>JABFEB020000041.1:2671923-2690553 GCA_019775895.2 Stomatorhinus ivindoensis
CAGAGCCAGACCCAGCCGCAAACACACACAGAGCACATGCATGCGCTCACACACGCACAGGGAAATACGGACAGACCCACACAAACACACACAGAGCACATGCATGCGCTCACACACGCACAGGGAAATACTGACAGACCCACACAAACACACACAGAGCACATGCATGCGCTCACACACGCACAGGGAAATACGGACAGACCCAGCGCCCAGACGTAACGTGGGGCAGCCAGACGGCATCCTTGCCTGCTGCAACTGGGCCTGCAGTCCCTCGTTCTCAGTCACTATGGCAACCTGGGCCTCCAGGTCCCGGTGGACGCTCCGATAGCCGAAGTTCGGGGACCCGATGAGGGTGAGGCATGGCTGGCGGCTCCCGCGCAGGTAGTACCATAGCCCTGTAAGCGAGAACAGGAACAGGCAGGAAGCGTCAGGGTGTCTTAAGCTGCTTTCATACAAGAGAACTACCCACAGCCAAGAGGCAGCAGAATGCAGAGTGACCACCTACAGGCAAAGAAAGACACATGCAGAGCAAAATCCTCAGAAGTAAGCAGCAGGTCCGAGACCGGTAAGCCGACCACGTCCCAGAGAGTGATCAGTTTCACACGAGCCAGACTGGATCCATTCGAAGAGCTGACGTTTTACCCCTGACTGGAACCTGCTGCACTGGATCGGGGTCAACCGTGGATGCGAGTCACAAATGCCCCGGTGTTGAAAGTCAAATACAGAAGCAACTATAAGCTAAATACAGACAATTGAAGGTAATTAGCTATTTTATGAAAGTTTATGCAAATACATGAGATGGACCTAAACCTTCTAAAACTGGATGCAGGTTTGGCAGATGGTCTAAAGTCCTTTATTTCTTGAAAAGATTAATACTTTAATAGATTTATGCCGTTGACTCAGAATGACGGCACATGTGTGATTCAAATCCACAGCTGACTCCGGTCCTGTAGAAGACCGCTAGCCACCTGACACGATAAAGCTCAACTCCGTACTATAGCAGCAAGTAGGTGAAGTGGCAGCTGCAACCAGCAGACTGAATCCGAGCAGCTCATAGTGTCACCATACCGACGTAGCAGCTCAGGCGACGGTACAAAGTCTTGCTGCTGATCTGAAAGCAGGAAGGAAACCTGCCCTTTCTGTCCGGAGAGGCTGACTGGAGAGCATGACGATTCACATGCATCAATCAAAGCAAGAGTACGTGTCCCAATTTTTTATAAAAATTGGACCAATCGCCAGCTCACATTCACCTTTTTATTAATTTTCCAGACATCAAAATTCAGATGATCACCCAGCATTTAAGATTCCATCGCAATATGAATTTCTTACTGTAGATTAAATCTACTAAGACCGAATTTGTTCAAGAGAATCCTATGAATTGTAACACAGGAATTCAACTTTTCTACAATACAGAAGAGATATTAAATGAAAATGGTGCAGAGGAACGGGGGAAAGCAGGAAAATAACAGCCCCCCCCTGACCAGGGCGTGAGTTCCTGAGTGAGGCACAGTTGTTATATCATGGTAATACGGTAACGGTGAAATGGATCCCCAGCGGCAGATATCGCCGCACCTTGGGAGGCTCACAGCCAAGTAGAAACTGAACGCAGAGTTGGTGCTTGCTTAATACTCCCCCCCCCCGCCCCCACACCCCCGATGCTGTGCTATCCGTAAAGCTGTCTTGCAAAAAAACGAACGCTGGACTTTTTTTCCCTCAGCAAATATTACAAAGTCACACAGCTGAGGTTTACTGCACTGAGGGCAGGTATAAACTAGTCTGCCATCACTGGTCACACTGGAGCTAAAAGCAGAGAAGCACCATTCCTGTCGATATCAAGTCATTTTTCTGGCATTTTCCCTCAAATTGAAAACAATGTAACTCCTTTCTTATGTACGGCATTCCCTTGATCAGGACCCGCACGTCAGGACCCCCCCGGAGCGGAATTCAGGCATTGTCCATGTTAAAAAAAGCACATCTGACCCCCATTTCAAGAGCACGCTGTAACAGGTCCTTTAAATGGTTTAAGCTGAGATTTGCCTGCTCCTTCGTGTGATTACTGTGCATCAGTCTGTCCCGTGAATACGCAGCTCAAACAGCGCCGCCAGCAAAGGACCCCGGTGAGGCCACACGATCAGTGAGCTTGCATGCACACTCGCTGTCTGCCAGAACAGCTGTAACACCTTAAACTGAAGGCGACTCCTGGCTGCTCTTACGGAACAATCATTAACGTCACAACCACACACACACTAATACACGAGTGCTTGTAAACACCATACACGCATCTCACACACTCATCTGAACTGTCAAATTCTGCGGGAATTTCACCCAGTCTTTCGGTCAGACAAGAGACACGGGGATGTGAAAAGAAAGTAGGCACCCCCGAAAGCAGAGCTTGTCCGACTTCAGCCCTGGAGGTAACCAAAAAATACAAGAAATAGTTCCTGGGGCAGTCAGAGGCTTGGTGGGCTAAGTAGCCAGAAGGTTGCTGGTTTGAGCCCCAGCCTCAGCAAAATAATCAAACGACTGTGGGCCCTTCAGCACACTGCTGAATGTTGGCTGACCCGGTGCTGTGACCCCCAAGCAAACAGAGCTATAGATTTAGTGGGTGACGAGAAGAACTCCAGCGTACGTGTGCAAACAAATAAAAAGGATGAGGATGGGATTATCTTAAAACAGCTCAGTGAGGACACCATTGTCTGCCCATCTCTAGAAATGTATCTACAGATGTAACAATCAGTCATGCTGAGGTGAGTTTCCAGAGAAAACGTGCATGGAAATTCCGTCCTCTGCGGCAAGATTTTCATCTTGTTTTTATCCTTAAATTGCAAGTGAATCTCAGTAACTGTCATAACTTTACTAGCCATTATGCTTATGAGCACAGCATCTGAATGGGGACGTCTCAGTAACTGCGGTGCCAAACAATGACATCAAGGACAAAGGCAGCATCTGCTCCAGTGGCCAGCAGGTCGAGTTCAGCTTAATTAAGAACAAGTGCATGAAACTCAAAGTTTGCCTGTCTGTTTCCCAGTTAAGGCTGCTGTCGGCAAGCTTAAAGTACTTAACCAGCTTAACCGGACCTCCTGGAGATGGAACTGATGCCCAATCCTTTCCGAACTCTCTCGCCACTTCCAGATAATACACTATATGGCCAAAAGTATGTGGACACCTGCAGTGTCGATCTCTCTTTCTAACACCAAAGGTACTAATATGAAGCCGGTCAGCTCACTGTTGCTGTAAAAGCATCTACCCTCAATTAGAGCTGAAAGACCGTTGGAGGGATCTGCTGCCGTAAATGCTGGGTGGTGATCAGGCCCATTTCTGTGAGCTTGGCTGCCAATTCTCTGGTGAACTTGCACCCAAGCATTTTGATCTTCACACTCGCAGCACTTGCAGTTGGCCAGAGAGGCTCTAGCTAGGCATATATGTGATGAACTGATTTTCAGGAAAGATGACATCCTACGATGGCGTTCTACGATGCTTCAAATGGATAGTCACTAACCACTCCGGTCCAATTTGCTGCTAATGTTTGCTTTAGGATATTGTGTAAACTGCATTTAATTATACCCCTGTGTAAGCGATGGGCGCGACTTAATTAGTCAATCATTCTATACAGATAATGAGCAATAAGCAAAGTAATCATTGTATGGAAGGGACACATACTTCTGGGCATATAGTCTATGTTCAGCTTCTTCAGCTTCATACGTTTTACAGCACCTGCAGAAAGGCGCTTCCTTATTGAAACCGAGATCACATCAACGCTCAACAGCAACAAAACAAGCATAAAGTGACTCCTCCAAGTCAGGCCTTCTGACCGAAGTGCGTAAGCGAGCGAAGGCCTGTGGTCTTTGTCTGGGCGGTCTGCAGCCTTCCTGAAGTCTTCATTTTGGAGCCAGGCGTCATGGCTTTTTTTTTTTTAACCACTCGCTGAGACACAGAAATCTATTTTTCGGTTTCTGTGTGAACAATAGAGATCTTATCAGTGTTTCCTTTTGAAAGAAAGAAAGAAAAACTTTGTTCCAAACAGAATTGAAATATATGGATTTTAAACCAAAAGGAAAGCATATTGTTCTACAGTCCGCTGTCACAGTCAGCCACACGATTCACACCTCACTTAGAAAAGCCATCGTACAGTCAGGGCTGAAATACAATCTGTGACCTATGAACAAGCAGGGACAGCAAAGGAACGGATACAGAAAACAGCACTTTATCGCAGCAAGTCTACTTCCTGTCTAAAAGGAAATCTGACATTTCTCCAAGTCATGGGAATTATTCTACTAGAGTTCTTATCCAGTCCCTCTGACCGTTGCGGACAGTCACATGGGGGAGGGGTTTTGTGTTAATTCTGCATTTTGACCCCAGGCAGCAATGATATCAGCTAGCTTGGACATGCAGACGCACTTTAGAGCTCCCTTGACACGAGACATGACCGTGGGCCAGGCAGCCGGGCTCAGGATGGGCCGAGACCACAGATGAAAGGGTGAAACGCCAGCAGTCACACCTGAGCACCCAGAGTCACCTCTCCATGTATTGCTGTAATAATGAAATCAGAGTCTTCCTGGCACAGACCGTTAAGTCATGACAGACAAAGGAATGGCAGGACAGAGGCAGCGGAGACAGAGGTGGTGTGTGCTGATCTTTTCCAGGAACACTGCTCTGTGCTTTTAGTAAGCCCTCTCCAGTCAGGGAGAAGGGTCCTCCCCTTCCCCCAGTTCCCCACCCCCTCAAGACCGATCTCATCCAGGCAGTGAACACCCCCCCCCCCTCCGAACTGAAGCCCCATTCCAGTAAAAGGAGGCACCCTGGCGGCATGGTTACTGACAAACCTGCAAGCATCCGTGCGCGTGCCAGTGCCGGATCGGCGCGCGTGCCAGTGCCGGATCGGCGCGGGTGCCAGAGACCACGGTTTCACGAGCGTCATTTTAAGAGCTACCTGCATGCCACAGAAAGGCAAGGGTGCTGGGCAGAGCATTGGCGAGTGAGCGGCAGAGCTTCCACTCCATCCAACTTTCACTGCTGTGGTTGCTCCCTGCTGTCATACAATCACGGTCCCTCTGCCTGCCTGCCTGCCTCTCTCACCTCCCAGCATGCGGCCAAACCACGGGCCTGCCTGGACTCTGGGTCAGCGTCTGAGGGCTCCTAATGGCCATCGACTGTTCCCGGCTCCTCTGAACGCTCCACTTTGCCTCCCTGTGTGAAACGGCTGCGGCGTTTACTAGAAATGTCCGCCTGACTTGAATCCGCTAAGCACTCGACTGTGCTCCACCTGGCCTCTGTATGCTGGCGGCCGCATGGAGTCGAACGCTACCTGCGTCACTAGTTTGCTCTCAGAGAAATCTCTCATCTTCCTAATGAGCTTCCCATACAGAACGACCCTTTGTCAGGAAAGATAACCCGGCCGTCCCTGACGAGCACACAGCACCAGGACCCATTCCAAAGAACAACAGCCAAATGGAGCAGCGTGTGGCGGCTACTGGCATGCAGCCATGGACCCTGACACACTAATTCACAAGCACGTGGAACGCCGACTCCACAAGCGTGTGCCGGGGAATGTCACAGGTCCCCTCTGCATTTTGGTTCTGGATACAGCCAGTCACTTTTCCTCAGATACCAGGACACCGGTGCCATGCTGCCCTGCAAGCGGCACGTCCAGAGCGCGCACCAGCGTGAGCAGGATCCGGCACACAGCAGCATAAATAAACCTCGTTTGCAGATTATGACGGGAAAACTTGCAGCAGCTGAATATAATTAAGGGAGGGGGGGGGGGGTTCACGTCCGCCTGCTGCTTACACGCCTCGTAAAAACATGCCGTGAGAAGAGTCTGCTGCTTGGGGCTGGGCCACCTGGTTGGAATAGACGGCAGGTGGTGTAGAGGTGCCGGACTCAATGGAGCAGGGCCGATGATAGCGGAAGGTTGTAGGTTTAAGTCCCAGGAGGTGCCCCGGGCTGGGAAATGCACAGCAGCGCCCAGCAGGGGGCAGACGCTCACTCAGCAGTCAGCCACACGATGGAAGCCAGCTGCTGACACACTGCTGTAGCAGACGCACAAAGCAGAGGGAAACGTGCCGTGCATGTCCCTGTTCCAGTGCTCTGTGGCGTCACCCCAGGGCCTGGCTGTTCCAGTAAGAGGAGCAGGCAGGCAGTGTTGTTGATCGGCTCGCTGGGTGGTGGGGGGAGGGGGGTTCGTTTCCTGTAAGCCGACGGCGAGCAGCGCTCGTGTTTTCTTAGGGTTGTGTTGGGCTGGAAGGAATGCTGAGCCTCCGACGGGGGCCTGGACAAGCTCCAGGGACAGAAGGGAGATGGAGAGCTGGCCTGGACAAGCCGAGGAGGGGGCTCGGGTGGGGTGTGATGCAAAGTGGGTAATGAGAGACTGGCACACAGAGTCCCGTGCTATTGCTGGAGAAGAGGATGCCCTGGGAGACGAAGTATGCATCACTATATGAGGGGGTATCAGTTGGGGACGAGTTTCACACTGGGGCTACACCACCAAAATGAAAACAATCAACGGCTACATGCGACGGGACTGTCGGAGACCATGCGCTACACTTACCCTTGGCATGGAAGGTCCAGTCCTGACGGTGGAACTCCTTCAGCCGGACCCTGTGCTGCTGCCCCCTCTGACACACCTGGTGGTAGAACTGCTGCGCCAGGTGAACGTAGGCTGCAGGGATGGCACCTGCCACACCCTTGGCCCCGAAGAAGCCGTTGACCTCGGGCGACGCCATGAGGATGTGGTAGTCGGCACGCGTGGCCAGAACGAGCCGCATGTAAGCGCGGGTCAGGTTGAAATAGCCGGACGTGAGGTAGACGGTGGCATCCTGGCCAGCCTCGGTCAGCAGCCTCACCGTGGCCTCCTCGTCCAGGTGGATGCCCAGCGGCTTCATCTGCACCAGCGGGAACACCCAGGTGTCTCCGTGGGCCGCCGAGTCCGCGTCTCGCTGCCGGAGCCCCGCGCTGTTCACCACCTCCATAATTCTGCGGTGCGCGGAGGAGGAAAACTGGGCCCGGTTACCTAGGGGAGGAGCAGAGTAAGCAGGAGTCAGGGGGAGTGCAGGAACAGGATAGTTAGCAGGAGGGGGTCTAAGGAGCTGCAAAAAATGCACAGGGGGAGGGGGGGTGGAACAGGCACATAGAGGCACTATCACATACCGACATGTTAGTGGGACGGACTCACACACATACAACTTCTTTGTTTTCCACTAGGGGTCTCAATGCACTGACCCCTAAAGCCCATAAATTAACTGAGTGGGAAAAGGTGCACAGAAACACGAGACACTAGGAAAGCCAGGAGGTGTGGTGACAAGACGCAAGCCAGCCAAACCGCAGGAAGCGGGGCACGCCCCCCCCCCCCCCCCGCCCCGCCGGGCCCAGCCCCACCCCGGGGGGGGGGGGGGGGGGGGGTTGGTGTCACAAGGACACTTTGATATCCAGCCACCGGAGTCCATAACACACACAGCAACAAGCAGTTTACTGCATAAATAATCGTGGCACTGCCCTTCAGCCAATCAGAGACCACCACAATGAGGTCACAGCCTGACGACCCGCAGTGGGATGGGGTTAGGTCAGGTCAGCTGGGGGCTAGCCCCTCCGAGCGGGGTTGGGTTATATATAGTAACTCCGCCCACCCCCCGGGACCCAGCGTGTACAGTAAAGGCAGCCGAACAGGAGGCCAAGCATCGGTTACTGGCACTGAGGAGGATCGGGTTTCGCCTGCTGTGCTGGAGTGAGAGAGCGAGAGCGTGCATGTGTGAAGGAGAGCAGCTGGCCGAGCGAGGCCGGAGGCGGGGCTGGAGGCAGGGCCAGAGGCGGGGCCTGTGCACTGGCATGCACACGAGGGCTGCAAAGGTAATCATCTTTACATCTCGATCTGGATTCCCAAGTCTATGCAATCTCATTCCTACATGACTGCGATTCTGCCGTGTTCGCATTTTTTGTTGTATCAAATCAAGGACTACCTTCTTCCATAAGCAGTATCAACAAATGACGGGACTGCGTCACACCGCATGATGGACTGTACACAGGAAGAGGGGGCAGATTTGAAAAGAAAAATCAAGTGTGTGACACTCTGAAAGAATAAGCTTCAAAAACACAAACAAAATGTTCAGAAGACCCTTCTGGTGACAGTGAGGCAGATGAAAGGAACTCCAGTTGAAGAAATGTCGTGCAACAGGGTCACATTCGCTTCTGTAGTTTTGTTTTTTGGAGGTTATAATAAAGTGCAGACATGGTTTAAGTTCGTGCATTTCTAGTTGTTAATGACCTGTTTGTTAAAACTCAGTTCTGTAAAGTCTGGGTAAGAATCCCATTTTAGCGACAATTACAGCGTTTGTTCCATCTTCGTAAAGACGATATGAAATGCAAATAATATGAAAGAATCATGAGAGAATTCTCAAAACTGTGCAGACCTAATACACACAGAAAAACACACTGACTCACGCACTGACCCACGCACACTCACTCACACACACACTCACTCACCATGCAGCAATCAGCTGTGAATTGATCAGATCCGGGATGAATGAGTGAGAGGGTCAACGCTTACAGTAAAGCTCTGGGAGCCCGATTAAAAATTAAGCAGAATCCAGGATGCAGGGCGTGTGGCTCTGCCTGAAGGATGCTGTCACACCTGCTGCACCCATCTGTCCCTACGCGGCTAACCGGTGACATCTGGGCCTGCTCTGCGGCACATACCCGCTTCTGCGCGCCACTCACCATCGCCACTACTACTAGAAAGGTACGTCACACAAACTGCCAATGAGGAGAGGTGTATGGATATACTGCAGAAAGCTGCAAATATCAGAGGCCTGACTCGAGTAAAACCTCATACGCACAACCCCAGAGCTTGGTCAGAGGAGCTAGAATTGTGTCGTCGAAAAAGTCAATATAAAACAATTGTAAAACCCCATGGCAACACTACTGGAAACAAGGGGTATCTCTGAGCCTTCAAACCTGACACCGCCTACCTTTGTACGGGTGCACCATCCCCTCCTCCATGTGCACGCTGTCATCTGGCCCCAGTTGCAGCGACACGTCACTCACGGCGCTCACTAGTTCAGCAAAGAAGTCTGCCACCTGGTGGCAGTCCTCCAGCAGGACGTACCGGTCCTGGCGGTTGGTGAAGTACGAGTCACTTAGGTTGGCTCTGTGGAAGAAACGAGGACAAGATGCTCGAGATGAGACACGGTAGCCAAACAAACGGAGCAGGGGGGGGGCGCCTGTCCCAAGATATTGCAGGAAAAGTCTGAGGATGTGCGTGTAAAGGGGTACAGGGGCAGGAGAGAGAGGGCGGCATGGCAAGGGGGCAGGTGAGGGGAGAGACCCAGGCAGATACGGACCCGCTGATGATGAGGCTGTCATCAAAGAGGTAGACCTTGATGTGCTGCACGCCAATGGTCTCATTGAAGCGCTCAGGGACGAGCAGGCGGAGCAGTCCCCGCAGATCGGGCGTGTGGTAGAGGGCGACACGGGTCTGCTGTGGGAAGCGGCGCAGCAGGGGCAGAAGGATGGAGCGAGAGTTATTCGTCCCTGCAAAGGAGTGAGAAGTGCGGGCACGCTGAAGTCACATGCTATATCGCCAACATGCTACAAATATACCACACACATGCTGGAAGGCCCGCCCACTCTCAGGATTGGCCAATGGCATCCTCCTCACATGCTAGAAGGCCCGCCCACTTGCATAGGCTGATCCTATGAGGAGGGTTAAGCAGCAGCAAAGAAAAAAAAAAAAACGCAAACCACACACACCTGTACTGGGTGTGACCTGCTTCAGCAAAGAACATCTGAGAACAAGTCAGCTTCTCCACCATATGCAGGACTAGATTAATGCTAATAAGATCTGTAACATATTTCCAGATGTTGCATCCTGAATGCAAGACACTGCATGACCCGCAGATGACCCTCAAGACTGCAGATAACCTCCCTGGGAGCAGGAACCCCCGTGGCACCATCGCTGCACACGGCAGGTGAGAGAAAGACAAAGGAGATGTGGTCCGGGGTACGAGGAGGAGGTGAGCAGAGGGAGGCGCTACCACAGCTGAGCCCACCCCCCCAGCCACACTGAGTCCGCACCTCGAGAGCCGCGAGTGTAATCCAGCAGGATGGAGACGCGGAGGCCAGAGGCGCCGGCTGTGTCCTGTGAATGCTGCAGCGCCTCCTGAAGGCAGTCTACCTGCAGAGCCCCAACGAGGGGGCGGGGCGAGTGAGGAGATCAGGGCATAAATATAATTATCCTACAATTTCTACAAAATAATACATATTATAAACAAGGCATGGCAGTGGGAGTTTGGGAGTTTTTGTTCCTCTCCATTCATTTAATTTTTTTGTCTTCCCTTTTTCCTGTTTTTGTATTATTCTATTTTAATGATGTAATATATCACAACACACCCATGTAAAGCACTCTGGGGTAACTTGGTTGTGAAAGGCACTATATAAACTGAAGTGAACTGTGAATTGAGGTGAAGTTAATTGAACTGTGAATTGAGGTGAAGTAAACTGTGAATTGAAATAAACTGAACTGAATTGAAGTAAACTGAACCGTGAATAGAAGTAAATTGAACTGTGAATTGAGGTGAAGTAAACTGAACTGTGAATTGAGGTGAAGTAAACTGAACTGTGAATTGAGGTGAAGTAAACTGAACTGTGAATTGGGGTGAAGTAAACTGTGAATTGAAATAAACTGAACTGAATTGAAGTAAACTGAACTGTGAATTGAGGTGAAGTAAATTGAATTGTGAATTGAAGTGACGTAAATTGAACTATGAATTGAAGTGAAGTAATCTGAACTAAACTGAACTGTGAAGTGAACTATATGCACGTTGCTAGCCTAAGGCCATGGACTTAGAGGCTGCTGGTTCAACAGCCTGAACTGTATTAAATGGTAAAAGTCGCTTTGACTGAAGCCACAGAATGAAAACAGAAATCTCCAAACACTGCCAATGGAAAGGATTCATGAATCTGGAGAACTGTCAGTTCCGTCTCAGCCAGGTAGACGGCGCCCCAGCCAGTCTCACCAGGTCCTGCTCCAGGGGTCCCGTCCCAAGATACAGCGAGGCCATCACCACCCTGCTCTTGGCCGTCTTAATGCGTGCCTGATTCAAGACAGAAAAAACAAACAAGAAAAACAAAAAAGTGAGAAGCGGGTAAGTAAAGCCAGACAGTAGGTCCCGCTAAATCCAGCGCTCTAATCAATGGGAATCCATGGTGAATACTGTCGCGCATAAACGCATGTATATCATTTCAGATCGATGGGCGGCTGGCTGTAGTGAGACGGCCACAAACGCATTTCCCGGCTCACTGGGTCCGATTTCTGACTGTAAGCTTCATTGATATAGAAAAGAAAAAAAAATGCCAGCCAGTCGTCTCGCCTCTGGGAAGAGTGTTCGGACCGGGCCGGGGCTAAATGGCATCCAGGAAGAGGCCAGGCGCCTCCCAGAGAAGCACGGGTCCGTTTGGCACGGGTCAGAACATGCCGATACAGGTGCCAGCCCACTGGGATCCACTTTACCCCCCCCGCAGCCTGAGGCTGCCAGTCTGCATTAGGATGTAAACACTGTATTTCCCGAAAATGTATCAGATATTTAAGTATGACGGACAGCTGTTACACCCAGGAGGCATCCTGCCTCAAGCCATATACTTCCTGAGATAGGTTCTCGGGCAGCATGACCCTGTAACAGAGGAAGAGGATGGAAGGATGGACGCATGGATGAACATCGATGCTGAGGGGGCTTCTCAACTATCTAAAGGAGAAGAAAGGATGGTGCAAACAGAGGCTCGACTCTTTCATAGGAACCCAAAAATTCCCCCACAAACATGCCTTTATTCCATACATGGCGTGTTCCAGATATTCAATCAGCGTGATACGTGATCTGAACAATGCCTGCTTTCACGTTTAACGACCTTGTCAGAGAACGGCGGCGTTGAGCACATTGCGCACGCACGGGCTTTGTTGGCGCGGTGACGTGTGCTTTTCCGAGGGATCCGGTGTCTCTCTGCGCCAGGCAGGCACTTAAGAAGGCCCGCACTAGTCATATCACACACAGACACTTTATCTGACACACTTTGATGTGCACAGCACCGCCCGTCCGGCCAACATCCAAACTGGTTATCATGTGTAAGAAAACCATCGCCATGAACTACACCCTCTCCTTTGTATGGTGTCACTTCAGGTTAGCGAGGGCACCGGGTTACGGGAAGCTTCCCACAGGATAGAAATAAACAGCGTGGAGTGAAACTCCCCGCAGGGCAGCTCTGCAACCCGGTATGAACACAGAGTCGGCCAGGCAGCAGACAGGCAACCTTCAGCCCACTGTCATATCCTCACGGCCGCTGGAATCTAAAGGACGGGCCGTACTGGTCACCGAGCCGCCACGCAAACGACATTACGGGATTTTTATACTAAAAAGAAACGATCAATTGCTCCGGGAAGTGACTGGTTTAGCGTGGGGTCAGGAGCGCCGCAGCCCCAACATCCGTCCTGTCGGGTCATGTTGACTTCTAGCTCGATTCGGATCCTACGTCACTTTTATCAAAGGACGGCTCCTTTGGCAGTGCTCTGATCCATATGCCGCACAAAACTACAAATTGGCTGCGCAAACAGTGACAAAGATGTGCGAGAGATAAAATATGGCTGTAAAAATGGCGAAAGGCTTCCTACTCACTCGGAACCAAGGAATGCAAAGAAAAAGGAGGAGGGAAGCCCAGACTCGTGCGAGATTATAGGTGCAGGAGTGGCCTTGGTAAGCAAAAGAATCGGCTAAGAGAGACGGGTCAGAAACTCAGAGGTAATCTGTTACTGTTCTCTTTCTGCCAGCTCATTGTGGCCGTCCTCATGGGTGATATAAATAGTACAGACATGAAGATATTCTTAATGCTAACAAGGTGTAAAAACATATCTACCTGGCCCTTAGCCTGAGGCTGGCCAACCATAGGCAGGTGGGCATACTGACCTTCATGACCTGGTAGAACTCAGTAGGGGAACGCAGTACACGGATGTTGGCTCCAGGGACGCGGAAGGCCGGTGCGTGCTCAGCCATCCAGCGGAACCGCAGCGGCAGCCCCTCCATGCCGGGGCGGCGCGACGTGGCCGGGGGGGTCACGGGCTCTGCTTCAGCCAGCAGGGGAGCAAGAAGAAGCAGCGAGGACCTAGGATGGAGCACACAATGGAGGACAGTGATCTAAACACCGTCCGAGACAGGCTGGAGTAGACAGAGACCCAAACACCACCTGGTACGTGATGAAAACAGCTACTGTCATCCATTAATGTTTCATGCTGAGTCTATTACATAGGCTAACATGGTGAACAGTGAGCCAGCGCAAGCAGCTGACCAGTAAGGCAGTATGAAACTATGAAAACCATGTATAGCACCGTCAGGCATCACTAATGCGATAATTAGGCTAACGGGAAAATGAAATTACACACGTCTCATTAAGCGCCTGCCACACTTCTGTATCCTGACTGCTGGTGTCACACTACACGCGAGTTTTCCTATAGGCCTGTCATCGGCCGCACCCTAGCTATCACCATCACATCGCTGTGGCCGACACAGCTTCAGCACCCGTTGGTAAGACCGCTATGGATGTCCACACTCTAAGGTCGATGGCTTCCCACTTGGGGTGGAAGACTAAGATTTGATACATGGCACACTCAGGTGAAACTTAGAGGTATAAAGATGAGGGGAGAGGTGTTCAGCTAGATGAAAATGGGTTTGAATGAACTGGAACAACTGGGTACAATGGAGAAAGATGGGGGGAGAAAGATGCATTTAACAAATGCATCTGAGCGGAAGAATGCAAGGCTAGCAAGGCATCTCCCATCCGGGTTTTAAGGATCCCGTGTGTCAGTCATGCGTCTGATGCCGTAACTTCCAGTTAACAGAAGGAGGAAGTTTGAGTAGTTTGTGACAAAGCTGCCACTCAAGCAAAGACATAAATAAGGACACTAATAACGCTGCTGTCCCTTGGGCACTTCTGAGCGGGAAGGAGGGTGTGTCACACTGACAACAAAACATGCTGCTCTCTATTGTGCGACCAAGGGAATCTACCGAGCATGACTGGACAGGAGTTGTTAAAATGCCTTTGTCTGAACCACAACTGGTCGTTCCAGTAGGAAAACACAAGAAACAGAGGAGGGAAGGAACTCGGTGGGGGGTCCATGCAAAGTTGTATGGTTGTTGTGCTCATGATTAGCAGGCTACTGATTCAAATCCCATGTTCAGCAGAGTGATTTCACTGTGGAGCCTTAACCCCAGGCACTCCAGGGACTGTCTGATCCTACCTCATAAATTGTGTGTTATTTAGCAGAAGCTTTTATCTAAAACAAGGCAATATGCAATCATTTGGCTTAGAACCTGCAGCCTGGGCTCTGGCAGGACTCAAACCCACGTTCAGCTGGGCCCTGGCAGGACTCAAACCCACGTTCAGCTGGGCCCTGGCAGGACTCAAACCCACGTTCAGCTGGGCCCTGGCAGGACTCAAACCCACGTTCAGCTGGGCCCTGGCAGGGGTGGAGATCCACTGCAAAAAAAACTGCTGTGAATAAAGACCTCCCCACCACAGCACGGAGTCCAGCTACACTTGACATTGGTTTTCGTTTTTATTTAAAATAGACATCCTTTACACATATCCCGCGTTTGATTATCTCTCTCTGAGCCGGAACATCACGAAAAATGTCCCTTCCTGTTGGAAACACGCCTCTTTTATGACACTGATGTCGGACAGAATTTTCTTGCCCGAGTTTCCCCAGTGACATAATTTCAACATGGCGGCTTACGCACTCAACAGTAATTCTATTTTATAAATCCTTAAAAATGTTTATTTTGTTGAATGAATTAATAGTTATAAATGTAATTGCATGTTTTCGATTTAGAGAATACCAACCATATCATGACCGTAAACAGTATCCTATCGTGCAATATCAGATTTTTACCAGACTTGTTGGTGTCTTTGGTTTGTTTGTAGTTTGTTTGCCTCTCGAAAAAAGAATATCGCTATGAATGTGCTAAAATATTTTATAAAGCTTTTAATGTGGTTTGACTAGTTTGTGTTTCTTGTTTGTCTCTCTGAAAAAAGAATCTCAATCCAAATCTGCTAAACAGCACACAGCAGCGTGTTCATGGAGGCCGCCATGTTTGTTCCGGAGAGAGAGAGAATATTCACGGGCCTGTGAGGGGATATCTCCTGTTTTGCATGACAAATGCCAGTGCTGGAGCTATCACAAATACTGATTCAGAGCAAAGAGGAGAGTGCAAAGCATTGTTCCTGGGAGAAAATTCTGGAGAGGCTACCAGGAGGAGCATGCTAGACAAGGTGAGGTGACATCGTAACCACACTGGAACTTCACGGCAAACCAAAACCACTCAATTCCAGCAATTCCACCCCCCACCCCCTTCACATTCCAGACACGAAAACCCACAAGTGCACGCAAAACTAGCCACCTCCGAGCAAGACATAGTTTTGCAGCACTGAAACGAAAAGCAATAACACCAATGTTACATTTACATTTACAGCGTTTGGCAGATGCTCTTAGCCAGAGCGACTTACATAAGTGCTTTAAGACTTCACAATGAACTTCCTCCCGATACTAGCTCAATAAAACCAAGACTATGTATACCATCGACAATACTCTGTTGGAAAAACTGCACTGCACAAACATGAGAGTCATCCAAGGAGTTGAAAGGCTGGATGCATCCAGCCAGCCCTCCAGAGACCCTTTACAGTGAGACCACGGTTGTGTAAGCTTGCAGGGGACATTTCTGGTTCAGCAGCGCACAGACACACCACGCTTAGGCAAAGCCCCGCTCTGCACCCCCTCACTCCCAGTCACATGCAGCTCCAATAAACCCAGCCCATACCTTTCATTCACAGTGACCATCGATATGACAACGCTCATTTTCTGGAACTAAAGTGAACTTTCTTGCTCGCCCATCCCCCCTGGAGGACCCGTTTATCAATGCACTCTGCATACCCGCAGTTCCTTTCAACCCTCCCACCCCAAGTCATTCGGCTGATGCCTCAATGGGCAGCCCCCTTATTGCACCATGACCTCCTACCATGGTCACTCCTCTGGCCTCCGTCTATCAGCCAGAGTCGCAAACACATCTGGGGAAGGGCTCGAGTGACACTCCACCCCAGCCCCCTAAAATAAAAAACAGAGCTTTCTCTGCCATGCATCAAGACAGGCAGCCATCATACAGACATTCACCCCATCTGCTGCCACTACCACCAGTTAGTGTGCTAAAGGAGGAGATTTATGAGCATAAAGTGGAGGGGGGGGGGGGTTGACGGGAAATAGGCCTTTAGCTTAGGGGAAGCTTAGCTAAACTGAATCCTCCAAACACAATCCACGAGAAATCCAAACCCCTCCCCCAAACACGATCAAAGACAAAGCATGCATTTGACTGTGTCTCCGTGCAGAGCTGTGGTCATGATCTATAGGTGCTGACTGAGAGAACTGGAGCTCAAAATGAGGGTCGCTGAGTGCAGGGCGAAGGAACCTCCAGAGGAACCTCAAAGTGAGAGTCAGGAGAATTTGCAGACCTGGTTGGGGCATCTTGCAAACTAGTCATTCCAGTCATATCCCAGCGAGCACAGTCCTTGGAGCAGAACCAAGACATGCTTGCAAAATAATACGAAATAATACCTTTCAGCTGGCTTAGGAGCGCCTAAGCATCTCCCCCAGAAAGAGCTATAGACTCTGGCCTTAGAGAGTACTCTAGATTAAACTGCTTGGTAAGGTGCCACTGTGATCCTCTCCAGGAACATTAGAATGAAGATGGAAGTATTTACAAATAAAGCAAACAGGCTCCATGCAGAGCCGGGTTCTCTATGGATATGGGGGCATGTCACTGGCAGCCTGGACACTTTTCAATGTCATGCCAATGACAAAAAGACTAACATGAAGTTATAACTAGAAACACGGCGGGGCGGGGGTAGCACATTACAATGATCGCAGTCCCTATCCCCTTCAGTAATTTCCAAGTGTGCATGTTTATCCATTAATGACCCGCCCGCTTACCCCCCTCCTTCCCTTACCAGAAAGGGAAGCTTTACGTCGTATTACTGGGCGGTACCTGTCCCGCATATATAAACCCAAAATGACTCAGGACGCTTGACAATAAAGGGGACGCGTCGTGTGCTTTAGCACGCAACAGAGAAAGTGTCAAAGCCATGCTCAGAACCTCCACGTACCTGGTTACTGCAAAAATCAGACGACTATCCATTACGTCGATTTCCGCTTAGAGGCACATGATCGCCTTTTTTCAAACAATAGCTACAGACAGACATACTCAGCCTCGCCACTAACAGCAATGTCAGTGTCAAGCTTCACAATATCCGGACACAGCACGATCTGGGAAATTTAAACTGCCGCCCGGGGTGCCGGGCAATGACACCGCGTGTGACATGTACAACTAAAGAACAGCCTTAGAGATAAAATAAGCAGAGAAAAGTGCTCCTCTGCCTCTTACCTCCTTCTTCGATCCCGCATCCGAAAGAATTTCTCTGAAATGCGGTTAAAAACGCAACACAAGGCCGGCGCCAAAGCCGGATACGCGAGTTTCCTCCATGCCATGGGAGCCGCCATTACGCTGGAGGACTTTGAATAAGGAAACTTTATTGTACAGAAACGTGGAGGGATCTCTGCGCTATGCCTTTGCTTGTCGCCAGTCACTGGAATAACCCTTACATCCTGGAGAAAACGACGTGCAAATTAACTGGAAAAATAGCATTGCATCACTAAAAGGCATGCGTTGTACTATTTCCCCTAAAGCATCTGCTACAAAATCCACGCGTGATATTTTAAATAATGTCGAATTTCCATTAGACATTCGATGTCCAATAATTTTCATTACTGTATGTGCGGCTTCAAAATACATACATAAAATCTCAACGTGATGTTAATGACAATATACTCTGTACAAAACTCGCCAAGGAAAATTAACCGATAATATATTGTATCTGTAGGTTGCTATTTTCCAGGCAATTATTATAGCGAAATTGTTGAAGGTCTGTCGAAATAAGGCCTGGATAAAATGCTCATATAGATTGCACAACAAAATGCTTTCCCACTTTTGTATATTAAGATGAAAACACGTGGTTCGGAGAGTTCACAAGAGAATAATCCCATTTTAAAATTACTGGCAATATGTCTCATGCTATTAGTAAACTATTACTCAATATCATAATTACAACATGACTTCTGGGGAACGGCTCGTTTAATTATTTAAGACAAGTAACAAGTGATGTGATATTAACAAACCCATTTAAAATCTGTGAGCCAATTTAAACAGTCGTCCAAAATAACCATACTTTTTTCCATTTTGCGGTTAGAAAACAAGACTTAAGTCACTGTAATCATTAAAAAAAGTTCATAACTGATTTTTGTCATGCATGTAGCCTGTTTGATGCATGGTATTTGTATGCATGCTATGCATCGTGGCGGTTTACGAGAGAAGGTTGGCACTGTCGGGGACAAATAACAGTCCGACTTCATTTGCCGAGTTCAGTATTCCAGTAGGGGGCATTATTTGTTCCATATTAAACCGTGAACTATGGCGCATAAACTTGTTTAAAACAGGGGCGTAGGTTTCATATTAACATTGTGTGTGTGTGTGTGTGTGGGGGGGGGGGGGGGGGTGT
>JABFEB020000041.1:2743500-2754225 GCA_019775895.2 Stomatorhinus ivindoensis
GTTACATTGAGCTGTTACGGTGCTGTTACATTGAGCTGTTACGGTGCTGTTACATTGAGCTGTTACGGTGCTGTTACATTGAGCTGTTATGGTGCTGTTACATTGAGCTGTTACGGTGCTGTTACATTGAGCTGTTATGGTGCTGTTACTGTGCTGTTACATTGAGCTGTTACGGTGCTGTTACATTGAGCTGTTACGGTGCTGTTACATTGAGCTGTTACGGTGCTGTTACTGTGCTGTTACATTGAGCTGTTACGGTGCTGTTACATTGAGCTGTTACGGTGCTGTTACTGTGCTGTTACATTGAGCTGTTACGGTGCTGTTACATTGAGCTGTTACAGTGCCTTCTTCAATTGCTCACACATTGCCAATCAGTCAAGTGTTTTTTCATGAATAAGTCCAGCGGTTTCAAGAAATTCTTTTTCCCCATTCTTAAAGGAAAAGTCATATTACACTCGATTTGTGCACCATACGATGTGCAATCTTTATGAATAACATGTTGTAAAAGACAGCGCCATCGCGTTTAGGAGAGGATATGAGTTCTGGTGTTATGATAAGTTTGCTTCCATTAATATTTTCATTCTTTTCGCAATTACAGAAAACACCGTTCAAACGCACAAGCATATAACGATCTCTGATGTTCGTTTAGTGTTAGAGCGACATCGTGTGGACGAATTCATGAATACTTCACGTTCGTTTACCTCTTTCTAATATCACCTGTTCTTGTATACATACATATAACACATAAATATATTACACTTATATAACCGTAAAGGTTATTCTCTTCAATTCAGTTGAAGACGATGTTATATATTTTTTTACATTGACGACATTGTAAACTCATTTTTGTCGATTAAAATCTATTTCTTTTGTTACTTCAGTTTTGTGGCAGACTCATACTGGGTTGTTTATATCCATTTATTTCCCCGTTCAGTACATTTTCGTCATTGCCGTTGTGGGTGATAACCTTGCTTTTTTAGACCTCATTGGCGGAACAGATTCACATTATCGAGATTCTTTTTTCTGAGGCAGAACCACAGTATTAATGTTCTTCACAAACTGAACACTGAACTTAACAGCAAACCGTGTCATACACTGCCGGGTGTTGTTGGGCGCCGTTGCTTTGTCCAGCAGAGGTCAGGAGTGAAACGTAATGAATCGCACATCATAGTGTTTCATTAGGTTTTTGCAGAGATTGGGTTGTAGGTTTGTGATAACAGCAGTACCGGTCCTAGCCGATGTAGTGCCCTAGTCGAATATCACCCCTGCCGCCCTCCATCCGAGACAAAGTGAAATCGGTTGGTGCCCTGTGCGGCCACTTATGTTGCCTATAGGACTGACCGGCCCTGGACAGCAGAAACCAGATCTTGCGTCCACGATGGCGCCACTCAGTCAGCACTTCCTAGAACCATCTATGGCCTTCAAACTCCCGATCTGCATCAGAAACGCCACGCATGGTGTCCCTTGGTAAATGAAGTTGCCTGGAGCGGCGTGGACTGAGTCGGGCATCGTGCTTTTTATTACAGCATTACATTCGGCATTAAATGGACACTCATCTGCTAATCGCTTTTTTTTTTAGCTAATCGCTATTATATAATTGCAGAGCTAGAAGTTCTGGACTCCCTGACAAAACGTCACCATAGTGACACCCCCCAGCGCCGCTGGGTATTAATTATAAAATTAATTGGGTATAAAGATTTTATTACGGACCATCACTATTTGCTTCAATGCCTTTTCTGAGGAAGCCATTAATGTGTACAAGCAAATTGTACACAACCTTATTACCGAGCTCGCAGTGGATCTTTCTCATTCATTTAATTTCTTACTTTATATTTTCTAAGTTTCATCCATCTTCTTACCGCTTATGTTGGTTGCGGGGGGGCGGCGGCACCTGGAGCCCACCGCACGCAGCACAGGGCACAAGGCTGGGGGGGGGGGGGGTCACCACCAACAGTGGAGGAGAAATTCGAAGCCATGAGCCTGGAGGTGTGAGGCAACAGCGCCCCCTTTGTTTCAGAGGAAAACACACTTCTGCGCATGCGTTCAAGGGAAGGAACCAGCCTAGGTACCAAATCCACAGAATCACGCACATACTTCCCCCATGGAAGGTCTCGGGAGTATCTGAACGTCATTTCCAATATTTTAGGCTGTCGCATCAAATAATTCAGGGTTAAAATCATCTTGACCCATAAATGTGTTTGAATCTCATTTTATAATAATATTTTTTGTTGTTGTTCTTCAACCGCTTATTTTCAGGCTGTATAAATCAAGCATGTGACATTCTTGAAGCGAGAAAGCCATCCTCATAGCTTATTAATGCATGATTTGTGACTGTCACCGCAGGTGGCCATGCCAGACTGAGCAATATATCTGAATGTGTTAAGGTCTCTCACACTGTTCACTGCACGTGTGTGTGAGGAAGATGGTGAGTCTGCCCCCAGTTTGGGGAGAGGAAATGCATTTGGACCGATGAGGTGCGTGTGTGTGTGTGTTCATGTTAAAAACCAGTTCAAGGGGATAGAGGGACCTGTTTTGGGATTTCATCTAGGCACCATTTTTAAGTCCCAGCACCTTTACTCAGAGTTCCCTGGAATAATGAGCCTAAGGTCCCGCAAACTGTTTATTGAATAACAGCACACACAACCCACGGCCAGCGGGGGTTTTATCACCATTCAAACCAGGCATCTGCATGAGTTCCTGAGGCATGGGGGCCCCCTGCAGGCCACCAGCAGTCACTACACTAAATCGTATAAAAAGTAGTTATTTATTTGGAAGATGTCGAAGCAGAATTTCCTGCAAGCCAGCAAGATCTTCTGAGTGTACTCCTTAGCTAGGCTATTTAGTTTTTGAAACATCTGAAGGCAGCACAGGGGGCGAAGTGACTTTTTGAATAATAATAATAATCCGCCCTGCAATCCTGTCCCGCAGAAGCAGCTGAATGAATGGAGTGATCTATTCATACTTCCGCCTATTCACGCCATACTTCTCTCCCTAGATAAAGAGCGCAGCTGTATCTCTGCTCTCCGGATGGCATTCAGTCAACAGACTATGCACCACGCAGCCATTATCCGCCAAGACCAACTAACTCCCGCAGAGCTTCAGCGGCTTACGGCTCCCGGTCCCCCACTCACTTGCCGACAGCGCAGAGACACACGTTTATTATCGCTATGGTTATTATTGTTTAGACGTAACGAAGACTTATCACAGACCCCCAGATTTACACCAAGCTGCGAGCAAAGGAGCGCGTTTGGTTTTTTATTCTTGTAATAAACTCTGCGGCCACAGAAATGAATCAAAGCCAATGTTAAGGTGTTGGACGCTGTAAGAGTTTTAGACCCAGAGAGTTTCATCAGTAAATAATTTCACTGCAATCACCCCTTCTTTGACCAAACATCAAAGACAACGCTTAACTCCCTATGCTTTTCAAAATCTCCCACCACCTGCAGTTTCCCCCACATTGAATAATTCGTCTCTGTCCTGTTTTACACATTCAAACCAGGGCTTGATCTAAGGGGCGGCCATCTCTGTTGCCAGTCCATCTCAAAATAATAAAAACGAAATGCTGCTTATTTTATTTTCTAAGCAGAACCATGAAAGATGCGGTGCTTCCCGAGGAAATGTTAGTATTTATTTCGAGATTAGCTGTAGTACTTGTATTGCAGGTACTGCTTTTATGAGTTTAACAAACATGTTGGCTGACCATTTAATTTTTGTTCCATGCCAGCCCCTAAAGGTAATCGGCCCCTGATGGTCACCCCAATCAAAATTTTCTGCAGGTAACAGGTGCTTGATATGGGGGAAAACAGCTGCTAGCATTCCCTTTGTTACTCAGTATCAGAGGCCGGTACTCCCTTTGTTATTTATCATCAGGTGCCAGTACTCCCCTTGTAATTCAGTACCAGTACTCCCCTTGTAATTCAGTACCAGGTGCCAGTACTCCCCTTGTAATTCAGTACCAGTACTCCCCTTGTAATTCAGTACCAGGTGCCAGTACTCCCCTTGTAATTCAGTACCAGGTACCAGTACTCCCCTTGTTATTCCATACCAGAGGCTGGTACTGTCAGGGTCAGCATGCGTCCCTCCCCCCAGCCTTTTGCGTCTCCTCCCCGTTTGGCCAGCAGCTGTTGCTGACAGTCCTGTCCTCGCTGTGCTTCCCCAGCTCCCCACACTGCCTCATGGCCGTATGGGCTGAGTATAGGGCTGTAAAGCCTCCCCTGTTCTTCTATTTAGATTTTGTTCCCTTGTGTTTCTTTTGTATTAGTTCTCTTGTTCTTAGTTTGAAGTTTGCATTCTGATTCGGCTCTTGCTTTGTGCCCTTTGTTGTTTTATCTGTCTTTGGTATTTTCCTAGTGTCAATCTGTTAATCTCTCAGTTCTATGATTTAGTTTATTACATCCACCTGTTTACTGCTTCCCTGTGCCTCATGATTGTTCTCACCAGTCCTGCCTTGTCTCGTTAGCCTTGTGTATTTAAGTACCTGCCCCTGCAGTGTTCTCCAGTCAATCATTGCATGTTGATCAGTTAAGGTTACTCTATGTATTGTTACTGTCAGATACACGGTGCTACTCTACCTGTTTTCTTTTTGTAGATTTACCCCAATGAACCCCTGTTGTCTCTTGGAGCTGCAAGTGGATTGTTGCCTTATTTTTCCTGCCTGCACTATGTCACACCAGCAAAACAGATGCTCCCCTTGTTATTGATTACCAGGTGCCGGTACTCCCCTTGTTATTCAGAAAATGTTCTGGGGGGGCACCAGGAACAGGATTGAGCTGCCTGCCCAGACGTACCCATCCTTAACATCTGAGGTCCATTAGCAGAGATAAAGAGCCGATCTCTCCCTTGTGGCAGTGGGACAGTTGACAGAGCCGGGGGGTATTATGCAAACTGTGCCGTATTTGCCTGTTTCAGTTGAAATGTGTTTACTGGTGCTGGGGGGGCACTGCGGCACTGGAAATGTAAGGAGCTGGTCATGTAGGCTACAGAGAAAGTGAAACCCCCACGTGCTTTTCTGGGTCTTGTCTGGGTTCTTTTCTCGAACCTTAATAAAGTCCTAGTAAGGAAAGAGTTAAAATAATTCAGCATTCTTATCGTTTGGTTTGGTTAGGGGAGGCATGGTGACGCTGTGGTTCACAGGTACATTGGAGTTGCCAAACTGTCCGCAAGTATGAATGTGTGTGTGCTGCCCTGGATGGTCCCTGCTTTGTGCCTGTAGCTTCTGGGATAGACCACAGACCCCTCTGATGCTGTACAGGACAAGTGGGTGCAGAAGATGGATGGTTTGGCTGGTAACTGACTGTAAGTATCATGTTCTTGATTGGTAGACTCAAACACTGGATTCTCGGGTGTGGTAATTGGTTGGCTTGTTAACAGAAATACCTCAAGGAACAACCTGCAATGTGATTCGCTGCCAAGTTTACTTTACTTCTGTGCAAAATTGACTGCTAAGTAAATAAATGTCAAGAAAAATATGGAGCCGGAGTCCGTCCCCAGAGATCCAGCCGTGATCCTTTTTCATCGCTCGGATACGTGCATCCCTTTCAAAAGCAGGGAAGATGTCCGCCTGTCATCGTAGAGCTCCTGAAAACATCTGCTCCTGCAAAGACGGCCTTTCCGAGCAGCTTGTGCTCAGAAACAATGGGGTTTGTGCTGTGATCGGAAGGTCGGTGGTTCAAATCCCTGTGTCAGTAGAATGATTTAATCCCTTAAACTCTGACTACTCCAAGGACTCGTTGACCCTGCTTCCTGGGGGGGGGGATGACAAACAGCACCTGGGGGCATTTCTTGTCGACTTGTGGGATAGTCTGTGTTCGTCCCTGGGGTTATGTGAAGTGCTCTGCTTATGATTGGCTGGACCTGCCTACCTGGCACATGTGACCCAGCCTACAGCACATGTAGAGTCCCTGGCCATGCCGCATTACTATGGAGACGCCTGTGGTGTCGAGTCATTGAAGTTGTCCTTACGACTCCACCCTCATAGGTCGGGTCATTATTCAAACTGCAGTCATTTGCAGCCTTTCATTCCAGCGGGTTGTTGGGGTGCAGAATTACAGAGTTAGGGAGTAACTCTATTGGGTCGTGTTCCTCTAGGACCCTGGTGGAGGAAGATTGGATTTCTATGGCGGGGGGGGCAAGTGTGTGATTTATGGACCGCAGCGGTAACGGTCTGGAGGTTCCGTTCAGTATGGTGACAATGACCACATCCTTTCCAAAGCGGCCAAAACACTCGCAGACGTTGCATCACCGGCCCCCTCCTGTCTGCCATGGGGGCCACCTTCCACCCCCTGCTTTTCATTTTTCTGTGTCTGCTCTCCCTGAGCCGTACCCCCCGCAAGGAGCCAGCCGGCTTTACCTGATTGGGTGAGAAACTCATTGTCAGTGAAAAGGACACGTACTCGGAGTGTGAAGGCACAATTATCACCCCCCACTCCAACATGGGGCGGCGGAGCGCAAAACAAGCGGCAGGCATCACTGGGGACACTCCGACTAGCGTCCTTGGAGGTGGAGGGCGTGGCATGCGCTAATTGTCAGGCCAGAGTAATTCCCCGGCACGGCAATTCAACCAGGTGCCAGCCGGGTGCTAATTAAACAGTACGGTCATAAACCAGCCCCCCCCCCCGGGGGTGGCGGAGCCACAAACTCCCACCACAGAAAGAATGCAATGTGAAGGTGTGCGTTGGCGCGTATCCCACAATCCTTTGCTCCATGCCACCGCTCGCAGTCACATGGGCCAAATTAAGGCGACCCAGAACCCCATGGGGTCTCGGCCACAGTCTGTACACGCGTGCTTTTCCATTCCGGACCAGAGCGCTGCCGGTTGAGCCGTTGATGGAATTTCTCACACATTTTCACATGATCCTACTACATTGACGAGGTTTTTTTTTTTCTTTTTTTATCAGGAAGTGCTATTACAAAGATGATGTCGGGATGTCATTTCTCTGTCTATTTGTAAACCCTTATCGATCTTCTTGCGATGAATGAGACATGATGGATTGTTAACAGCTGACATATTAATTGCACTAAACTGCCGGACAATTAACAGGCTGAAACATGAATTTGTTTCCATTGCCAGGTACTGCTGCCACTAATAAGCAGCCTGGCTCTCATTAGCGCTGGAAAGCTTTAAGCCCTCACAGGCCAAACTGCAACGCATCACAGACACTTACAGGACAATTATAGGGGAGAGTCGGTCATCAGCTGTTTTGCAAAAAAGTCAAATGAATCTGAAAAATTCTAAAAATAACTTGGTTGGGTTCAAATAGACAGGAAACGGGATTTTTTGGGCAACCACCATAAATAGCCAGACAGTTTACCCACAATTCCCTGGAACAGGAACTGGTCACATGATCCTCACTGCCAAATGACAGCATACCGTCAGTCTTCGAAGCACCAGTTGAGACGTTCCTTGTATTAATGATCTGGGCTGCGTGTCTAGAGCATCCATCAGCCGAGTGAGCGGCATGGGTCATCACTAAATGCCGAGCGAGGACCCCTCAGCAGGGCGGCCCTAGCACTGCTTGTGAGGTTGGAGACGGTGTTCATAGTCCTGTGGAGCAGAGACTGGCGAGATCCCTGTCCCAGCTTAAGGTCCCTGTTTACTGGAACCGGCTCCAGCACTAAGGCTAATCATCTGATTTCCACGCACGTACACACCTTGCGATAAGCATGATCCCTCTAGTGAGCATATCTCAGGCCTGTTGCCGTGCCCCGCCGACATCGTCTCTCTGTAATCCACTCTGCAGCTCCGGTTCCCAGCAAACCGATATTTCCCTGCCACTCGGCGCGGATACGGCGATGCCAGGATGATGTCAGCAGGCAATCACGCGGCCTCAGGCTGCCATGCCATTGCCATTCCTTCCACCAGGGGGTGCTGCCCTGCTCACGGGACCCCTACACTGATATCTGTTCATACGGCTTTGCCCGTGATCCGTTCCTCTGTCTGCGGAGTTGTAGAGATGGCTCAGCACTGTTTATGCTGGGGGGGGGGGGGGTGAAGGGGCCATGAGGTGGGGGCTTCATGAGTGGGACTGGATTGTCTGCCTCATCTGGTGCCAGGTCGGATAAATTTGGTGACAGGCCGCCTTAATTCTCCAGGCAAACACGGGGCCCTCGTTACCAGACTCAGCACTGGCTGCATTTGTCTGCATTTCTAATTCCCCAGGGAAACATGGGGGGTTTCTTTTTTTAATGACCTTCTGAGTGAGCGTGTATGTGCAATTCAGCTCCCATTCCACCGGGGGCAGTGTGTCCCAGCATTCATCATGCAAATAAAGAAAAAGTCATAAAAAATAGCTAATTATTCTGGTAGTTTGCTGACTAGGATCCTGGTTCCGAGCCGACAGAGAAGCCTGCCTGGGGGGGGGGGGATCTGATCATCTGCAAACTGAGGTCATGTCTCTCTGGCGCCCGCTAGCGGCCCTTTCCCACAGGCGCTGAACATCTGCAAACTGAGGTCATGTCTCTCTGGCGCCCTCTAGCGGCCCTTTCCCACAGGCGCTGACCATCTGCAAACTGAGGTCATGTCTCTCTGGCGCCCTCTAGCGGCCCTTTCCCACAGGCGCTGACCATCTGCAAACTGAGGTCATGTCTCTCTGGCGCCCTCTAGCGGCCCTTTCCCACAGGCGCTGACCTCCTGCAAACTGAGGTCGTGTCTCCTTGGCGCCCGCTAGCGCCAGCGAGGCAGATGAATGTCCATTAAAAAAAAAACATTAAATCCATTATGATATTTTTCTACAGACCTGAGACATGAAATGTGAGCCATACTGGAGGAAAAAATGTATTCAGATGCAGTTTTAGGGCACTAATATAATGTGAAACGGTATGTGGCACATTATGTTGTTTTATTCTGGACGCCTCCATAGGTGAAGTTCAGAGAAACGCGGAAATGAATCGATCCGAGGGTCACTTTACATCAGGTGTAGGACAAAGGACAATGGACCCTCAGTGCAGGCGGCAGCAAGCCACTGTACACAACATCGCTCACACAGTCAGGCAACCACTTAGAAGCACAGTTTGCATATCAGGTGACCACATTCAAGCATCCTGCCAAATATCAAGAAACGATGAAATCAGCAAAAATCTAAATCTTCTGTGGGCTTTTGCGAGCTCTCCAAGGTAAAGCCGCACGGAGTCTGACATTTGCTCACAGTCACGACCAACCATCCAAATCACAGGCGAACGGATGTCTGCAATTTCGTGATAAAATTTCAGTGAATTAAAGCCAGTGGCGAGACTCGATATGTGAATCCATTCACATTAGATGATGAGGCTGAATTCTGTGCCAGTTCTCTGCCAGGAACAAATTATGCATTAATTGCTGTATGACCGGGGCTGCACACAAAGTCTGGCAAGTAAACAAATTAATGGCAAAATAAAATGCAACAATCTAGCCGAATACAAAAGCACACGATGCAGGTATATTTACCGTGTTTGGGGCTAATTTGCGATGCGCAATTCAGAGAGGCAAGCTTGTGGAAGGATGGGGGAGAGAAGGGGGAGGGGGTTTCACATGGCCGAGAAGGTCCGTTATGGGGGTGTCGGCTGCTCTGGGGGGGCCATTCACTGCCCAGGAACGTCCCAACAAACACCAGAGCCGTTCTGTCCCAGGCTGCCCTAGTGGCACCTGTCCCAAAGCCGCTTGTGAAGGTGACACACTTTACTTAAAGCTCAGACCTATATCACACTGCAGATGCTTGTGTTCATGCATCCTCACAGACATGGCATTCATAGAAAATGTTGCCGTCTATATTACTGACACATGGAGCATGAATATGCGTTACAGATGTGGTCCACAGGCTCAGCCTATCCCGTGTAAACGCTGATGCTGAAGCTGGAAGAAGCTGCCCGTTTAGATTCAAGCGTCTGACTTCTCTCTTGAGCTTGATCGTGTCGCGTGAAATAATGGCTGGGATTCGGACGCAACCTATGGTGGGTGTAGAGCCGATGGGGGGCTACTCCACGGCAGAGAGGCTGGGCTGTGGCAAGTAGGAGAGGCAGGGGGGTTGTTCAGGGCCCGGGGGCCCGCCCCAGGCCAAGCCGGGGGAGAAATCGGGTCCCCGCCGCAGCAAAGCCAGCCTGGCAGCCAGGAGCAGCAGGAAGCCGGCCAGGACCTCCAGGCAGAAGGAGAGCCAGGCAACAGCCAGAGACCAGCCGAAGGACACGGCCACATGGGCCATCTCCTCCGGGCCCAGCGCCCGCTCCAGTTCCGCCAGGGCCTGCTGCGAGTAGCTGATGTAGATGCTGACCCCCGAGAGTGTCAGGAGGCCTGGGGAGACACAGCAACATGGGGGGACATGAGTGGGAGAAACCCCACTGTGGGAGGGAGTACACTGCGCTGTCCAATCACTGCTCAGGTTCACTCAATGGACTGTCCAATCACTGCTCAGGATCACTCAATGGACTGTCCAATCACTGCTCAGGTTCACTCAATGGACTGTCCAATCACTGCTCAGGATCACTCAATGGGCTGTCCAATCACTGCTCAGATTCACTCAATGGGCTGTCCAATCACTGCTCAGATTCACTCAATGGGCTGTCCAATCACCGCTCAGGTTCACTCAAGGCGCAATCACCCCCCAGACTTCCTTATGGCCACAGTTAGTAAAAGGATTGGAGTTCAGAAATGGCATGACACAGCTGGGTTCCTGCATCCTGCTTGGGACAAATCTGATGAGGCCTCAATGCATTTTAGGGGGCCTGCAGACTCTATCCACCTGTCTCTGTGTCCCC
>JABFEB020000041.1:2760541-2781400 GCA_019775895.2 Stomatorhinus ivindoensis
GAATAGTGTTTTGTAACCTCAATACCCAGGTACGTGAGCTTCTCATAGGTTACATTAAACGGGAGGTTTTGTAGCCAAGAGGGGTTGCTCACATGTATAGGCATCAGTTCACTTTTATTCAAATTTATCCTATATCCAGAGAAGAACCCAAATAACTTAATTTTGTCTAATATGGCAGGAATAGTCTTTCCTGGCTGGGTAATATATAATAACACGTCATCCGCATAGAGTGAAATTTTATTGGTAGTTGTAGCAGTGTTATAACCAAAAATAGTTGGATCTTTACGTATGCTTTCAGCAAGGGGTTCTATTGCCAAGGCGAATATTAATGGAGAAAGGGGGCATCCCTGTCTCGTCCCTCTATATAAACCAAAGGATGGTGACAAAATCTGATTGGTAAGAACGCGAGCTTGAGGATTGGCATAAAGCAACCTCACCATTGAAATAAAGTTTCTACCCAATTTAAATCTTTCCAGTATTTCAAACAAATAAGGCCATTCAATCTGATCAAACGCCTTCTCAGCGTCGAGTGCCAAAATTGCTAACTCTTCTTTAGGTCTGGCAGTGGAGTAAATAATATTAAATAATCGCCTGAGATTGCAAAATGAATTTCTCTGAGGAATAAATCCAGTCTGATCTGGGTGTACTAACTGTGTTAAAATGGGGTTTAGTCTATTGGCCAGTATTTTAGAGAATAATTTCCCGTCCTGATTCAACAAAGAGATTGGACGATACGACCCAACATTTTCAGCATTCCTACCCTTCTTATAAATAACAGTTATAGTTGCCTCTGTAAGGGTGGGAGGGAGGACTTTATCAGCCAGAGCTTGAGTAAATGTCTTATACAGGTATGGGGACAAAATTTCGCTAAATTTCTTATAAAATTCACTGGGGATGCCATCTGGTCCAGGAGCCTTATTGTTTTTACTCGAGGCAATTGCCCTCTTGATTTCTTCCATTGTTATTTCTGAGTTTAACTGTACGAGTTCATCCTCTCCTAGGTTCGGAAAGGTGCATTTATCCAAGAACTTTTTCATAGAGTCACCATCTATAGTATGTGTGGCATATAAAGTTTGATAAAATTGGAAAAACTGGTTGTTAATGTCTCTGGGGTTCGTTAAAACCTCACCTGAATTTTTTTTAATTTTATGAATTGTACGATCCTGCTCTTGCTTTCCGAGTTGTCTTGCTAGTATTTTCTACTTGGCCATACTTGAGTTCCCGTGTACCCATTTTATATCCATCTTCCATGACTGCACCGTTGGGCCCTTGAGCGAGGCCCTTAACCTGCAATTGCTTCATCCCGGGTATGATGCTAATCTACATGCAGCCCTGCAAGCAGGTCCTCCAACAGACAGGGAGAAACTTAGCGGGGCTGGCAGGATCGGCACTCCAGCCACCAAAAAAGAACTCACACGGGTCCATTCAGACTGGCGTGGTGCTGAGGTGTCACCCGCCACATGGCTGCACTCAGGATTTCATCCCTGAGGTGGTTTGTCATTTCGTGGTTGCAGCAATGCACTGTAACCAGCGCACGCTCCTTACCTTCCATGTCGGTAAAAATCCCCGGATGTCATTCTTGCCAGGGATACATTGGTTGCATCCTCGTCAACCGAGACCAATCCCATGAATCACTGCATCCCCAGTTTGTTCTTGTGTGGCACGTTAGCAAGACCGGTCTTGCCAAGACAGCAAGCGCCATCTTTGCGTTCTTGGTATTGAGAAATGCCCATCTTCATGATCTCCCAGCACTTTCCGTGTAAATAGTCTTGCAAATAGTTATTGTCTATGTAGTCCTAATACAAATATTAGTGTAGTGCCCTGAAAGCCGTGCACTGTACTTTCCTGTGTCGAACGTGATCATTGCCGCATCCTGACGCGTCTCTGGTCACTTGCAGATACTTGCAACCTACTGCCAGTAATGTGACTACGACTTCGTCTGTGTTTTAGTAGCAAGGTCTGTTTTTGCCTGTTCATTTGCAATTCATGGTGCTTTTGCTTCGTTGTAGCTCAATAAAAAAAGTTCATGTAAGTACTGTTAATAGTTAAGTGCTGATAAATTGACTTACGCTCCATTGTTATAATGGTGAGGGTTGCGGGACACTGATAATCCGCCTTACCCGTATCTATGAACTGGTACAGTCCCCACGTTAATTTACACAAATCAGATTAAGTAATGCTAGTAAGCATTCTACCGTAGTACCCCATTTGCCATAAAGTAGGCCTTTACTCTTTTAAATATCTCGTTCTCCTTCCCACAAAAAAATGGTGTCTATAGAGAGTCTCAAATCGTGCTTCATGTTTCAGATCGGAGGGAAATCGGGAGAGATTCGCAATTACATTTTCTTACCTTCACGTTGTACGAGATGAAGTGTTAACATCACATTTTTATCTGGCGTTTAGGAGACATGAAAACAATGATCAATTCTTCTTTTGTCTTTGCATAAAACAAACAGTGCTACTAATTTTGTAAGACTACCAGGTCTTAATCTACAGGTTATATGTAGTCTTTTCGTTTTATGCGTCGAATATATCTTAATAATTAGACTACACCTGTAGGTCATATACACTTAGTAAACAGTATTTTTAACTACGAGTGAACCAAGAAGTACGAATAACTAAACACGCAACGCTATTTTATATGGGCTAGTAGCTAACATATGGAAAAACGGTCGCGAACACGGCGACAAGAATCTCAGACGGGAAAAATGACAGCTGGACAGATGATCGGCACTGCGCGAAAGGTGCGTTTCAGCCGGGAATCTCAGACCCGGAGCCGGCGCGTCTCACGCGGCGGGCGCGCATGTGTGGAGAGGGTCTTCAAATCCGACACGCTCTCGCTGCCAAGTCCGTGCGACGGCTTTTATAAAAGTGGTGCCGCCCCCCCTGTAGTAGCCTAGGTTTGGGGTGTCGGCATAGCTGAAGTGCAAAGACACAAAATACTGAGACGCGTTTAGAAATTGCCAATTATAAATATAAATTATAGTCTAATTTATTTTATTCTCTTTTCCAACCGAGTAGGCTGTAATGTTAAGACATTTTCAGGGGTTCGGTTGCAGGGATCTTCCGTGACATTCACGTGCCGGATACCTGTTGCAAACCCTTATCAGTACAGTTAAGCAATCTATATATTTGCAGTTGAATATTCCTTAAAATATAGGGTGATTACACAGTTTAGTCTCAGAACTAACGATTGCATCAAACCTGTGTCGGTTCTTTCTGGGCACACGGACTTAACACAGACAATTATAAACTCACAATAGCTATTACCTCGCCAACTCGTAACACGCGTTATAAATCAGCATCAGTATCATTATGCTTACCTTCGTATATTCTCCACAGTCCAGAATGGGAATTCAGGTCTTCTGAGTCGGTCTCGTTGGGTCTGTTCACCACTATGATGTACCAGTACTCGCTCCCGATTGCTGCAGCCAGCAGACCGAAGCTAACGATGCCGGCGATGCCAGCTGTAACGACCGTGGTTCCGTAGCTCAGTGTCATCCTTCCGCCCGAAGGTGTTACGGGAAGGATGCCCAGGCACTTCCTTGCAACTTTCCTAAGCGCAAAGTGGCATGACGCAGATGGAGTGCTCGTATTAGGTCCTTTTTCTGTCTTTTCTCTCTCTCTCTCGAAATAACTTGAGAACCCTAGTGAGACGAATCAGACCTTTATGGAGATGTGGAGTTCAGATTTGTCTTGAGTTCTCGGTCTTGAGTGTAATGTACTTGCACTTTATCTTTGACTAAATGTGCACTGAACCAAGCACCTGTCAGGCTTACAGTGGTGCAACGACAGGAAATGAAATGGACCTTTCAGTCGACTGCAGAAAGCAACGAATTCCCAATCTCGTGGCACACGTCATTGTCGCATAAATTACATATTCCAGGGGGAAATATGTGAAAGGAAAAGATGCTGTCGATGGGGCTGGGCCTGGTGTGCAATCAGAGCTTAATCAAAAGTGAAGCAAAATCTCCGTTTTCTTTTTTTCTTTACAAAGGTCACATTCGACTATCAAAGACTTTAAGAAAACTAGCAAAATTAGCGTGTAATTAAGCTTTCCCCTCGACACATTGACATATTACGCGTGCACAGCGTGGTGGATAAAACAGGATATAAATGCAATACATGAGTTTTAATGGAATCCTTTAAAAACGAAGGCCAGTGGATATTTATTTTCTGTAAATCTGTCTAACTTGCACTTAACTACGAATTACTGAAGCAACACCCGGCTTTCGGAAGGGAAAAAGGAACCTTCACTGTGCCGAATAAATTAGCGCCATTTCTTCCACTGATGAAATTTTTAATAAACCCCATGCCATTACATTAAATCTGGAGAAAAGGAATCGCTCAAAGACAATGAAGAACTGGCTTTTAACCAAATACGCGCCTTCTGACAATATTAGGAGACATTTATTGTACCGAAACGGCAATAATTACGGTAAACTCATTTTCTAAGAAAAATCGACAGGCTGGTTTTTTCCCGATTAGTGACTGATTCACAAAACCGTGATAAATCGATTTCCTAAAATTAACTAGAGTTTTCTGAATGAAATGTGTAGGCTAGGTGGCGCCAGAATGTGTGTGAATCTGCCAGAAACTGTCATTCATAAAACAATTAGGCTACGAGAAACATTGCTGTGTGTATCTTTAGCAGAAAGACTCACTATACAGCCGGAAGCGGCTGATGACGGAATTCACTCCAAACCAGAAAATGCTTAGCAATCATAAGCTCAACCGACTAATAGCAAATAAATTACTCGGGTCTCCCTACACGATGCTTGGTGAATCTCATTCCCGAATGGCCTCATTCGGTCTGTTAATAACCAGCTTTTATGAACATCGCATTTAAAACAGCACAATTCGCTCTTGCAACAGTTCGTTCAGGTGGAGAACACCTGAATCATTAAACCCCATTACCAGGAGGCAGATACATGATCAGAACTCCCCACGTCCCTGATGGTACTATTACAATTTAAATGTGCGGAATCGCCTTCATACCGACACAAAAGAGAGCTACAAGCAGCTAAGGCCCACAGTAATAATCACTCATTATAGCCAATTATTTAAACAGAGCAGCCAGTACAAGTGGACTAAAACGAACTTAACAGGCATCCACTTGTATTTTACATATGCATTACCCATGGGTGTCCACCAAGCATGCCGTCAAATTGCAGGCTAATACAAGATGCACTTTGTTGCTTAGAAATAATCAGCAGGATTTTACGTAATGTTTGCCATGCATCTCTGCCAACACAACCCCATAGCCACAAGAACAGATGCTGGAAATCTCCCAAACGAACCCATCTTCATAGGCAACTTCATATATACTGTCCCCGATGGTGCTATTACAGTAATGGTGCTAGAATAGGGGGCAGAGATTAAGGTCTGTACAGCCTGGAGCCGAGAACCACTCCCCAGTTATGTAAGAGGGGAAAAATAAGTATAAAAGGCTGAGCAATTCGAGGTTTATGCTCCCCACATTATTATTTACAGCTAAAAAAAAAAAGTACGAGTAGCTCACTCTGGTGAGTGGTGAAAAATGGGCCATTACTAAATACTACACCAACATTGCAAAAGTATGAATGCATAAAGGTTAGTGGGTTATTGTCAGCCTGTCTGCGCAGCCCATATTTGGAGGCCACAGAAGCTGTGAACCACATCACCTTCCTGAGTTTATACAGCTTTAAAAAGCTGGCAGTTTCCTCCACATCACACGGCTGAAAGACCCACGTCTCCATCATCTGAGAAACCCTGACGCAGCTCGCGGAAACCAGAGGTACACCAGAGAGGAAGGTCACCAAATCTATGCAAATTTATTTACAGAATTGTAAAAACAGAACAGTGTATATTAAAAAAAAAAGGCTCTGACAGATCCCAGACAAACTCTAGCTAGCATTTTCTGAAGTAAAATCATCACAGGAGTTTTGGAAAACTACACAGATACTCAAACAACGGAAATGAAAGCGACCGACGTGAAATTAGGAGGGGGCTGTAATCAATGGCAACAACAATCAGACAGGCTGGAGAATACACCCCTTTGTGGGGGCAATGACTGAAAACAGCCACAGCTGTGTAATTAGTCAGTGTCACACAGTAACCGGGGGCAACAGCAGTTTAGGGGCAGGGGGTGGAACTTTGAAGATGGGGAAAAATGTTTCTCTTGCAATGCCTGTGCAGGAAACTAAGCATAGATATTTCAGCCAGTGGACAAGGAGGTCTTTAGAGTGGCGAAATCAAAAATCTCAGGAGGATCACTGAGGACAGGAGTCTGTCCAGAACCGGCAGTCTGTCACTCCTTGTCCACGGCCATTTTAATCAACTCGGCTCGCCGCGATTTGGCTGCATCCTCGAATTTCTCGATGATGTGACTGCACTTCTTTTTCTGAAAGGGTAAAGTTGCAGACACAATAAGGTTTTATGAGTGGAGGAAAGGGGACCAGCACTTCACTGCTTCCATCCATCTTCAGGGATCGCCAAACTTGATGCAATTCAGTACGGTGGACCAGTCTGACAAACCCTTGAGAATACTGTGAAATGTGAATCTTAATATTGTCTATAGATTTACAATCATATTTTAGTGTGCTCTACATTCTAAGAGCAAGAAAGAAATGTGGCCTCATTACGAAACTGTAATTGAGATATCTAGCAGGCACTTAAAGCCTGATATCATTCCTTGAATGCTAAGAGTCCAAGGACCTCCTCAGGAAATGCAGAAGCATTATATCGCCATGCGCATTTCTTTAAAGCAGTCGCATAATTGAAACCACAAATTTCAGCAGCTGTAGCTTATTAATTTTGCATCATTACAGCAGCTTCGAGGTGACTGTCATCATTAATACAAATCTTTGATGTGACAGTTCAAACTGCAGTCCTACAAAAGGACAACACGTTTTCACACGACAGACTTCCACATCAGCACAGTGGCTCGCTGGCAAACAGACACTTACGACGAGAAACTTCTCCCTCTCTTTCTGCAGTTTGATGACCTCCTCTACTGTCAGCGCGTTCACAGACTTCTTTAGTGTAATGAAACTGCAGGCTGGTGAATGCACTTTGTGTTCCTTCCTGTGATGTCAAGGAACAGGCAGCTTTAACACACACACACACACACACACACACACCGATGTCCAGAAACCAGAGACCAATACGCCACTGCAGAATAATTCCAACATCACTACGTATTTTCACAGAGTACCTTAATGGGTGTTCTCAGAGATATTATAAACAGATATTTACATTTATATAAATATAAACAGAGATGATTAACATCAACTACAGGCTGAGCAGCTCCTGTCCCCCCAATTTCATCCACCAGTAAATCAGACTTCCACATTTCACCATGAAAACATGACATATTCACGTATATATAAAATGTCCTGCGCAGCTGTTAAGGAAAACAGCATGTGTAATACATGCACTGGCCAATGAAAGCCCTGCACGCCAGAAGAACACGCCCACTTACTTTGTACTCCTTTGCTCTGCTCTGATAAGAAATTGCCGTGCGTTTTAACCTTTATACAGCTGATTCGTACTTCACTCGTGGTTTAAAAGTTAAAATTCACGTTAATCTCTTCTCACAGCAGAGCAACTGCGTATAAAATAAGTGCGCGTTTCCGCTGTCGGGACTAGAAATTGTCGCACGTATCGCATTATACGGCGAATGCGTATCAGTTACGTGCGTCTCGGCAAACGACAGTCGCCTTACACAGGATCGTCCTCCGGCTCCCAGCCCTCCAGCTCCTTCAGGCAGAAGAAGCACTGCGCCGTGTCGGGGCTGTTCTCCGACGGCGTGTGGATGAACCCGGCCCTGGCCATCTGAGTGTGGGGTCAACACAGGCGTCAAATCCGACATTTGTTACCTTACAAAGGAAGCAGGAGCTTCAGCCCCGGGTAAAGAGCCGCAATCCCGCTGCCCGGCACTCACGTTTTCCGAAGTACAAGCGCAGCCATCCTCGAACGGCCATCCCGAATACGTCTTCAGCCTATTCTCATAAAAGTACATCTTAGTTTCCTCGAAAGTGAATAGATCCATTGTAGTAATTGCCACTTACGTGGTATAACGTCTCAATCTCGAAACAACGTTTAAAGTCTCCCCCCCCTTTTCTCGTACTTTCTTCAACTAGTTGAGATCCAGCTCACTTCTTCAGCGGCCAGGTTTGAATTTTCTGCGAGCGCTCCCATTGGTGGGACGTCTAGCGTCACTCTGGCATCATGGGAATCGTAGTGTTTTTTTTGAGGGGCTGCGATTGGTTACAACGCAGTGCGCGGCACATTGGAGGAAGTTCATCAGAAGAGGAACATTTCGGGTTTATTTATCAGTGAAATTTCATTTTAAAGTATATTTTGCCATCAAATTATCAGGTTGTTCTGGACCTGTAATACATATCTTTTTTTAAAAAACGTACCTACTAGTAAGCTGCTGTCGGCCTTGTAAATACATACGAACCGCTTCTTCATGGCGAGGTTAACAACAGGCGGACGCGTTCTGTAGGAGCCGCTATCTTGCGTTGTGATGGAGGGATCGCGGTGTTCGGTCAGGTGTCTGGCCGCTTTGGATCGTCCAATTGGGTCGGCGACGCTGGTCTGGGCCGGGACCGACTTGTTGCTTAGCAACGGCAGCAATCTGGTGCTCCTACACAGCACTGCCGGCCAGACGGTGAAGGCAAGTACCTCGGCAGAGAATTAATCTCCACATAACCTCTTTCAGCGGTGTGATTATTAGTATAGAGCAGGTTCACTTTCAGCTCTCTTCTTTAGGGCTGCCAAACCTTGGTGAGCTGGCTGGAGTGAGATTCTCAATTTGAGACAAGCCTGCACACCCATGCACACACAAATATGTATCTAACACTCTTATTACCTTGTAAATAGTCTGTAGGGTTTGCAGACTACCCCATAAGCGTCAGATGCGTGGTAGCTGGCAGCCCTGCCTTTCAATGCGTGCAGATACGTAGCGTTACCTTCCCAGCACTACTGCCACTCGTGTGCATTTTGATCTACCGTGAAGGTCCATGAGCCACATAATCACAGTTTGTGTTACGTTGCGTGAATTTACTTTGCCAGATGAGCTATATTTGTACCTGTTTGAACTTCCTGTGCGTTAAACCTCATCAAACGCGATACTTCGGAAACCAGTGTTTATGGGATAATAAAATGAAATTGAACTCTGAAATTTAATTGGCGGCAAAATAACATCCATCCATTCTCCGAGACCGCTTATAAATGTAGCGTATCCTGTTCAGGGTCCGGAACCTGGCAAAATAACAGTTCATTTTTGCATTCTTTTAAACCTCTATCCATTTCCTCAGAACCAGTAATCAAGTGCAATGTTTAAGTACGCTTACAGCATTTAGCACGGAGGTGGGGACATCCTGGATGTAATGCATACAGAGGCAACAGCATGCATTAAGGGTGATTTATAAACTAAACGGCATGTCTTTCTTTGGTCCGTGGACAAAGGCTGGAGTGCCTGAAGGAGACATTCAGGAACATGAGCATATTAGATAATGGCTATAATCATTTAAAATGGCATTTTTAGATTTTTGGAAAGGTAGTGTCTGTTCAATCCTCCGGACCCCTAGGATTGTTAAAACGTGTATTTTGAACAATAAAATATTTTTATATTTCTCCTAAGGAGAGTGGTGCAAAGAAATGTAATAGGTTTGCTGATTTGATGATTGCACAGCAAAAAAAGATTATTGCAGCTCAGGGGAGGCCAGTGATTCCATGTGGAGCTATCTTGCTGGAACTGTGAGTTATTTTTGCAGTGCCTGAGGGGGTAGCGCCTGCCATTCCTGCTTTCCGATGCTGCCCGCTATGTTCTTGTGTCCCCCTGTGTGTCACCCTGCAGGCAGGTCACACGTTCCCCAGCCCTGTCGTGTGCCTGTTGCGGAGTCCTAACCAACAAGGCATGTACGCTCTCTGCCAGCATGACGGGATACATTTCGTCCCTCTTCCACAGCTTCTCAGGTACTCTAGGACATTAAGATCTGGGAATAAAAGTTTTTAATGACACAGCTCACAGATTTAACCACAAAAGGCCTTTTTTGTGCGGCCTCCCCCACAGGTCTTCTTCGTCCCCCTCTTTCGAGGACAGCGGTTCGGGGAGTGTTGCCACTAATTGCCAAGTGATCGCGGACCCTGCCGTCAGCTCCTTCATTGTGGCAGACGGCGTCTTAGTGACAGTGGGGCTGGCGGATGGCAGGTGGCGCTTTTCCTTTTATGAGATCCCAGAGGCCAATGCAGCACGGCACAGAAAGGTCGCAGATCGTCACATCTTTGCTCCTGCTGCAGGCGGGGGTGCCATTGGAGCAAGGAGCGAGAGCGTGGCTCAGCGCCCAGTACTGTGCTGTGTGTACGCGAGGTGCAGTTTGACATCCCAGCCACCAGGGGGCAGTGATCGCCACATGCTGGACCCGGCTCTCTTCAGCCTGCTCTTTGGTGTTGACTCATCGCTGATCCCTTTGCCCATGTTCGTCTGCGGCCTGCCTGACGGGAGGCTTTGCAGTCTGCCCGCCCTACAGCAGCCTGGGGATATGGGTCCTGCAGTGAAGGTGCTCCACAATTTGGAGGAGCCCATCGTCTTTCTCGGCATCTCCATGGCTGATGACGGCAGCTCTGGGGGCTTGGTGGTGGTTGGCGGCTTCGGTAAGGTGCTGCTGGTAGTGGCTGAGCAGAAGGAGGGGTGCAAAGCGCTGGCATTCAGGGAGTGGGGTGTAGCTGGCCCCGTGGTGACGGCCTGCCTCAGCGGGGCATGCCTGTACTACAGCACTCGCTCCGACCTCCTGGCCCTGTCGCTGGGCAGCACGGAGCAGGAGCCAACCACGGGCTTGGAACCTGCTTCCTCCTCCCAGAACCCAGTCAGCCTGAACGTGTGCGGGGTCACAGCGCTGGCCGAGCCTACGGCAGCCTCCACAGGTACCATAACCAGAAGCTCTCATGCTGAGAATCTTGGGATGTTGGTTTGGCATCTTCTGATGTGTTTTTATACGGGGGGAGAAGGGGATGACGATAGTGGCGCAGGACTGAGTTTCAGCGAAAGCCAAGCTAAATCAATAAATGCGTAATAATAATTAGTTTTAATTGTTTTTTTAGAGCCGACTGAAATTGTCCCCTTGAAGGCTGCACTGTGCAGTAACATGCCTGTTATTGTAACTTATCCTTTTATCTTGGGAGCTGCTTGAATTACAGGGAAATAATGCAGATATTTTCACTGCACAGTTGAATGGTGCAGTTGTAGCACTGCCTACCGGCTGTGCCGTGGCCCTGCGGCTGTGCCGTGGCCCTGTGGCTGTGCCGTGTGCCGGCGGCTGCTGATTTCGCTTTTTTGTCGGTGCCAGGTGGCGTGCGGCTCATGGCCACATCTGACAGAGGGAGGCTCTTACAGATAATCCCATCGGGGGGGGGGCCCTCAAGGCTGTCCCCCCCTCTGGTCGGCCAAAAAATGAAGGACCTTCTTGCTGGCATTGGGAATGTTGCAGAGCGGTGGGTGTGATTCGTGGAGTGTGTATGCATCTTAGCTTCAGTGCAGCAGTGTGCGCTGTATGGACAAAGCACTGGGACACCCGTAGTATTTAAAGGATTGGGCCACATAAGCCACACCCATTGCTGGCATACAGGTGCATAATTAAGCTCACAGCCATTCAATCTGCAGCATCAAACAATGGCAGCAGAATTGGGGGAGGCTGATCATACGGAAGCGGCCAGTCAGCCTGCTACCGCCATTGCACACCACCGGACGCCTTTCCAGCTGGTTCTCCACATTTCTGTTCTGCTGGAGCTGCTCAGGTCAACAACAAGTGAAGTGATTGTGAAATGGGAACATCTGGAAGCAGGTTCGGCTGCGACATGGCAGCCACCTAAGCTCACAGAGAGGGATCTGATCACCCGACGTCATTACCCAACCTGAATGGCAGCAAATCCCACCAGCAATGTTCCAGCATCTAATGGAAAGTCTTCCCAGAAAAGTCCAAGCTATTCTAGCATCTAAGCTTTAGCAAACTTCATGTTAATACTATTTGATTCAGAGTGAGATGCTGGACAGACTGGTGTCCCAGTACTTATGTCCGTATATTGTATGTGACCAGTACAGTTCTGCATTCATTAATTCCAGCCTTCGAACGTTTCTGTTTTGCCATACTTGTTTTATATCATGTTGGCTTCCTCACACTTGGTACAAACATCTTTCCAATGAGTCACTTGTTTATCTTTCTACACAGAGCATCCTTGTTGAAAAGTAGTATTCAAGTGAGGAACACGGCTCTCAAGAAACTTAACCACGTGTTTAACATCTGCTGCCTGCTGCTGCCCAGTCAGAATGGGAGGGAGGGGCATCTGGATTGCAAGCCTCCAATCAGCTTTCATCTTACGACCAAGTGGGTCAGCCTACTGCGAGAGGAGTCCTTGACCTTAAGCTGCATTCTGGAAAACGCCAGCAGCTATGCGCTTGAATGTGGTTGGACTTTGTGTGTACAGGTGGTACCTTCGTATAGTTCTTTGACCTCGGAAGACAAGACCACCAAAACCTACAGCTTCCCTCTTGAAGAACTGGCTCCTGGTAAAACACTAAAAGTGACCTTGCCCTTGGTAGCTGGGAATGACTTGCGTTTCCCTGTGAAGGTCTGCTCTTCACTCATTTACTCTTTGCAAAGCATGCTGGGATGCTCGGAGCTTGAGTGTCTTCTGCTCAGGGGGACCCCGTGGTCGAGGCTGGTCTCCGATTCTGGGTTGGTCTGCCTGGCTCTTGATGCTGTGACCCTAGACTGGCTGCACTGTTTGCACATTGATGGACCTGTTGCTAACGCTGATGGCTTCTGCTCCGGCGTGAGCAGCTCAGCAGACCCCATCCAGACCTACCTGCGGGCCCGGAGGTGGGAGCAGTGGAGTTGTGGCTGCAGCGAGCCTGGTCCAGGGTCCTGGGCGGTAGGTCCCTTTACTGCGACTCTAAGGGTATCATCGGCACTGCTGAGGGCGACGTTAGCAGGCTCCACGCTAGGCGGCCCATCCCTCTGTGATTCTCTGCTGGCCTGGTTGGTCTCCAGTTGCCCTGGTAACCGCTGCAGAGCAGACCTGAGCTCCCCTGTGCTGTGTGCTCGCTGCCCTGGAGGAGATCGCCTGAAGATAATGGCCAAAGAGGTGTGTGTCTCTAATCTGTAACGTCTGCCTTCCTGCGAGTTCATGCCATCATTTACTGGTCTTAACCTCAACTTCCCCGGTCGGCCCAGGTGACGGTTGAGGAGGTGAGCTCAGATGGGCCTCTTCTGGTCGTGGAGGTCCAGCTGGAGAGTTCCTCACTGGTCTCGCTTTGTGGGCTGCATCATGCTGTTCTTCACCGCCTCCAGGTACTGAGGGGAGTTGGTGTGTGGCTCAGGGGACTTCGACTCAGTGATGGGAAGGCCGTTGGGCCCTGAACCTCCAGTTGCTCTGGGGACTGTCTGACCCCGCTTTGGATAAAAGCATCAACCGAATTCATACATATGTAATGTAAATGCTTTACAGCAAAATAGCTGGTTATGTGGCATTTTTAATGAGCCTAGAGTCACCCAGCGTGCTGCCCCTGATCGTGTCGTACCTCAGATTCTTCCTCTCTGCCTCGATCGCAGGCCTTGCTGGGTGGGGTCGCCGAGGCAACTGGGGATCTGGCACAGTTGCAGGGGCGGAGCTTGCGCGGAGCCCTGGAGCGTGCTGAGGTGAGCGCCGCCCAACCCCTCCTGTCTGTCTGGGATCCCCCGCACTCCTGGCCGGCTAACGGTGTGCCGCTCTCCTTCAGGCGCTCTTACGGGAGATTTGGGAGGCTCGCGATCTGGCAGCCCTGGGCACTGGGATGACGCGGCGGGCAGCAGACACGCTGCTGCGCGTGTACACGCAGCTGAGAACGCAACCCCTCCTCATCCTCTGACACGCGTTAGGAATCCAGCTGAATCCAGTGACCTATGGATCTTCATTCTCTCTGTGCACTTTGAGTTATGTAAAGGAGTAAAATTCAGTCAGTCAACCTGTAAACTAAGAAAAGTAATATTGGAATAAAGTCAATTGAGAGAAAACCCTACATACAGGTACTTGAAGAGCTGAGTGTTCAACAGCTGCGATAATAAATGTGCAGCGTGCTGTTAAGGAAGAATGGGCTTCATTCTGCTGAGCTCATATTGAAGCACCGTTTCGCCCGTCTTCGTTTGGCTGATCCTGCATTTTTACGTGACATTTCACCGGCAGATGCTCATGTGCATGAAGGAGTCAGCGTGGGAACGTGTAGCGGTCGTCGGCGGAGGCCGGTCGGGCGCCTGATGTTGGCGAGGGGGTCCGGGGTTGGAGGGGTGGTGGGCCGGCCTTTCACTAGCAGCCCGGGGGAGGGGCAGCTGTCTGTTCTCACCCTACGTGACACCAGCGGCTGGTAGCCTAGCCTCCACTCGTTAGCCACCAGTATGGTGCGACACTGCTGAACATCACCTTTCTGTGGTGCAGAGGCTCAGCTCTTGTGACAAATGGCAGGGGCAGTGATCCATCCTCTTTTCTGCAGATGCCTTTCTTCCTTTTTATTAAAGAAAAAACATAGCAATGACACTTTATTGATTCCTTTTTTATTTGAGTGCAGCTGGATGCCATGTGTATCATTTAGTTAGATGGGACAATAATACTGACAATAATAACTGATGTGAACAAGCAGCAATGGGCTCTGACTCTTCCCATCTCGGGGATTTATGTGCTGGGAGCACTGGAATATATCTTTCACCCCGCTATCCAGTTAGTCTGGTTCTTAATGATGTACACAGAATTGTTAACCTGCAGTTGCTGTCTTTGTGTGGTATATAGTCCTAACTAATTGTAATTGATCTAGTAAATCATGCCACATTCTACACAACAGGATTAGGTAAACTTGTAGTGTATAATTGTGTAATTCATCTTTTGCCCTGTAGAGGGTGTTAGAGGTGCGCCTTTATAATTTTTGCCCACGAGAATTAAGAGTGATGCTGTATGTCTGGTCATGGTGAGAAGAAATTCAGATGAAGACACATCTTCTGTGAAGCTGATGTTTTTACGTTCTCCTTCAAGTTGCCTTCTGGTGTGAAGACAGTCCGCTGTAGCATGCGGTAAGAGTTCAGGGATCAGTCACCACAGTCCGCGTAAAAGGAGTGACCACCTCCTTTTGGCAGCGATTTACCAGCGAGTCACATGCAGGTTATTTATGGTGACCCTAGGCAGGTGACTCGGCCTTCAGCATACCGGATCTGAGACCGTGCCGCCGTCTTCATTCATGGGGAAGCCCCTAGCGGTGACGGTGTGCCCCTTCTGGAGCTCATCTTAACGACTGATACCCTTGATGATTTGAAATAATAATAAATGAATGAATAAATTACAGACTCGAACAGTTTTTTTTTGTCTGAATTTACTGGGTCAGTTAAGGAAGTCCCTTTACAGGGATAAAATTGAGTTTCTGGGATTGGAGTTGGAACCGTTCTGGGGCAGTGCTGCCTTTATTGCTGCTGTCCGTTATTAGAGCTATAGCCTTAAGGTTTGTGTGTATACATGAAATGTAAATATTCCCATGATCCTCTCTGTCTTTGCAAAGATGGACCATTTTGCAGAAATCAAACAGCTGTGTATTTCACGTGTGCGATAGGTCTGCCTTGAGGTCAGGGTGCTGTGACTCTGGTGGTCTGTGGTTTCTGTGGTTGTCCCTGGGTGGTCTTTGCATTTTATCCGCAGAACGTTTGCTCTTGTGGTATAGGCAGTGTTTCATCACATTTTAGAAAGGTGCTGTGATTAAATATTACTGTAATAATTCATGGCTCATATTTGATTGCCGTTTTTTCTTGAGCGACATAAGTATACCAGTTTACACCTCTGGATATTTTACTGTGGGACTTTACTTAATGTAGCCACCCTTTCGTGCTGCTACATAGCCTATTACAGCAGGATCCTTACTGTAACACTATCCCTGTTTTTATTTTGCTATTCCGTCTGCAGTCCATGCAGACCCGTGTAATTTTTGGAATATGGAAAAATGTAAAAGGTTATGTAATGCCGGGACTGTAACGTTTATGCAACGATAAGCAAAACAGTTTCTCCTGAGACGTTTATCTCGCTTCCTCAGTTCTGAGGGTGTAAAGACTGACACCTACTGGAAAGAAAATACATAGCACACACTAACATATTAATCCTTTTCTGCTCTATATTTACTCCGTTCAAATTGGAGAACACGGTCCAATGAAATAAATAGCAATAGGTTTTTCTTGTTATAGTTACATTAAACATAAGTTGCGAAAATATTGTTTTGCACAATGATTTATTATGATGTTTTCAAAATTGTTTTTTCCTTACACCCGTTGTAATATATTTATTTGACGATGGTGTATAAGATTGGCATATAAGGATTACCTTGGACTTGGACTAGTTTATGATGATAGGTAAAGGGGATGGGAGAGGTTTAAACCTAATGGTGAGACCCAGGTCAAACCGATTAACATTAATGTAAAAGGGGGGGGGGCGGCTGTGCTGTGAGTTCGGCTCCTTGCGCATGACTGGCAGGGTCATTAGCAGCAGGACTTGCACAGCGTGGGGTTTCTTCTGCCTTTATGTAGCCTGCTGGCCTTAAAATCTAATTAACAGGTGGCACAGCATTCACCTGTGGATAACTGGAATTGTAAAATAACCATTTGCATGAAGAAGAAAGGAAATTAATCTTGGTAATTATTGTTAATGAACAGATTGCATAGTGTGGCACGTTCGTGCCAAGTGGAAGGTTACACGGCCACAAACACCCTGCATCAGCGTGAGGGCGAAGAGAAATGTCACGTTTATTGTGGTTTATTCTTTCCAGAACAATTTCAGACAATAATATTCTAAAAGAATACTAGCTTGCCTCTAACTATAATGAAATCCTGTTAAGTAATAGACTGATGCTCCAACCTACTGGCTTTGGTTTCTCGGGTAACAAAGCCCTGGTTCCGTTTGGGGTTCGTACGAGGGTTCATGTTCCCGAGGAACCTGATATATTATCCTGGTGACCACGTCTTATGAGATCCTGCTTACTACTGATATGTTAAGTCCATTGTAGTGATGGACAAAATGACCCCTCGTGAACCATTTGCTGCATTTTTTGACCCCACTAGATGGTGCTCTTGACTTGCTTTGGGGCATGCTGTGTGCCCTTTTTGGAGCAGAGAGCACCATCTAGTGGGGTGAAAAAATACTGGCTCAGGAAGCAGCATTTTGTCCATCACCAGTGTATGATAAGCTTACTATTACAACACTGACTGTAACTTCTAACTGTAAACAGCCTTGGAAGGTGTTACTTTGGGATTGGCAAAACATAGACAATATAAGGAGAGGGTTTGGGTAAGCAGGGATGAGATGAAGGAACGGTGTGGCAGGGGCCATGGAGCTTGGTTAGGGCCCCTTGGCAGTGTACCATCGTAGTTGTTTTGTGGACTTTGGATTACCATATGGGGACTAAGTAACTTGGATGACATGTCCGTTACAGCAGAATTAATGAATTAATGAAATCCTTCATCTCAAACATTGTGATGGTCTGGCTACGCAAATACATTTCAAACAATTCTGTGCCAGTGTACCTGGATCTCAAAGAGCAATGCCTTTCATGTTTTTGGTGGTAGAGGGCAATTTTTATACCAGACGGTTCTGTCCCTCAAAAATACTTCCTTGACGACTCCCAGTTGACGATGCTTGTTCTTCTTGAACTGTTCACTGATAATATCCTGAATCTTGTTTACCACCTAATCAGGACTGGAAAATGTAATGACCTTCTGATTTAAATTCCATATTTCTTCAATAGAAGTGGACGTGAAGCTTATCAGGAAGTATATCGAACTCTTTTTCCTCGTCACAGAAATATAGGTGGATGAAAACATAAAAAATAACTTCCGAGTCCTTACAAATAGCTCTTTGTCAGATTGTTTCAAGGAAATGTAATGTCTGGAGATTAACTATTTTATTATCAGGAATAGGTGCAGATGAGCCTTAAAGCTCTTCTAGAAATCAGTTCCTGGGCTATGTGCTCTGAAATAAAGCCTATGTGAATAAAATTGAACCTTTAACCTTAGTTTTTAGTTGGACAGTGGCAAGAAAAAATATATAAACACTGTATATTCACATATATGAATTATTTCTTTTGATAGGGAAGAACCCAGCTGAACAGAGATGAGATTGGTCAAACCCAATTCCCCTCTCTGTGCTGTTCTGTTGATTGAGCCAGCGACTGCCACTTCCTGCTGTGTCCAGCAGGGGTCAGTACTCCCAGAGGGAAGAGCTGTCCACTGCATCGCCATCGCCTTTCAGCGTGCCGCCCTGGTCCCCGCGCAGGTACTTTCCGTTCTTTCCCTTGATGGCCACTCGCCCTTGCTCCAGTAGCTCCAGGAAGAAATCCTCGGGGGTCTCCCCATCTGAGCACACCAGACCGCTGCTGGAGATGTACCAGAACCTTCCGTTGGTACCTGGGAATGAGGAAAGATCACTGGCTATAAGCTGGCCAGGGTAAACAGGGATGGCGTCCCCTTTCCCTCTTCCACATATGCTGCATTTATTAACTCATTTTTCATCAGGCTTCCGCTTGACCAGAGAAAGTGTAGCGTAGCCAGCTTCAGTGCCAACAGAAATTAAAGTGAGAGGCAAACACAATCACCACTGCCCATTCTGACTAATCTGAAACGAAGGTGACAGGCAGGAAATGGTACCTGTCAGCTTCCGCCCTTCTGCCTGGCGCACGTTTACAGCGACTCCGGCGGCTATCTGTAAGCATGCAGCTCAGACGGCGCTTCAGCAAGGCATAACTAAACGCTGACCGGTTTTCAATAGAATATACATTTGTGATATGTTTGAAAGACGGATACTTTAATGAAGAGTCAGCCTTGATCGCCTACCACCTGTAATATCCAAGCTTTTTGCATGCTCAGCATATCATGAGCAACGTGCAGGTGGCTTACTGCGGAAATACAGCTAGTTAAGTTTTATATGGCACATCTACATTGTGGGCAGGTCCTTAATTTCCGTATAATCGTATATTTTATGGCCAGAGTGATTTCTTTTTTTCAGTTTGCTTTTTCATAACTCAAACATCGCAGTCTGTCTCTGGAATGCCGTGTCAAAGTTAGTACGTCATTCTCAATTAACATGAATGCTCTTAGCTTTATTTATGACATCAGGAAACTTATTTTTTTCCATAAGGTTTGATAAGTTTGTGTGTACGATTGAGGTTAATGATTGATTGTTTGGTTATGACCAGAGAGTCTCCCACCTTACTGAATTGAAGATGGCTAACTAGATAACATTGTTAATTTCCTGACCACTCACATCTGTGCAAATGCTGTACCTGTTGCAACAAGGTCTTGTTTTTCTGTGAAATGAGTCACCTTTGATCACGCTACCTGAAGCACCATTTGGCCCACACAGCACATGGCTGGAGGTCATCTCAGCAAGGTGCCTTCCATGGTGGCACCTCGGGATCTCTCGGGGAGCGCTCACCTTTGATATGGTAGGCGCCGTCGCTGAAATGCAGAGTGAAGATATCGTAGACGGAGCGGTTGGTGTCCAGTGTGTTGGAGCTCTTGTGGTGGCACACAAAACCGTTTTCCCCCCGTAGGATCAGGATTGGCCGGTTGATGAGCTTCAACAAGAACTGCTCGCCCTCTCCTGAAGACAGAGGTGGAAGACTGTAAAACCCAAGGACTGGGTGCCTCTCAGCACTGGTGAGATTCCAGCTGGCAACCCATGGTATGTCAGGACACGGTTTAGTCAGCACTGGATCTGTCAGTGATGTAAGTGCTGGTCCCAGCCTGTCCACATGTGGGCTTTGTAACCCTGGACCAGAAGATCCCTAGTCTCAAGCTCAGTGACCCCCCCCCCCCCCATTAGGAGTCATCTGTTTATCAGTGCCAATTAAGACAGCCTCTTATTGGTGGGCTAATTCCTACCTACTTACATATTGATGCTGTTCTTCAACTGTACATTTCCCCTTCATCCCAAACCCCAACTGTACTTGATTGGCCACCTACCTGGTTCCTAGTGAATGTACAATTCTTTGTTACCAATGGACATCGTTAAGCGGCAGATGGTGAAGATTAGGCTGAATGCTCACTGGATTTCTGCTCTACGTGAGGTGGTCATGTGGACCCTGGTCTGCCTATAACCAAAGAGCACACCAGAAAAGACCCTGTTGTCTTGTGTGACAGACACCAGTCTGGATGTGCCAATTCCTTTGCCGATGAATATCAAAGAGAGGAGAACATGACCAGAATAGAGACAAATTGCTATAAATCCAGCAACGTCCTCTAATTTACTGGGGGAACCTGGAGATTTTTTCACTCTAGCTCATCACTGAAACATCTTATTAAACTAATCGCTGCCTTGATTTACCGACTTTAACTCTCAGAGGATAGACTACCACGCTGGATCATGGTCCTTAAAGACCACAGGGCCACAAAACGCCAGACTGAACCCTGGGCATATGGCCACTAGGGGGCGATTGTGTGCCTTCCTGCTTCAACATAAACCGCGTCCTGGGGCTAAAGTCTGCATGCTTGAGTCGTGGAAAGCCAGATCTGCGTGATTCCTGTTTTGCTATATACCACCAAGAATTTGCTAGGCGAAATTATTCACTAGTCTTTTGTCTGAAGATTTTGAGCAGTGAAAAGGTTTGCTGAGCCTCGTAGGAAGCCCGGCGTAAGGTGAGCGGGCACTGGAGGGTGTGAGCGGGTACTGGAGGGTGTGAGCGGGCACTGGAGGGTTTGAGCAGGCACTGGAGGGTTTGAGCAGGCACTGGAGGGTTTGAGCGGGCACTGGAGGGTTTGAGCGGGCACTGGAGGGTTTGAGCGGGCACTGGAGGGTTTGAGCGGGCACTGGAGGGTTTGA
>JABFEB020000041.1:2781500-2796401 GCA_019775895.2 Stomatorhinus ivindoensis
AGCGGGCACTGGAGGGTTTGAGCGGGCACTGGAGGGTGTGAGCGGGCACTGGAGGGTTTGAGCGGGCACTGGAGGGTTTGAGCGGGCACTGGAGGGTTGCAGGCAGGTCCCCACACTCACCCACAGCCTCGCTGACGGCGGCCAGCTGCCCGTTCTTCTTCGTGCAGACGTACTTGCCATTGCCGGCGCGGAGGGCCACCCTGCGGCCCCCCCACTCAATCTGGAACATGGTGTCGGCGGCCCTGAGGTCATGGACGTGAGAGGTTTCAAGGAGAAGGGGGCCAGTTAGTGCCCATTAAGGTAGGGGCTCCATACATACGTCAAAATCAGGGAAAAGGTGAGCTGAGAACATTGGGAAACCATTAACATGAATCATTTATGGCCCAGAGATGGGAAGAGATCTCTGCCACAGCCAGTGGCTTTGGATGTGAAGACCTCTATCCACACATACACACCACACATGCACACCACACACACACGCATACACACCACACACACACACCACACATACACTCACACACACACGCATATGACGATGAGGCAAAACATCATGATCACTCTCATTTGAAGCAAATATTCTCGATTAAAGTTGGTGCTTGTCAAGGTCTTGGATATTTCAGACACTTGCATTTGGTACTTTTAATAAGATCTGAGCGATAAGGACCTAATTGTTATGATCATGTGACTGGGTCAGAGTTACCAATAGAGCGTTAAATTCAAGTAACCCCTTGAAATGTAATCAGTCGTCACAGATGCACATATAAGGTGCACATGGACTATATGTCATTGCATTAGGGTGCCATATATGCCTGACATATTCTAGGTTGGTTACAAGCTTGCCTTGGTAATCAGTGGCAGTTCTGAGTAATTCAACAATAGACAGGTGTAAAGAAGAGAACATAAAGGAATTCTTTACCCTTCTGCAGCTGTGCACTGGATGCCGCCGTGGGACACCAGCGTCCAGGAGTCGCCCGCTTTGGTGCGAAACACACACTTCCTGCTCTCTTTGTCAATCTCCATCTGGAAGGTCTCCGTCTCAGTCTCGTCGTCCTGATTAGCTGAGATGCTGACCCCTTCGCAGGAAACGAGACGGCATGGAGACTGCGGCCAGTTTCTCCCCAAGGCTCAGAGTCATTGTTTTGATCTTTAAAACCTGTTCACTCCAAGTGCACAGTGCTACCGTACGGCTTTCAGTGAAGCTGTCATAATATATCCGTCTGTATGAGGAGAGCCAAGACGATCCTGTACGTTATCCCCCCCCCCATACTCCTCCGAAGCAGCGCTATATGGAACACCAGCCGTTAGCTAATCTCTCCTGAGAGCTGCGCACCTGGAGTTTATTACGTACGTGCTGGGCCCACAGAATTAACCAGATTGACCTGCTTTTCCCCAAAGTTTTATGTATATATTACACATTATGAATTTAGCTGATTTAAGGTGTGCCCCCCCCTTTGTGCCCGGGGTGTCCCAGCTGAGCGTCACAGGGGGAAAACCAGGGAACTTGTGCAGGGCGCGCGCTCAAGTGGGGGGGCTTATTGGTCACGGGCTGTAATTTATTACGCACACGGGGCCTGTGGAGTCCAGCCTCACTGCCCCCACAAATGGGGCGGCCCCCGAAGTGGCATCTTGCAGCTTGTGTGGTACCGTGCTAACCAAGCTGTGGTGAGGCTGGAGGAGGTCACTTTGTCTGCAGAAGGCTCTGCGTCATTTTGTTTCAATGATAATCGATGATTTGCAGTGTTTTTGGTGGTGAGACACCCACAGTACAGCTAGCGTTCTTCCCACAGCACTGTGACCTTGCTGTGGGACTTCGCCGGTCCTCCTGCCTTTGGTTTCCATGCTGGGGCTTTCATTTTTATTTATAAAGGACATCAATAAAAGTGAAAAGAAGAACAAAAATGCTTCAGCTTTCATGTCTGTGACTCAGGGGTTGCATCAAGCAATGCGGCAACTCAACATTTCAGGCTGGAAGCAACGTACAGTATAAGACAACAAGAAAGAAGATTTTATGGAAGATATTCCTCTACGTGGGCACAGGAAGCAGTGTTACGCAAAGACGATTTGCAACCATAAGTGCTGTTGTTATGGAGTTTATAATCTAAAATTTAGAGGGAATCAGCATGTACAGCCTCATAATGTAATAGCGAGGAAGTACTTGCAATGAAAAACACATTTTCAAATTCTTTGAATCCTCGGGATTGTAAATTGCCTTAGTAAATCAAGTGATGGGATTTTGGATGAACTGATTTTAATCAGAGCTCAATCTGTAGCGCATTTTAAGGATGTGCGGACATTGGTCGGCTGACGAATGAACTTCAGCGGGGGGTAAAGAGCGACTTAGCATACATTAACTGATTAGCCTTCGCCGGGTCCCGATATTCAAATGAATTCATCTTGAAGTGAGGCCTCTGCCGTCTTCACGAAGGCGGGCCCTAATGAATTTGCAGGCCCATGTATCTCATGAATGATTCAAATTCCGACTCCGGCTTGATTAAAAGCTAGGGCGGGCCCCCGCACAGCAGGGTGGGACGTCCCTCAGCACTCAGCCCCCGTAAGCTCTGGGAGTGATGCGGGGGCCAGCGTGTGAACCCTGGGTGGCCTCAGGACTCAGAGATTAGCCCGAAACCTTTCCTCGAGTGCCAACTGTTGAGGGGGGTGATAGAACTCGGTTTGATCTCCCGTCTATAACAAGGGTCAGTCAACTCCATCTGTGGACAGTGTCTCTGTCTCTGACAGCGATTCTTGTTTAACCTTCACCCTGAGTGATGCCCGCGCTTAAAAAAAAGACGGAAACAGGCAAATGCGTAAACAGCCCACGCAAAACAAAAGCGACTACGGCAGATTAGCCACTGTCCAAATTAGATGCCACAGAAATATCCCTCTCTTCTTCCCATAATCCTTTTTACTGCGCAAATCCTGCCCTCAGCCACCCAGCCCAGTCAGCTAACTGGCTGTAATTCCCTCCTCACTGGCAAAGCCTGCAGTGCAGGTACCATTAAGCCGGCTTTGCGTCTGCGAGTCGCCGCGGCTGCTAGGGGGCCCGGGCCCAGGAACAGTCAGAACAGAGCAGGTTCGTTTCAAAGCGGACGGCACCATCCCTGCCGGGCGCAGTGACCGGACCGCATGCGGCCCGACGCAGGAGGCTGATGGGGGATCTTACAGGCCGGCGAATCAGTGTGGCCGTCAGCTCCTGGCTCTTCCTGCCAGCTGCCCTCCCTTCGTTGACTTACCGAGGACCATGTGACACGCCGAATGGCCATCAGGCATGTCTAATCCTGCCCCCCCCCCAAACTGACCTACTCCTGGCCTCATTGCCCGCGTCCCTTCTCGAAGGTGGACACTGAATGTTTATTATGATTTAATGTTGATTGCTTTACACAGAGCCATGTTATTTCAAAATATGTGAATAATTCATGGGCAGCAGGTGTATCACCCCTGACGCTATGTAAGGGTGGGATTGGTTTGCGCTTGGATGAACGACCTCTGCCAATCATCAAGCTGCTAGTAACGGGCCAGAATATAGGGTGGGTGGACCAGTGGGGGTCACTGTTTCCTCTGCGGCAAGTACAGTACATTGAAGGGCACTTCAACATAGGAAAATATACTGTCAAGAGATCTGACACGAGGACAACAGCAAAATAAGGTCTTAAACTGTTGTGGTCATTACAGATATCACAGAACTTATCAGTGAAATGCAAGCATAACCCTGCACCGATCCATCCAGCCCACTGTGATGTCCATACAGGCCTCGAGAGATTAAGAAGTCCATCCATCCATCCATTATCTATACCCGCTTATCCTACTGGGTCGTGGGGGGTCTGGAGCCTACCCGGAAGCAATGGGTACGAGGCAGGGAACAACCCTGGACAGAGATTAAGAAGTCTTTTTGTTTTATTTCTGCTGCTGAGGATATGGAGCACAAAACGGTTTCACCAAAGGTTGCTTCTTGTCTCAGCAGAGCAGGGGGAGATGCCCGCTAATCTGACCGCTTTCCCTGTCCCCAACCCTTGTGCTGTTTACATGCCTGTTTCTCATACTGTACTAATGACCAATGCAGACGTCTGCACCGCTCACGGCCCCTACACTGACTGCTGCTCCACACTTCCCCTTCGAGTACTGCTTCACGCCGCTTAACCACACCGATTACGGGACACACCTTCCTACAAGCCGGCGGATGACCTCCAGCAACCGCGGAGTCTGTTTTCTCAGTTTACTGTTCGGTGAACTCGTGGATAACGGTGCCCTACTGGACGGCTGCTGCTCTACTGACACCTGGGACGTGTAAATGCACGCTTCATTAGGCCCAGCATTGATGATTAACAGAAGAACAGGACTGGTATAGCTTTCTGTGGTCTATAGCAAGTTGGGATGTAATGGACTTCAGAGGACCTGAGTCATGCCTGCTGATGAGTCCCAAAATCAAATCCAGAATTCGAGCTGCGTTTCCAGTTCCTGGCGCTGGCCACTTCGAAGAGTGCCGGCTAAAAAACAGGAGACGGCTTTGGTAATTTATCGGCGAGGTGCTTGGAGCTGAGGCTAAATAATTGATGGTAAGCTGACACCATGTCCCTCTCTCCCCCTGCGCTCCCCTTCTCTCTCCTCCCTCCTTTTTTGATTCCTTTTTCTTCAGCCTTCAACACTCCTGCACACTGCTGGCACACAATCAGCTTGTCCCATTGAGTTCCATGATTGGTCCCCAATCCACAGAACGCTCAAGGAAAACCCGAGAGCCAACAATGGACGGGATAAAGTGTCTTTCAAGGGCCCCTGGTACTTCGTCTTTTGTGTTGGTGGTCAGTTCTCACTCAGCACTAGATAGGTGCCCTGTAAGCCCTGTCACCCGAATCCAGCCATCCATCATGTCCATCCCACTGTGGCTACGATGGAAGAATTCTGGCCTCCTACTTGATTCTTTCAGGTTGCATTTTCTGTAAGCCCGTTAATATTTGCCGTGGCAGCTGGGCTTAAAGAACTTCGATTTTAATGAGGGCGGAATTTTTCCCGTTCGCCGTGAATGATTAGGGAACGTTAGCATGCCCTCTCGGAAGCCATCGCCACTGTCCTTCATCATCCCCAGACTTTCGCTGGTGAGGAACCACTAAGCTCATTAGTGTCATAGCTTCTACCAAATTGCTTTCAGCAGCTGGAGTTTGGCCACGGAGAAAAAGACATTGGCTACTCCATCCATCCAACACGGGGCTCCGTAAACGTGGGGCTGAAAACCCCATGGTCTGCGTTTGATTGCCATAACACATGGTGTCATTGCACTCTAGAGCGAAAACAGATGGCAGTGGAATAGCAGACGCAATCAGCCACGTGGATATCTGCAGTCAGATACACCCTGAACTCCGGCTCTAACAAATGTTACGAAGGCTGAGATGATCGTGGGCAGATGTGGGCACAGCGGCAGCATGCAGGCAGGCCCAGAACATTCTGAAGCTCTGCGTCTACTGGTTTCGGAGATGCTGGCGTTTCACGTTCCCTCCACCAAGACGGCTCACCTGTGTTTCGCCGGGAAGCTATCAAACGCAAATGGCCATGTGGCTCAAATTTAATTGTGTTGCGAAATGTAAGTATTGCTTAACTTTTTTGAATGATGGCAGCAGGTGGTATGGTGGTCAAGAAATGGAGCTGGTGACAAGCACTGGGCCAGGTTCTAGCTCTGGATCTGTTCTCCAGACATGGATCTTAACCGCAGTGGCAACCATTTCCAATGAAGGAATAACCGTGACTTATGGATCTTTCTATATAAACTCGGGTGATTTGTAGCTCGAATGAATCCTGCCGCTACTTCACCCCCCTCATCCCCGTCCTCAACCCCACACGCCGCACTGCTCCTTAACACAACCAGTCACCATTACATCGGGAATCTTTTCATTCTTTTCATCTTTTCATTTTGTTCCGCATGGGAAGTAGTTTTGCCGCCGTCCCACCTAGATGTCGGACCACCGCTGCTCATCCACGTCCCGGTGTCAGAAGGTCTGTGACGCTATCAGCAGCATGGCCGCTCTGCATCTGTCCTGCACCAATGGGGTATCATTTTTAGACCCCAAGATGGTTTGTACTTGAATAATGCCTCAGCTACCCTCCACTTGCCTTCGTTACCTCCTTCCACTCCTCTTCCCTGCCTCTTTACACTCTTCTATGCTACCTCCTTCTTTCATTGCCTTCTACGGCACTTTCACACACTACATTATTATTATTCAGTGAGGCCGCTTTCCCTGTCAGGCCACGTGTCCCAGAGGAGTCTCTGATTTAGGTGCCATTGTGGTGCCTGTTGTCCCCTCATAAAGGCGGACCGGGGCTTGTGTTTCTGAAAGCAGACTCCACCATCAATGAAATGTCGTCTCAAATTAATTATTCATTGCACCTGACTTTGACACTTTTTTTTTTCTTTCTTAAGAGGAGCTGGGTCAACTTTGGCCACATCTCTCCATGCGGATCCAGGATCTAGATACGGGTTCTGCTGAGTGAGAGGAGAAGGTTTGGTATCAGATTCGAGATAGTAGTTGGAAAAAAGGGGGTCTCTCCAATTGCACCCGAATTTGGTCGTCGGAAATGCTCTGAATATGCAACACGGACAATTGGATGGGCTTGGCTTACCCCGCGAGGTTTGCAGTACATAGTGCTGCTGACAGGAGTCTCTGTTAGAAAGCCCTGGGGGGTGGGGGGGTGGACTGCTGGAAATGAGCGGTGTGCTTTGAATGCCGGCCACGGTTTAGGAAGTTTACAATGGACAGTGTGGAGGGGAGCTTTACAGCCGGCTGCTGGATCAGACTCACTGTGCACTTCAGGTCGGCCCGAATGGGCCGGAGTGTTTGTCTATTCAGAGAGTCTCTATAGCCGCTGCTGACTCTGCTCACCAGCAGCCATTACATATCACAGTTACTAAAAATGTTTATATTGTGATCTTGTGACAAAAACGGCCCTCTTTCATTTTTTTGGCTAGATATGTAATTGGGTGATTTAACTTCTCCACCACCTACTTTCTAGACGTGTCTTTTTTCACCATTTGCCGCAGAGATAAGGCGACTGCTTGTTTCTCATCTTTCAGACAAACGCAGTGAAGCAGTTGCAGTGAACGTAAAGTGAGTCATGGCCTCCAGTTCGGGGATCATTTAGTATTGTTTGCAAACAGCTTCAGACGGGGTAATGCACAGCTTAGCGCTGTCCTCTACTGCATAAGATGAAATTTCACAGAGTAGCGCAAATGAATAAATGGACTTTGACAGAAGGGTGACGATGCTTCAGCGTGACAGATCACCCATAAACTGACACCACTGGATCGGTGATGTGGTGGAACAAGTCAAAAACATTTAGTTGTTATATCATGCTGCCGTAGAAGCAAGTGAGGCCTCTCATGGTATGAGGAGAGGTTAAGCATTTAGTGGAATGCATACATGAACGTAAAGTCATCGCAGAAAGACCGGGCAAAACAACAAGGGCTATGCGACACATCTGTCAGCGTCCTACATTTCATGTGTGATCGATCCTTAGACCATACGGTCGACCTTGGTCCCTAATTGCAACATGAGGTCATGTGCACAGATTCTCAGCTTGCGGTTCAGTGCAAACAAATCCAAATTACTGCACGATAACCTGCTGAAATAAAATTTGTATGCTTGGTATGCTTACGTCTGGCCAAGAACCTGGATTGCTATTTATAAAAACACTGATTAAAAAATGTAGAGATACATGGTTGTTAGATGAAAAGTCTTTACAAAGACCTTACAGAGAAGTACTTTGACCCAGCAACTACAAGATCTGAGATGAGCTATTTACCTTGTCGGATTGAGACAAATCTGTTGTTAGCTGCCTGGAACACCACTTGTGGACAGCTCTCCTCCAAGTCAAACAGTTCGTCTTTGCCGGGCTTAGAGCAGCGTCCAGAACGCAAGGTTCCAGTTGGGCCCACAGGAGAGAGGTACTTCCCGTCACAGTCCTTGAAGGCCAGCTTTCCAGACTTGAGCTCCAGGGTATAGCTAGTGCCCTGGCAACTCTGCATCACCAGCTTGCCATCGTGATTAAGGAAGCGGTTGTCACATGTTTTCAGGCAGTACTTGCCTTCCAGGTACACAAGGGTGAGTAAGGAATCCACACCCCAAGGGATGTTGCTGTCGACGGAGATCTCATCGTCAGACGCGGCCAGGTGGGCGTAGCGCTTGCGGCTAATGCTTAACAGGTTAGCCTGTGGATGTAGCGCCAGGTGTACGGCCCATAGCTCCGGCTCGCCAATGGATTGAGAAAAGCAAGACAAGTAATCCTCTGAGCCTCCGAAGTATCGCTGGTAGGGCTCAGACTGCAGTGCCCAGCGGCCATCTGACTGTGCCACGATCAGGAAGCGGCAATCCGTCTCCGGCTTCTCCGCTCCACAGCTCACCTTCCCGTCCCTGTCGGAGGCCAGATAGCGGCCCAGGTGGCTCCGCAGGTATATCACCTGGCTGTCGCTCTCATCCTGCTCGAGCACCCAGATCTGCTTCTTCTTCATGCTGGTCGCGGACGCGTTCACCTTAAATCCGAAAGCCTCCGCCGTCAGGTAGCGATTCTCGTGGTTGATGACCCCGAACTGCAGTTTCAGTGCCTTGTTCATCCCGTTCATGGGCATCTTGGTCTAACTTCGTAGGCTGCTGGATTACAGGAGGTTTGGGGAAAGTAGGGATGGGAGGCGAAGGGTTAGCACCAGGAGTAGAAAGAAATGGCTGAAAATATTAGCGAATAATAATAATAATAATAATAGCACCCCCTCCTTTATCGTCCTGTCAGTTCTCTAGAGGTTTATCCTTACACGTGTAGCACTCGGCTGCCCTTCTCCTTAAGTTTGGATTGTCTTGAATGTTCTTGAGTTCTAGTTTATCTCTTTCTTCAGCTCCCTCCTTTTGTCCGTCTCCCGCGTCTCCCGCTTCTCCCACTTCTCCCTCCACGGGCTCCTGCTTTTTTCTCTTTCCTTATCAGCTCGGATAAATCAGCAGGACTCGACACCTCAATCCCTGGCGCCGCTGACGTCACGCGGATCCTGCCGTTTCTCTCCTGCTCTGCCTCCCTCCCTCCCTCCCTCTCGCTCACTCTGCCCCTACATCAGCTCTCTACTTCTGGACGTCCGGCCTCCCTCTCCAACATAAGCTCGATTCTTCTGCTCTCTCTTGCTACCACCTGCTGGATTACTGAGCCCCTGATTTGCTAATGAGAAACCCTGATGTGATGATAAAGAAAGATGGATGTAGCTCTGCTATCCCACCTCTCTCTCTCCCCCTCCCTCTATCTTGTGTTCTCTCTCTCTCTGTCTCTCTCTCTCCCCCTCCCTCTATCTTGTGTTTTCTCTCTTTCTCTGTCTGTCTGTCTGTCTCTCTCTCTCCCCCTCCCTCTATCTTGTGTTCTCTCTCTCTCTGTCTCTCTCTCTGTATCTTGTGTTCTCTCTCTCTGTCTCTCTCTGTCTGTCTCTCTCTCTCTCCCCCTCCCTCCATCTTGTGTTCTCTCTCTCTCTGTCCCCTCCCCTAACTTTTCCACGTCTTACCTACCTAACAAAATCGGCTGTGTGTTTGTTTAGCACTCTTAATCAAGTGCATCTTGGATTAGCCCCCTAGATGTCTCTAAGCCTTCCAGAGCAGAGTGATCCTGTACTTAGGGAATCTATGACAGCAATGAGTGTGGATTGGGGGGGGGGGCTTTTGTCCTTCCCTTTGTGCCCAGTTAATGTGGCTGTCAGAGGTGCCGCCTCTTGTTTTCCCTCTTCCCCCAGGTTGCGCTCCCTGTTGCTGGGCCTCTCCAGCCTTTACAAATGCCAGACCCCCCCCCGCCAGCTCCTGGCACGCTGGGAAACGTGAGCCCTCACCTATGGGGGTCGGGCCCAGCCCAGCGTGCCTGGTTACCAGCTCAGTGTCAGATGGGGTTTCGTGGCTCCACTCCGGTTCAGAGCCTCTCCAGTCCACGTTCACAGGACCCTTATCTTTGTGCTGCGTGTGGGTCCACTGTATGTGTGAAGCTGCGGGTTCCCGCCCCCGCTACCCGTATGCGCACACACACACACACACACACACACACACACACACACACACACACAGATAGTGACGTGTGGGCAGTAGGAGAAACCAAACATGTGACTAAAACAACTAGCCGGATTACTGAATGGGGCAACTGTTGCTCCTGATGCATTAGCGGAAGCTGCACCCCCTCCATGCCTGGATCACAGTGTGATGTAGTAAAGACCCGCAGCTTTGTGAATCATGCAGTATAACAGTCTCCCCTGAATGATTAAGATATGAAAGTTTTCATAAAACCACGGAGATGATGCGTTACACGCCTGGCAGGAGAATAACCACAACACCATGCATCTGCTGACCCGTAATCTCACGCTTTATCTCTTTGAGTTATTAATCCACTCCAATCCCATCCATGCCTCCCCATGTCCTGATTGGTTAGATGAGTGTTCCTCCATCTGTCAGCCTCTAACCATCTGAGTGTCTAACACACACACACACACGCACACACACACTCATATTGCTCAATCGCACATCACTGTAAACAAACAGCCCCCAGACAGCCAGGCTGCCAAGGTTACACTAATATAACGTGTAGCCATAACACGCACCCGTCCTCCTCTGCAGAGCTGCTGCTGTTAGGAACAGCATGCCTTGTTTATGCAAACCTTGCATAAACTTTTTATCTTCCTTTGTCTGTTTTTTTTTTTTTCTTTCTTTCGGAAAGAGGATTACACCAATTTCCCAGACTCAGTGTAAGTCTAAATAATCCTTGGAATTTTTTCAGCTTCTGTTCATTTAAGATTCTTTTGAGTCGGTTACAATGGAAACTAACGATACATTGTAGATGGCAACTAAGTACATAAGTAAAAACAGGTGTAACATGGTGGGTCAGCAGCGGCAAACATGTGTTTTATGTAAGCATTTTGCAGGGTCGAGTCATTCCCACACAGAAAGCGGCAGGCTTCCTCTGGAAGAGAACAGCAGGCATACCTACACACACAAAGCGGCCTGACCGGCGGCCTGCCTCAGGCTACACATGCAGGCCTGATACACTAATTATGATACCGGAGACCAGGGGACATCACTGGGATCTCACTTTGTCTTACAACTTAATTTTCTGTCAATAGCACTAAAACTATTAGATACTGCGGCAGTCTGGGCTAAGTACCAAAGCCTTTTCTCCCAGCTCTACCTGAAGACAGAGCTTCCGATTATTCTGTGTTCCTATGCAAGCCTGGCTAAAGGCCGCATGCTGCCCTAGGCGTGTTTCACCGCCGCGCCCCCTGCCCCAGACAAAGTCACACTAAGTCGGCGCCCCCACTGTAGATGACACCCAAGCCGCCCCCCCGTGTCGTCCAATGGGGTTGGCTAGCACCGTTCCTATGAAAGTCCTATACATTCCATGTATTCATTGTACCAATAGTACTCTCAGAACTCCAACAGTTGTTGAAGGGTGTGGTGGCCATTCGGATCAGCTTCTCGCCACGTTCCTCAGCCCCTTCACGGCTACAGCTGGCCGGCTTCCCGCTCCCGCTTGCCATATGAATCCCTGATGGTTGGCATCTCTAGAGCCAAGCCTACCGCTTTCCCACAGTGGTCGGGATCCACCATTTGCTGCCAGGACGGACAAGAGCCAGGCGCCAGGCGTCAGGAACACTGCAGCAGAGAGTCAGGAGGACGGACGTCGGCAGCCATTTAAGGTCCGGGGCTCTTCACGCCTCCTGCTGCCTCACCGGTCCTCCTCTGATGCACAGGCAACATTGTTAATTCATTGTTTAATATGCTTATACAGCTCTTCATGGTTGTATGACTGCTAATGGCTCTGTCTACTGATAGCATAATGATTAATAATAAATGATAATTACAGCGATACACTCAAAGCTACTCATTTGAGGTTTTGTTCCTTGAGACAGTTCAGTTCCTGGAACGTTCAGTTTCTAAATTAGGAATGAAAGGTTGTGGTAAAAACATCTAAATTTAACATGTAAAATGATACATCTTTTCAGGCTTTATATGGTCAGATCCTATTCCTAAGTGGAATAACTGATTACTATGTGCCCGTTATATGCAGAATAATCATTAATTCTGGCTTTCAGCATCATATTTGAGTGTGTCACTTTTTAAAATGAGCATCATCACTTGACAAACACGCATTCGTAATCTGGCGGCATTTGAGAAACGCATTATATATGTTTTTGTTGTTATTGCCTGAGAATTTAATAACGACACCTCTGGCCCGGTGATAGCCGGGAATGGAGGAGAAGGCAGAGAGCAGTGGCTTTGTCTAGCCTTTTAACAAATAAAAATGTCCTGATCTCTTGACAGTCTATATGAGATCCACGGCAAGGAAAACCTAGCTCCGGGGGAGGGGGCTCAATTTCCAGCTGTCCCCGGCCAGGCAACCCATCCAGGCATAATGAGAACTGGAGAGTGGTGCCTTGACCACAGCCAGCCATAGATAGAGAGACTGCAAGCTGATGAAAGATCCTGATTCTCCCCGAGGTTCTGATTCCCCCGTGTGGCCGCTGAGGCCGTCATGATGAAGGCTGAGAGCTCACATCTCTCTCCTCTGTCCTCTTACACACATCACATACCTCTTCTTCACTGCCCACTCATTGCTCCCTTCACACATAACCCCTTTCCCCCTCCCTGCTTCATTTCTTCCCCGGGTGTTTCCTCGATGAGCATTCGTTCCTTCTCTCGCTTGTGTCTGTCTCTCCTGTGTCCTTTCAAAAAGCTAAACCACAGGCCTGGCGAGCGCCAGGACGACGCTAACATCCAGATGAGGCTTTTAGCTAATGCTGTCACTCCAGTAAGTGGGCTACACCAGTGGGGAGCAACCTGCAGTTGTTGCCCTGCACAAGACATGTGACAAGACACGGTAACACCTCGAAGCTGGGCTGTCCAGCTTCTTCGTGAGCTACTGTCCAGCCGGTTTCCTATCCTATCTGGCTTCTGATGAGTCACACCTTTTCCTGGTACTCACCTGAGAACTGGTGTGGCTCATCAGAAGCCAGTCAGCATAGGAAACCGGCTGGACAGTAACTCTCCAGGACCGGAACCGGAGACGCCAGCCTTAAAGTAATATAGTCCGCCGGCAGAACCACGAGCTTGCCAGGTTAACACTGACCACAGCGTTACTCCTCGCCTGCGAAACATACAAAAGGCTTCCTGCTACCGCATATCGAATATTAGCTGAGCATATCAATTATGTAACATGCTGTGACGTAATACATAGTGGCGTGAAGGGCACGCATACTGAAAAATTATCCTGTTCAGACCGGCTCCTTATGGTTATGAGCCTTTTGTTTCGTAAGCCGATACTTTTCTCTGAATATTATATTAGCGGTCAACATTTAATGACGCATAATGCCGTAAGACCGTTATCATTATCAGGTGGTTATTAGGGTAAATACCCTTAACTATAATACTCTTCTGAGTCCGGACACCACACTTACAGCAGCTTCCTGCCCTCCTCCCGCCGCGTTTCATCCAGTCTCCCCAACTCGACGCGCCATGTCAGCCCGGAATCCCCCACCCTCCGGGTCTGTATCCCTCATTGTCGCCATTCGTTGACTTATGAATATGCGGAGCTGACGTCCCGGTTACGGTGAGCAGACTCGGGAACGTGTGCATCTGTTGACCTCATTCAGGGGCAGTGTTCTTCTGTCTGATACTTCAAATATTTCAGACACTAAATAGCTCCTAAGATGATATCTAGCTGACTGGTTAGCAGAACGTGCTGTCGTCGTATGTCTCGAATAAGGAATGCGTTAATTTAGTATTTAGAGTAGTGACTGTCTGCGGCCCCCAGGTGGCCCCGGACCCCGTGTTAGAGCAACAGCTCATCTCACTACTGGCTCTCAGTCTGGACAGTGAGAGGTGTGATTCCGTAGACAGAGCAACACCTTAATTCATCCATCCTTCCACCTTTCCGCTACTTAACCAGTACAGGGTCCAGTGCAGTGAGTTTGTGGCATAAACTCCCCAGCTGGAAGGTTCTGGTTAGGTAGACCAGCTGCTATTATCAGTCAGTAACGTTGCTGGGTTCATAAGAACATCCCAGTACTTCTGGTTTCGCTCCAGATAAGCAAATGACACACAAAGAGCATGAATGTTGCACTGAGAAGTTCTGGGCCGTAGAGGTGAAGGGTCAAATAGCTTCTGAGAAAAACTGCCAGCAGATTGATCCTTCAGACGTGAAGATGTGGTAGGGGTGGGGCATGCAGCTCTGTGGGTTAGGGCACTGAACCTGTGTCCGGAAGGTTGTGGGTTCAAATCCCATGGCTAGGAGTATAATCATACCACCGTTGGGCCCATGAGCAGGTCCTTAACCTGTCATCTTTGCAGGGCCTTTTTCATGTTGTAAAACTGTGTAATAAGAATGCACAGCCACTAGGTGGCAGTAGAGTGGTCGAGGATGATGCAGGTCGGTGATGGTGGCCCCGTGATGGTGGGACATACAGCCAAATAGAGCAGGCAGCTTCTCCACTTGGCAGGTCTCCTGGATGCTCTTGTAATTTACTTTAAAACTAGATGACTTGTCTGTAATCTGTGAGTACAGAGCTCCGCCCAGAGCGAAACACAGAGCTCCGCCCAGAGCGAAACACAGAGCTCCGGCCAGAGCGCGCCACAGGGCCGTGCTAGTATTAATCAATCAGCCCCCTTTTCCGTTTATTTTTTCACGTAGCCCAGTGGTTTTCCAGAGTTTTCCGTGCCAGTGTCACCCCCACAGCTCTTTCCAGAAAACAACTCATTTATAATTTGCTGGTGTGTGTGGATGTGTGACTCTGTTAACAGATCGTGTCACACACGTGAGTCATAAAAGCTTTGTGGGACTTCAGAAAGGTGCTCAGCTTCATACCGGTTCTCAGGGCCTGGACTTCCATCGGCAGGAGAATGGGGGGGGGTGAGAGATATTTGG
>JABFEB020000041.1:2835126-2846523 GCA_019775895.2 Stomatorhinus ivindoensis
GTGGGGGGGGGGGGGGGGGGCACGTTTCAGTACTGCTGCTGTACTGCCAACGGCCAGGATGCCATGGCGGGGTGGCATGAGCTCAGGAACCCCCCCCACCGCCCAAATCCCCCATAATACCCCAGGGGAGGCGCATCGGCCTGTGACAGTGGCCCTCGGAAGCATGGAGATGGATTAGCAGACTGGAGAGCGGCAGGGAAGTCAGAGTGGGAGTGTGTCTGTGTGTGTGTATGAAAATGTGTGTGTGTGTGTGTGAATCTGTGTATAAATGAGCATGTGTGTCTGTGTATGATTGTCTGTGTGTGAGCGTGTGTGTATGAGTGTCTGTGTGTGAGTGTGTGTGTGTATGAGTGTGTCTGTGTGTGTATATGAAAATGTGTGTGTGTCTGTGTATGAATGAGCGAGTAGGAGTGTGTGTGCGTGTGTCTGTATGAATGTGTGTGTGTGTGAATCTGTATAAATGAGCATGTGTGTGAGTGTCTGTGTGTGTCTGTGTATAAATGAGCATGTGTGTGAGTGTCTGTGTGTTAGTGTGTGTGTATGAGTGTCTGTGTATGAGTGTGTCTGTGTGTTAGTGTCTGTGTATGAGTGTCTGTGTGTGTGTGTGAGTGTGTGCGTGTTTCCTTTTTAACCTTGTCCTTGTCTTAGTCTGCTATTGGACCTCATCAGGTTTCTCAGCATTAGCTTAGCTCCACCTCTCATTACCTTTCTGAGACTTTAATAATAATCCCTGAGCATTAGCCGTTAGTGCCCAGCATGTCCCGGTTCCAGCAGCTGCCTCTACAGCCAAAAACCCAACGCGAGTCCGTGACCCTGGGACACGCCGTCTGGGGGGCCTGGGCGATGCTGGCACCGGGCTCAGTCCTGCGGTACCTGCATGCAGTTCAGGATCCCAGGGAGCGCTTGGTGTTGCTGGTTCAGCAGCACTGGTTTCTGGACCGTAGCCACTCAAACAGTTTGCTGTGAACACACAGCAGACCCTGGACCTGTCTGATAAGTGCTGCGTGATACACTGGTCCCAGATCAGTTGCTGAGGGTAAACCAGGAGCCCCCGGCCCTTGTGCCCTACCTTAAGCCCTTGCCAGGAACGCCCAGCTTCACGGCGGCTGATAGATGGGCTCTCAGATGCCTTCTGCACCCAGGCCTCCTTTCTCCTGTCTTGTTTGCCTTCTTCACTTTACCAGCAACACCTCATTCATTAAGGCCACCCCTCCCCCACCTCCAGGCAGGGTCATGCAGGGGTTGGGGAGTTTATGAGGTGAGGAGGAGCTTCTGGGTCCCGCATGGATTAAACTGGGGGGGTTCCATAAACACATACACATACAATTGGTATCGAAGACATGGCAGGCTTCCATGATTGTACTTCCCCGTGAGAGACCTGGGTGATCTGTGACTGCAAAGTGTGCCAAGCCAATGAAGGAGATGCTGATCTGGTGAAGCTCTTTTAACACGCCGGGGGCAGGGGGCGTGTCAGGAGGGGAGGGGGAGGTTAGGGGCCGGACTCGTTGGTGCCCATGTGTCTGGAGACCCTGGGGGCGGGTTGGAGGTTGGCGGCCGGGATAGGCGCAAGCTATTTAGGGCGCCGCTGAATGGGATGTCGCGGTATGACCGTGAGCGGCGTGCGATCAGTCTAATTAGCCGATTTACTTTAATTGATGAAGTGCAGTTGACGTGCGCCTACATTCAACTCAGAGAACTGAGGGTAACGTTACAGCCTAGTAAAGCACATCTGGTAGCAGGCTTGTGGTTCCTCTACCCTAAATTAAGGTTGTTACCACTAATTGATTCCATACGTAATATCTGGCTATAGAGAAATGTTTAAGTATGAAATTGTCACTTCGCATAGACATTTCAGGTGATTACATGCGTGGTGTTCAGAGTTAATGGGATGGACCTTATAATGAATGTTTGACAGACACCTCAAGGGTGACAGACAACTCGATGGTGACAGACAACTCGACATAATCAAAGACACGCAGGGGGTCGGGTATCAGGATAAAACACGCAGACAGAAACGCCGTGGTTTTCTTATCTTTATTCATAAGCCATATATAAAAATCTTAATACTGAAATGCTTTTACATAGTTCATAAACTCCATTTTGACGTCGACCCAAAGTGTGGAATGGAAACGGAGCCTTCACTGTAGAACCTTTACAACATCTTTACCACATGGAACACCTTTGCGGGGGAACGGCTACAAAGAAATTACAAAATACCAGTATCGATCTTTCAAAAAAAATCTCAATCAGTGTTAAAATATTTTTATATTTATTTAGCAACTCTGACAAATACCGCTTTTTAGGTAGACGCTCTAAACCTTAGCTTATTACCTCTTAAGCGCGGTCGATAGCGACTTTAAATAGCGCGGCATGTAAGGAGAGATGTTCCTGCATCTCCTTCAGTAATTCATCACAGTTGCATTAAGCCCTCACATCCTAACGACTGAATAGCAATGCAATTCTATATGTTATAGTAGTATTGCACCTGTGTCTTTTGGGAGGGGTATGATCTTGCCACAGTGACATCACTTCCTGTCTCACGAGAATGTGCCCAATCATATCGTCACGTGCCCCGTTAAAAACTGCCTTCATGCACCAAGAGGATACACTTTGACCGGTCTGATTCTAAAAGGACTGGCAAAGGCGTCCTTTTCCTGCACGGCGTCGCTCGTCTGCGAAAGCCCCCCCTCGGAGTTATACCCCCTTACGGATTCCGGTGCTCTGCTCCGGAAAGATATAGTCACAGTCCACACGACTGGAATTTTTTTTTGTCATACACTCAGTTCCTTCATCCAGTGTCATTCACACATGCGTCAGACGCAGACATGCGACAGAGGGGGTCCGTTAGGGGGGGTTCTCTGGCTTCCCGGGATGACCCATCTCCCTGTGCCTCCAATAGCTATTTTAAAAAAGCAGAACACTGAGAATAACAGGGCCAGCAGGAGCACAGATCTGTTATGGATTCTAATCAAATTAAGAAAGAGCAGTATGATTCAGGAGGTATTAGCGAGAGGACGGGCAACATGGCCGCCCAGCTTTGGGGCTTAGTGTGAACTGAACTTGTTTCTTAATGTCTCTTAATGGTACAGAGGACAGTGATCATTAGTGCTGCCATTATATAATAGTGACTGACAACCTTTCAGACACCTGACCTAAAAAAATGAGGGGGTCCCTCAAGTCCCCGGTAAACAGATCCGCTACTTGCAGTTCTTGCTTTTCAACATCAGACTTCACAAGCAGATTTCTTTTTTTTTTTTAAATAAGCTTAAAAATGTTAAAACTGACAGTTTTAGATGGAGGCAAAAAATGTTGAAAAATGTGCTGCCCTTTTTAAAACATTGAGACAGACAAAGAACTCTTGGAGATTTTTTTTGATACGTACAAAAAAAAGATAAACTGACTTTTTAAATCACTTAGCATAAGATGGCCTGTAGCCTTACAGTACACAGCAAGGTTAGAAAATAACCACGACTGTTTATCAAGAGGGAACACAGACCGCAATGGCTAAACCAATAACAACAACAAAACTTAAATAACAAAATTTGATAAACCAGTAAAGTATTTCCCTGTGGGTATCAAAATCAGGCTGCACAATGATGTCACTTCCTGTCGGGGGAGGGGGGGCACAGACACTCCTAAAGGCACGCTGCTGATGCTATCAAACAATGTTCAGAAATGAATCCAGTGTAAGTTTGCGTAAAATACATATTTGTTTTATTTTAGGACATCAACCATTTAGGTCATACCGCAGTTAAAAAGGTAAGCGACATTTAATGTAGCCCCTGATTTCTCTTTAAAGCTATTTGGTTTGCAATGTTCATAACACCAACACTAACATACAAAAAAATGTACAATAGTTCCCCCTCCCCCACATGTACTCATTCACACACTTATTTAACTTATTACAGGTTTGCATATTAAATGACAGCAACAAAAAGAATGACAAAATGGTTTTGGCAAAAAAAAACACCCAAATACATGACGTGTTTGATTATGCGTGCCCCCTTGGAAAATGCGCCACATCACTGCTAGTCTGATTGTCCTTCACAGTTACACAGAGGAGGCCGTAACGGGCCTACAAGTGCCAGAGTCGCAGGTCCGATTGCGACGAGAAAACAGCAAAACACACGCAGACACACACGCAAACACACAACACGCGCGCTGGGTTCTCTCAACGTTGCTGCAACGTAACAGGGACGTTACGGGTATGTAACGCTTACGCCGGAGAGCGCTCCCGCGATACAAGTAAGAATCAACATTGTCAATTAGTCATAAATAAATCAGGTCCGTCAATCTGATTGCAGGCTCCCGGATTTAACAAAAATACAACACTCTGATTGGATTTTTTATATACTTAATTTATCATAATTTAATGAAAACCTTAGAGGTCCTTTGGTTTCTGAAGCCAGAAAAAAAGTGTTGACGTTTCAAAGTGACCTTCAAAACCAGAGAAAAATCACGCACACCCACAGAGACCAGGCTGGCCCTCTTAGTTCTCATTTATGAGGGTCGGTAAGTAACAATAGAGACCGTCTTTCGGCATCTCGTCGGCAAACGATCGCCAGCCACTTCGTTTGTCGGTCACTGGCGCTTGTAATGTGTCCTCGTGAAGTTTCAGGATTTGCATTTTCCTTGCCTTTGTCTTCTTGTACGGGCAAGGCAGCTGTCTCTTAGTTTTTTGCTCCTTATAGTAGCGATTTGAGAAAAAAAAAATACTTGCCAAAAGAAAAAGACAAATGAACAGGAAATGTAATGAGGCGGACAAACGGCCAGGCATGCAGGCAATCTCCTGCTCCTTGGCTCCTCATCGGAGCCTCTTCCCAGGGGAATATGCCCGTGTCGTCATTCCATACTGCCACCAGCACTCCGCACCGTCCCCCGTCTCGATTCAGCCGGGCACGGGCAGGGCTAGCCCCCACTGCCACCGTCGGCTCATCTTCGCCAGGACGGTCTTAAGTTGATATGCTCACCATTAGAAAAATAAAAAGCGCGATCGAAAAACATCAAAAGAGGGGCGAGTGTCTATCTTTGCAGAGATGTGTGTATAAAAAATGTGGAAAAGAGTCATTGATCTGTACAGTTTTACACCTGAATTCGATTAGGCAAGAGGTACTGATTTGTATGGCTTACTCAGACAGTTATTCTTTAGTAGACGAAATTTGGATACTTATTTTAATGACTACTTGAGTTGCCTAGGTGTTTTAAATACTCAAATTGTGGTTTAAACAGTATCCTGTACACATCTGAAGGCCTGCTCTCCTGCAAGGCCTGTCTCTTCATGCCAGTTGTACAATTCCAGTGCACCCCCATGGTCCGAAGCCGGCCAATTCGGACCACATCTTAACCGGTGCCTTCCGTTGTTCTGGGCACCTACAGACCCGTACTGCTGAGTCGTCAAAGAGGACCTTCTTTTATAAACTCCATTTGTGTCTTTTTTGTCTCTATTTAGCCTGCAGAGATTGCATTTGATCGTGCTCCAGTAGTTAACAGCTCATGACAGAGGCTTCTCAGGGTCTCTGACAAGCTTTGGGCCAGAATCGGTTCCCCGTTTGACACTACTCCACTCTGTGCCAGTGTCAACCTTGATGGCCCCTGGGATACGGGATGGCACTCCGCAGGACCAACACAGCGTGAGGGTTTCTCTCACTCCTCTCACTCTCACTCCTCTTCTTCTGCAGTGCCGTCGTGCTCCACCGTGGGGCTGGACCAAGGTTCACTTCCCAAGCAGCCTACCACTCTCCATCGCTGTGCCAGCAGCGGGTAGCGGAAGCGGAGGGTGAAGTTTTGACAGAGCGGGCAGTTGCATGTCTGCGGTCACAATCCCTGCCCTTCACAGTGTCCCCTGTCAGGCAAAAAATCACAGCTCATCGACCATCATTTCTGATTAAGGTCTTTCAGTAGTGCCACCAGGAGAGCAATATCAGGGGCTGCTAACACAGAATAGGCACCCCCTCGGCAGTGACCAGCTGACCGCTGGTGGGGTCGTAGCTTCCAGCCAGGTAGTAGAGGTCCTGACTGTCGGGGGTCAGCTTCCGGCCGCGACTTAGCTGCTCGTATTCCTCACGGCTAACCACTTGGCACTTGTGGGAGATGGTCTGCACGTCGTTCTCATCCTCATGGGAGGACTGGTACAGAGCATGCTGGGACAGATCGAAAGGAACACAATATTAATATCCGAGGCTACTATAGTTAAATTAAACACGGGCTTTTAGTCTCCCAGCTAGTATTAAAATACCAGCTCTTGGTTCCAGTATTTTTTAAATGTTGACACACAACTGTAAACAAAGGACAAGGATACTCTAGTCTTCAAGCATGACTTTGAGGCAGGTTGTATGCAAATCCTGAATTCATACAAGCAACATCCAAGAATATCCTAGCTTTGAAAAACCTAAAACCCAAACCTGTCTGCAGCGATGTAAGAGAGAGCTCTACCTTGCCATCCCTGTGCCTTTTGCCCAACTTGGTCTCCTCTGGATGGTAGAACCACTTGACCTTCACCACCATGCTGCTGGTCCAGGACTCCCAGAAGCTCTCGATGCGGCCAATGTACGGCAGGTTGGGCCGCCCGGCAGACAGGAACACGGCACAGTCGCCCACACGCACCATGTCGCGGCCGCGCACGATGGCCTTGTAGAAGAGCTTGCGCGCTTTTCCCTTCATGCCTCTCCTCTGTGGACACAGAAGTAGCCAGAAATCTCATGCTTATTCTGGACAGCCTCCAGCAAGTCCTTTGCTTAGTAACATGCTCAGCTTCCTGGGCCCTATTACATACTTGTATGCAGAACCGTACTGAATACGTTGATCTTGGTTAGTTTGTCAGGCATGAATGTCTAGAAGGACTTCAGTGCACACCTTCAGTGCTTGGGTTGGTTTACAGCAAACCAATGGCCAGCAGATATAGCCTCCCCAACATAACACGTCATTTTACTCCTATATACTACAAACCAAAATTAGCCTGTGGGAGCGGTTCACCATTTGAACATAAGAGTAAACTACCTTTCAGAAAATGTGTGATCTTCAGCCTTATTCTGTCTCCACTTATTACAAGATTTGCAGTATCATGTTGAAAATAGCAGTGAAGCCATCTCACCTGGGTTGGGTTGCCAGACCACCGCCATAGTTGCCGTGCTGGAAGGAAGGGAGCCATCTTGGGTGGACTATTAACTGGCGATAGCTTGTCTCTCCTCTGAAGCTCCTTTGAGCTTTTGGATGGTAAGAGTGAGGAGGGAGAGCTGATGCACTCTTTCCTCCTAACCAGCCTGTTGTGAGCACCGTTGCTGTTGACCGCTCTTCCCTTGGAACTGCTTATGGCCATGGCCTTTGCCACAAAAGTCCGCTGCGATGGAGGCTCCGTGGACGGCAGCAGGGCGCGGTGAGACGAGAGGCAGCCCTGCAGCAGCAGTGTAGAGCCTTCCTCGTCCTCTGAGCTGTAGGACGAATCGTTGTCAGAGGAGCAGAGGCTGGAGCTGGACAGGGAGCCAGAGCTGGATGAGCTAGAGGACCCAGAAGAGGAGGAAGACACAGAGAGGCGAGAGAGGAAGCGCCCCGCTGTCCTCAGGCCGCCTGAGGCTGCAGCCAGCTCTGCTCTGACCTCTTCATCTTCCTCCTCGTCCTCCTCGTCCATGTCAGAGTAGAAACCATGGCAGTCAGTGAGGCAGTTTATGGCAAAGTCTGAGTAGCTGCCCATGGCTAGGGCAGGAGATGGCTTCCGCAGGTGAGAGGCCCCCTTCTTCAGCAGCTCAGCACGGGCACTTCCACCCTTCTTGTTGTCCTTGACGAGCAGCACTGGGTGTGAGTGTCCCATCGGCGAAGACATGTCCCCTAAGCCTTTAGTCCCAAATTGCTTGTCCATCCTGCTACCCTGATATGAGGAGCCAAGCAATAGTAAGGCTTTGCTGTTTTTGGTCTTGGGTGATGTCACACCCTCATGATCCAGCTTCACCAGGAATTCTGAACCAGCCTTTTTACTCCGAAGAGTGCTGACTTCTCCTGGTCTCCTGCTCCGACTGCAGGCAGTATTCTTAGGGCCAAGAGGCACAATGGCTGACTGGCTACCAAAGGAGGAGCAGCCATTAGCAATGCTGCTGAAGGAATCCACCTCAAAGGTGCTTCTGAAGATGCCTTTGGCTGGGGTTGAAGTTGAACCCATGACGAGGGGGAACATATCCTTCCCTTTAATTGTTTTCCTAGGGGTGCCGTTGAACTGGAAGAAGTTGTGGGAGGGCTTTTTTCTGGGAACAGCGATCGCCGGCCAGGTGAGAAGGGGCGTACTGCTCTCTTTCACACTCTCCGACGTGGGACTCTTTGTTCCTGAGTTGACACTTTTTGGTTTGCCTGCAGGGAAGGGGAGACAGACATGAACCACATATCCATTTCAGTTGCAGGAAACTGACACTGCAGCCCAATGGCTGTAGCAACCTCCCATGATGAATAAGCGAGATGCAGCATTACATTCCCTGCAGCCTCTGCTTTGCAGATCTGCTACAGGTCTGTCCTCCAGTCATTACGAGAACTGGAACAACCAAGAACCTAGTAGGTTCCATCAGTGATTTTGACAGGGACAGTAGCTAGCAAAGTAGTCAAGTCCAAAGAGGGCCTCTTTCTGTAGCATATCTGAAGAACAAATAGCTTGATCTTCAGCAAGATATGAAGCCGTACAGAGAGATAAACTCAGAGGTAAATCTCCTCGGATAAATATTCCCGCTAAGCTATTCAAATGAATGTGCTGACCGGAGGCATTTTCCCATAAGAAGCGTGGTGCAGGTCTGCTTACCTGGCTTGGTCTTACTGGGGTGCTTCATGTCCTGTGCGCTTGCAGCCACCGCGTTGTCCAGGTGATCAGAGGAGATATTGGACGGTGTATTCTTCCCCAGGACCATGCTCCGGCGACCTCTGCGACTTTGTGAGGCCAGGAGCGCAGGAGGTGGCTCTGCACCTGAACACACAGCAAAGTCTTTCAGCGAGGATGGGGGGGCGCTTATTGAATCAGAACATCTTCTTTCTTTGGGTCTTCACCCAATTGGTTATTAATCAACTTACAGTGGATCTGGTAATCAGGTGGAAGGAAGCGGACATTAGGCAGGGAGATCCACCCTCTATCCCCGTCGTCAAACTCCACCATGACGCTGCCCTCCTTCTGCTCCTCCCCTGCCCCCCCTGCAATCGAATTATTCAAAAGCAAACATGAGCGTTGACATGAGGTCGAGGACTCACAAGCACCCAAGCACACACCTTTCCGTGTCCCTCACCTTGCTGCACGTATCCTGGGTACAAGCAGCGTGAGCGCTCGCTCCAGTACGCACACACCCGCGTCCCCGTCGTCAGTCTGGCGCCTGTTCCTGGGCATACCTCCAGCACCTGAGAGACACGGAGATGGCTGCTTATCAGTCCCAGCGCTTGGAGTTGATTAGGGAAAGAGTCGAACAGGATGAAACCAGGGGCTACATCCAAGTAGAGGAAACTCTAGGAAATGAGGCAAGAATGACCACAAAATGATGCGGATGTGAGGACACCAGCACAAGGGCTCCTCTGTAGCTGCTTGGGAGTGAATCCCGAATCTGATTCCGAGTTATGACCGCAGCTGCGTTTAACACCAAGGGAGCCAGACAGGGAGAGAGCGAGCCTCTGTTTTCAAGGCTGATGTGGATCTGGAGAGCGGAAGAAGTAGGATGTATTCAAACGATGGCTCATTTAAGTTACAGGACGGCTTGTGCTCAAACGCTGACCCAGACCATCGCAAGCGCACACACATCTAGCTTCATCAATGCAGTAACCAGAGCGGAAGTCATATTTAATCTTGGGCCAGGTCTCTAGCCTCGGCCCTCCTTGTGAGGGCTGGAATTCATGATTGGTAATTCAAGACATGCTGAGTAACCCGTTCAAAGAAAAGTAAAATGGAGAACAAAAGAGGAACAGGCAACTGTTTAATAGTGGCTGTCCAGCTTCGCGGTTTTGGGTGGGCCTGACTCCCTATGCTCAATGAAGGCCTTTTCAATTGGTGTTGAAAAATAGTTGCCGTGGAGAAAGGTCTATTGACTGAAGAGAGAGGTTCGGTGTGGGCGGGGGGGCTCAATCTCTTAGCCAGGATATACAGGTAGTACTCCTGAAGCCTGGGAGGCAGTTAGATCATTGAAAGGGAGAAAATGACAAACTAAACTAGAAAATGCCCCTGCCTGACCAGCGCGGCGTCCAAAGTAAACAGGTTAATAGCCTGATGATACTCTGCGATTGTTTCTCGATGCTGTGTAAGGTTAGCGCATGAGTGAGGCCACATCCAGGGCCACATCCAGGGCCACATCCATGGCAACATCCAGGGCCACATCCATGGCAACATCCATGGCCACATCCAGGGTCACATCCATGGCCACATCCAGACACAGGCAAACTAGCCAGCTGCCTAGGGTCCAATCAACACAAGGGAGCCTAGACTAAGGTTTGCCAAGGGCCCCTGAAAAGGTAGATCTGACCCAGGACAGGAACATGAGTCTGCTTCAGATCCAGAATGGGGTTGATTGGCCCCATATGTTCACACACCAGGAATTCCACTCTGGCTGTCAATGGATCTCAAGACAAGACGCGGCGATGGCCATAACTGGGTATGTGTCTATAGACAGGCATGTGAGTGCGTGTCTGCGCACTCGTCTCTGAGCGCAAAAACCGGAAAAACAGAAACAAAATCCCGAGGGAAAAAAAGGCAGAGCATAAAAGATGGAGGGAGCCGTGAAGGAAGAGTGAATGAGATGGGAAACAGAAAAAAGTCAAACCTAAAGCCTTTATTTGCCATGGATGTCTTAGGTTGTGTGAATCTCTTTCTGTCTCTGTCTGCCTCTCTCTGTCATTTCTTGGCTTTTGTGAATCTTTCTCTCTCCCTCTATCTCCTTCTCTCGCTCCGTCGTTTCCCTTTTAATTACACCGCCGCATCCGGAAGCACTGGCTGACTCACGCAGATAAAGGCGGATCAGATCGCAGGCAGCAACAATGCCAAAACGTAACTCCCCCCCCACTACCGCAAAAAAGGGGCAGCCAGCTCCCCACCACTGGGGTGTGTTGGGCAAAGGTTGGCGCTGGCGGAGACCTGGGGGGGGGGGGATTGATGGCACGGGGGTGCATCAAAGCCGTGTTTACTCAGAGAGAGTGGCCCATTCGCCACAATGGGTGGTTGGAGGGGGTTTGGCAGGCGACACAGGGACTAATCGCAGGAGCACAGACAGCTGCGCCGCCTAATCCTGCTGGAACGCCGCCCCAGGCCGCCCCACGCCGGGGCTCGTATCTGTTTGCCCGTGCCATCGCTGCAGAACAACAATACCGCGTGCCACTCCGTCTCGCCGTTTTTTTGTCTTATTTATTTCTTTTTTCTTCCCACCCCCTTTTTAGATCTAGATCCTCCCAGAGCCCCCC
>JABFEB020000041.1:2887943-2901058 GCA_019775895.2 Stomatorhinus ivindoensis
TAAAGTATAGTGTACATATACGCATAAACACACCATAAATTTATCAATCTGCTATACTTTGAGAGGTTAATCTTATTTATTTTTTCTGCTAAAAATAATTTATAAAATTATATAAGTCGTGTGATTCTAGAAAGAATGTTGTAAAACGGCATATGAAAGCATATTTTTATTATTACACATCCGAAAAATATACAATAAATAAATAAATTACTTACTGGTAAGTTATTCCTTGCATAACAATAAATGTTTGAATAAAAAAAAGTCAATAAAAACATTAATGCATTAATGATTTTTTTTTTTTTTAAATGTGGAAATGGTTGCATCCTTGTCTGCTGTTTGTAGTTGAAGTATAGATGCTCCGAGTTCGAGCTACTAGCGAATCGAGGAAGGCTCCTCCAAACAGCATCTCTTTCCCGATGCCTCGAACAGCTAGCGCCACTCAACTGAGCAAGGGGTGGGGGGGCGAACGTACACGCGTCAGCCCATTGGTCGGATATCTGAATGCTAATAAGCTCGTGCAGTTCGCCTGGGCATAAACAGGAGCTTCTATTGGACATTTTGATGAGCCAATAGCATAGCAGCTGGAATAACTAAATAGAATGGCGGGCGCCAGTTTCATGCTTTCCCATTGCGCAGCATGCCTTGCGCAACCTAGAAGGCAACCTGTATTAATGTAGATATGTAAATGGAAGGAGGAAAGTTCCCCGCAATCCATTTTGGAGCTTTTTAACTCCGTTTATCTTTCGAGCCAAAGTCTTGGAATGTTCTCGCGTATTTTGTTTTCCATGCCTATTGTATAAACTTCATTCATGGCACTGAAAAGCTAAGCACTTTCAGCGAAACATCCACATCTGTCTGCCATCGTACAAATCCGAGACTTAGAATTTAACTGGTTGCTTCTAAATATATTTTTATCCATTCATGAAAAGCACGCGCTTCATACTATACTCACAAAATCATGAGACTGATAACTGCAGTCAGATTACTTATTTCGTTATAGATTACGTATTTGGTACATTACATTCACTTATTTGGTGCTGTACTGTGCCGCTCCTATATTTATGTTTTATGTTATCCTGGGAAATGTACCCTGGCATTTTCCCTTTCTTTGTGTCCCGTATTCATTCCACAGAATGACTTTATGAAATGAATTCTGATGTTTTTATAGCTACCAGGAAGCGTGGTTATTAAGGACAAAAATTTGCAACTTCTGTTGGTTGGGCTCCCGTGAGGGGTTCCACTCCATAGTGTCTGATGTGAAGTACTTCACGTGGATTTGACCTTGGAAATCCACAAATAATAATAATAATAATAATAATAATAATAATAATAATAATAATAACCATCATGATCAACTTAAGTATACTTTATACGCTAGGTGTAAATTCCATGACGATAAGTATTCAAAAGCTTACATTAAATTTCTGAATCATGACTGAAAACTAAAACCTTGACATTGAGTAGTTTAGGACAACCCTAACGTCTCAGTTTCATTTTAAGTCACAGAGAAGTGAAAAAGTTATCAGCCTGTCAAGGCTTCCAGGTTGATTAGCAATGCTGTTTGAAGTGAAAGAATTTGAAATAGGAATTCACAACCCAGTAATAAATAAAACGTAGACATTTCATGTGTGCTGCGAAACAATGAACGGAACCTTTACCGAACTAACAAATACGATTTTAATTTCAACGTAATCAGGTCCAAAATTAAGTTTGTCAGTTTTTGAATGTGATGTGTAATTACTGTTGTTAATTGAATTACACTTATTCAAGACAATTTCCTTTGTATTTTATTATGGATGTTTAGACTCACATTAGGTATGATGTACAGTCCATTGAGCTTTAACAACAATAAGGTGGTGAAAAGATGGTGGAAATCCAAAGATAAATTAGATATTCATTACCTTCTTAATACTTTTATCAAGCGAATGAGATATATAAACAGAATATACACGTATATACACGGTGTCAATTGTGGATTCTGGAGACAGGTGGTTTAATTTCAAAGCGTTTGTTTTTATACAGGGATGGGATTAAAATTGTTCAACGGTGTGGGACTTATACATATTTCACAGGAATACAAAGGGTTAAAAACTGGAGAATCACTCAGTGCCGCCGTTGATTGGCTGGAGAGCTGCCAGACTATTGTCAATCACAGAGTGTAAACAAGGTTCTGATTGGCTGTTGGCCAGTCCGCACTGGGCTGCCTGAAAAAAGCAATTACTGGACCTGCGGTTTCAAGGCGACCCACAGTTGGATGATGAAAGGAGATAAGGAGGGGCTGTTTCAAGGCGTCCCCTAGGCGAAACCCGCTGGCCTCAGAGCCAAAGGGGAGTCGGGAGTGACTAAATCAAAGGGAATACAGTAAAAAGGGGGAAATTACACGTTGTATTAAAATAACGAAGCTAGATGTTCGAATTACTTCGATGCAACAACGACGCAGCGGTTAGTGTCAGAATGCAGATCTCCGCGAGCGGTGCGAGCCGGCGCGGTGTTTACCCAACCCGATGGGATATTAACCTCAGAAATACTAAAGTTAGGATTTGGGTAAAAAACGGACGCGACTGCTGCGTACTGCAGCTAAAGAAAGGTGGGGGCTATCAAGAGAGAAATATACAGTGGAGTTATTTCCTTAACAGGGTTTATGTCGCACAATAATTTTGTGAGGTTAGATGTCGTCGTGATTTATTGGGGGAGTTAATATAATGGTCAAAGATATTATAACTGGGCGGGAGAATACAGTAAAAACACAGTAAGTATTGCATATAGTACCGTTGCTGGAAAGTCGCTGGTGGGTTTTTGTTAATCGCGGTTTCACGGATCTGACCGAATTTGTGCACCGATTGTGATCTACAGTGCCTTCGTTTTTTTTTTTAAACGACGTTTAATTTCTGTTCGTTTTACTCTAATTTAACAGTTACAATGTCCTTTTCAGTGTGTTTCTAACCTACTGGTAATAGATGTTTGTGTGTTGTAATACATGTTCTCCCCTGCTAATTTTGCGTTTTTATTATTCAGTCTGTCTTTAAAAAGTTACGTTTCTCGCGGTTTGTACCGCTTTGGGGCTGCAGCTTGCGGTGTGTCCGTATATGTTTTATTGTGCATTTTAAATAAACGAATATTTACCCACAGGTGGTTGGCACAGATGTAACACGGATCTGCCGTTAGTCATCGTGTCTTTTTTATTGTATCATTAAGGAGGAAGCGTATACTGCGGATGTATTGGATTTGTAACGATCTATTCAGTTGACTTTTTACAATTTTAATAAAATTCATTTAGAAAATGAATGGATTGTACATAATATAAATTATTTCCAGAAGTTCTGGTTAATGGAGGGGGGAAGTGTAGGGGACAATTATGTAATATAGCGATTAACCTCTGCGAGTTTGAAACCTATAGTTTTTTTGCGGGTTGGGAAAGTGCCTTCTGTGCTCTTGTGCCACCAAAGATGTTTTACGCTCCAGTGCTGGAGGGAAAGAAATATTCACTCCTTTCATTCCTTGGTGTAGAGCCACGACACTACTTTTGATAACATTGACGCCAGCGTAAAATGGTTCTCCCTTTTAAATGTTACCTGTGCTGGCTGACAAGGCCGGTCGGTCTAACACATTATGCATTTAGCCGAGCACAACGTAGCACGGTGCGAGGATTTAAAAGAAAGTACGAGAACCCTGTAAATTGTAACTCTTTTTCTGCGTTGCGTGTAATTACGCTATTGTTACATCATATTACGATCTGCACGCCACTGTGTATTTCGCTAGGGTTGTGACCCCATGACCTGGGACTGACTTGCTTCCCCCCCCCCCCCCACACACACACACACACACAAATCTCGATAATAGTTATCGATATTGTAGTGGAAGATACTGCGTGTTAAGGATTTGAAACACGCTAATAAAACTTGTACGCGTTGCACGTTTCACTTGGGAAAAAATCAGTATGCACGCTCGCTTATGTTAATAGTGTTACACATATGGGTGCTGAATATACAAAGCTTACATACGCTGTTGAATTATGCAACTTGAGATTCGCCGAATATTTTTTATTAATTATATATCGGGATTGTCATGCATTCGTGTCGTAACATTTACATTAACAGCCAACTTCCACTACGCCTACATTCAATTTATTGTGTCAAACATCTGACTACTGACGTTAGAACAATACCGAAAAATTGGGTACCTTCTCCATATCTTACAAAAGGTCTTGCGTTTAAAACGGCAGTCTACGTTTAATTTAGCTCCCGGGAAGAGGGAAGCCTTTATTACTTGATTTTAACGGAGCTTTTTCTTAACTTGAAAGGTGGGATGTGGGTCTCTTTGTGTAGAAAGCACAACAAACACACACATAGAGGCGCGCGCACGGAGGGGCTTTTCTCTCTTCCTCCCCTCCACTGCCCCACAGACGGACGCGGGGATAATTAATGCAGAGTGACTGATTGCTCTTGAAACAGACCAGTCCTGGGAAGGAGATTGTCCCTGATCAATGAAGCGTCTCTGACTGACATTTTCCCCCGTCCCTCCACCCGCATCCAACAACTGGAAGGGGCCATTCGTCGCCAGCTTAGACTGGAGGGGCCGCAATATCCAGTTTACAAGCCGTCGGTTAATTCTCATCTAAAAACAAGAATTCCTATCATATATCCCTCCAAACCTGCCTCTGAAGTGAGTTACTTTCAAGAGTGCCCGGAATCTGGAGGTGACTGCTAACCACGCCTGTTGAGGGGGGGGGGGGGAATTTCCCAGGTCTTCTAAATAATTGACACGTCGAATTCTAGATATTCGGTGCTGGACTAAGCGACTGGGTTTTCCGAGTGATATAATATAACATATTCAGTAAACGTTAACGGAGAAGTGCGTGGGACCGCCGGAGGTCTCCGCGCCCAGAGCCACTCTCCGAGGGAACCCCACCCCAGCCCAGCCCGCCAGCGAGTCTTTTCCCTTTAAAATAACTAAGAAGTCTGTTGACACTGAGTGCCATTTTTGTGGATTCACCTTGGGAATCGCATAAGGAAACAAAACGGTTATTTTAATTCCTCTTTGACCACAATGAGAAAATCATGGCGATTTTTAAAACGGCACGTTTAAGCGCAGGTTTTTTCAATAGCCCATTAGTGGGTGTCTGCCTCAGTGACAGTTTTAGACAATTACACATATTTAAGGCGTAAAAACGGATGGTTGGGTGAGCTGTTGTTCTCATCTTTTATTTATGTGACAGTTTTTGATTGTGTGTTTCTTATGAACAATGAAGATCCCAGTTGAGATATATATATATATATATATATATATATATGTGTGTGTGTGTGTGTGTGGCAAAAATCGTGTAACATTGCATATCAAATTAGGGAAACTTTATTAATATCACACTTTCATGAACTATACACAGCAGACGTCCACATCTCGGCTTTACTTTTTCCGCAAATTTCCAAAGAAAAATGGGACAATTGACAAATTCGTGTATTAAGAGTGATCTCGACTTGTACTCAAATTATTTGCGCCTACTGGCCGTCCTTCACGGGACAGTGGTAAGGGGGTAACCACCCGACAGACCGCTGTTTAATTAAAATAGACCCACAGATTGACCTGTACGTCATGTTTGTATGTACAGGTCTACCTTAAAGAAGGAGGGTTTACGTGAATATTTTGGAAGGTCTGAAGTTCCGCACGTCACCATTTACTTATCTGAATTTATTGCCTAATTAATAGTTCAGCGTTAGAAGTAAGTATACTTAACGAATCTTGTCGGCCGTTGAGGTAGGACGATAGCAGTAAGATAGAAATACAGGCTTCGGTAATGCTTTACCTTAAAGGAGTCTGTCCTAACACCTACAACATCCTTAAAGAACGGCGAATCTCAATGACATACTGCAAACATGGTGTTACGTCGTATTTCCCAATATAAACCAGGCCTAATCCTAAACTTGGGCTATTTTCCGGAAGACAGTCTAAAAGTACGAAAGAACGCAATCATTGAGTGCATCACTCCGATAGGTTTCAGACAAATGAATATATCTTAATGAATAATGAAGTTCGATATTGTTTATTTTCACCCTCTCGAAAAATAAAACGAAGACACCTTTGTTGCTGCTATAAACAGAGCAATATTAATTACGCTCCAAGAGGCACATGGGCCTTTCCTTGACGGTTCGTATTGTGTAACAATTTATGAAAGCCCTGATATTTCATATAGCTTTTTTACACAGTCAGCATTATCGAATTTATCACTGACACGTGTGGTCTATACTCGTCAGGTATATTTCGAAAAGGACTCTCTCTTCCACCTCAAAGGTAAAAATACAGCTGTTATGCAGAGGCTTATATCCCAAAACTAAATATATTCCTCTGCCAGGCTAAATTTATTCAATGTCTGAATTAATTTTAACATCTTGTGCGATGTCCATTCCATTGCTTTAATTTAGAATATTGCACGACAGAGTCTTGAGGCAAAAATGCTTCTTTACTCCCTAAATTGAGATAGCCATACATTTTTGTGATAACTAAGATTTTATTTTGGTTGAACCTCGATACTCACTTGTAGTGTTTCAGCAGTATTGGTCTCGTCTGTGGAGGAGGCGACATTAGGCGAGTATTAACAGGAAGGGAAAAAGAAGAATGCGTCCAATATTAATGGAAGCGTCCAAAGAACGTGTCACGTACATCGAGAAGCCACGTGGTTTGAATTTATGATACAAAAAAATCCATGATGTGTACGTTGATGGAACGTAATCTGTTCATAAAGTCAATAAATGTTTATAAATAAATTGTTGAAAGAGACAAGGCAAGTAATTAAATAAATTAAATATACGCCTAGGTGTGTGTGTTTGTAGTATATATATATTCATATACGAATATATATATATATATATATATATATACGTATAAGAATGAATGAGCAAAATTAAGTGCCCATTTGCAACGCAGTGGCCGACACAGGCCTGGGAATCCGGTCCGGTATTGTGTTGGGTTATCAATAGGAGAACCCATCTGGATTCAATTATAGGGTTTCAGTTCGACTCATAAATAGCGCACGACTTCTCAGAGCTGCCTTTATTATGACCTGTTTTATCAGATGAGGAAAATTCGAAAACAACGATTAAATATATCCAACAATATAAAATAAAACGGAAAATCTAAATCTTTCACGTGTAATTTTATGCATGAGGTTTTACGTAACACGTAGGCTACGTACTTTATAGAACAGTGCAGTTTGAAAACAGTTCTGTTGTTGAAAAATATGAAATTAAAATGAATAATTGTAGCCTAAAATTGTCGAACCAATTCTAATTCAATAATGAACACTCGTGCAAACTCATATTAGGATACTATTTGGAGAATGCAGCGGTATGTATTAATCATGCTGTGTCGCAATTGGGAGTCACTCTTACAGCTGCTCACGAAAAAACATTTTTAAAAGCGGCGTAATGTTAAAAGGGGGAAGTTCGCCTAACAGACATTGAAGTTTGTCAGATTTACCTTTTTGTCGAATGTCGACAAAAATAAAAATTACTTGATTTTATAGACTAGGACGTAATGTTTTACAGTTACACTATTCTATAAAATGCAGAAAAACTAGTATATTAAAATAAATAAACATGGAAATGAATATCTAGCGTGCTCAGCGGACTGTGTCCTTCAGATGTCAGATTTCGAAACGGCCATTGAGAAGCCCGTTTCAGACCAGTGTCCGCAATGACGGTACGTCGTATTTACCTCGCAGTCGCCTCCGAAACAACAAATAATTTAATTCCCTGGTAATCTCTATAAATCACAAGGCTTCCGAGCTAATAATTTACTTTAAGGAATTTAAGCATTCAAGAAATCCAATAATTGTGGAGTTTTCGCACTTAACTGTAACCTGGAAATTAAAGTGAAAGTGATGCAATGTTATACGGCTAACCACCCCAGTTTGGTTCAAAATAAATGTTAGTATTTACGTTTATAAAGATATCTACGATTATACCATTTACCCTGTACGAAATCTACCTGTTGTAACAACAGGGTTGTAAATTATCGGTGGCATGAGAAAGACCCCATAGTGTACGTTGGTTCTCGGGTGGATAAATGAAGGTCAAACAAACAAACAAACAAACCAAATTAATTAAAATTGTCTGGACTGTTTCCCTTGACCGATCCACGCCGGTGCCGCCTAGAAACCAACAGATGTCCTGAAATGTCTTGAAATTTCTCAAAAGATCGGTCATGTAGTAAAAAGTGCTGGTCTGCTTGATGTTTTGGGTGAAATAGGTATGTTTTCATGACTTCTAATACAGCTGTTAATTATTAATTATCTGAGCAGACAGAACGGCTATGCAGATCCGAGTAGGCAATCAATCCTACGTATATTCAATGGTATATTTAATGTGGGTATCATGTGAATTTGATTACATTGTGTGATATACTGAGCAACACCAAAACGTCCATAATTTGTCAGGAGTCAAGGAAACTAAGCTTGCTAAGTTTGACAGTTGATATTGGGTTTGAGCCATTTGTACCTCTGACTGCCTAAAAGTAGCCGGTTGAGACAATTGAAACCACTTGCGCTCTAGTGTAGAAGTACATTAATTTTAAACATGGCATTCGAGCAATACAACCGTACGCCAAATTCCTAAATTGTAAAACATAATTTGCACAAACGCTGCGGCACAACGGCTCTGAGACTCGGACGGTGGGGTGCACTTAAAATGTACAGTGAAAAAGCGGCAAAAAGCAGTACGCCTTAAGTCCGCCGGAAATCTGTCTCCCATGAAAGTAATTGATTTTATATACAATAGCAATGCATCTAAACGCAATGACAAGCTACACGGATTGATTATCGATATTACAAAACCCGGCGATATTACAACTGCAGTCACAATTACGCAAATGTTTGAGTAACGATCACATTTACAGTGTGAGTCCGAATAAGTGTTGCAACTTGTGACGCCTCTCGTCTAGATTCTGCATGGCGAATTACCACGTTTCAAACCAGCGATGAAAAAGGGAGATACAACAATTCTGCCCTTGATAACGTGAGTCCGGCCTTGTCCCAAAAGTATATAGTTATGCAAAGTCATATTTTTGTGCACTGTTATACGAAGAAATGCACTCCTAAGACACTCCTAAAGAAATCATTTAGAACAATTGCTACCAGCAAAGGTATAAGCAGAGGGTACGTGTTACAACGTGTCTATGTCATGTAATGTAATGTAATGTAATGTATCTCTATTGCAATGCAAGAAGAATCCAAAACGCGGTGGTCCAGTTCTCCCAGTCCTTGATAGTATTGTAGGCCAGTAATGAGACGGCGCCGGCCTTGGGAATCAATGACCCTACAATTAAACATATCAGCCTTAAACGAAACGTTAAAACGAAGAGGCAGTGTGACTTTCATTCAAACTAGCAAATGCAAAACACACAAGTAAGTCCCATGTAATTAATTTGCAAATGCCTGTATACGCGGGCACATTCAGCTGTTACGCTGATAAATATGTGTATGTAGGCAGCGCAAAATGACCTCGCGAGCTTTTAACCTTGCAGCCTGCCGATTACATTGTTTCTCATGAGTAGTTTCTACAGTTTTCCCCTAAAAGAAACGCAAAGTAGAGCTACCCATTCCAGCAAAAAAAAGTCACGGAGTTAATGCAAGAAACTATGGTGGAAGTTACAACCCCAGATAATTCATGGCCCTCATTCTGCGCGAATAAATAATAAAGCCGGCAATATTCGCGGCTAAGACAAATTCAGCTTCCCGAAATTAATAAATATAGCGTGTCCACATTGTAACTGAACTCCACCCTACAAAGATAAAACGTAACAAGATATATAATACATTACGAGATACTGCAGTAATAAATGTTGCATTTTGTTAATAAATACAATACACGATTATGTTAATATAGATAGGTAATGAATAAAGTTATGCTTTTCTACTAACATGAGACTTTATATCAATATATAAAATAATTAATGGTCATTACAGAAAATGTTGATATAGTATTGTTGTTTTTTCTCGCTAAAACTAACTCATTACACACAATTTATAGTAAATTTTATTGTTACGCCGAAATGGTCGCGTAGGCTGCCGATTTGATTTCTGAAGTAAAACCAATTCGTTTGTCTGCTATTCCAGTGTGAATTACACATTATCGTGTGAATTGTCTCTGTATTGCTTTGTCAAATGAGGCGTGGATATTCAAAATTAATAAGGGTTCTGTAAAGACTAAACCGCCGTCAAAGGCTCACAAAAAGCTCTAGCCGTAGTAATTGCAGAAAATTAAAAATTGCTTGTGAAAGCTCCAAATTACACATTACAAACTGCTTTACATCTATATTTACACACGACGGAGGTCGCCTTTCAGTATGCACATTTTCAGCAACTGAAACCACGAAAGTTTAGTAAAAATGTATTTTGCATGTCATATAGCATCATAAAACATCAACAAAGAGGCTTAAATAATAGCCGTAATCTGTTACACGTGCTAGGGAGTTTTAGCGCATTTAACTGCAGAGGCGGTGATTAATTGCTAAGAATACGGTGTTTACTTTTCAAATTTGTTTTGGTTCATAGTTACATATTTTGTCGTCGCAATTCGGTAAATGATAACGACAATGATAAATGCAATTGTGGAAAACAGAAAGCACCTACCTAGATAAACGACAGTCCATGCAGAAAAAACTGAAACCGGCATACCAACAATCTGTAATTCAACTTATACATGGCTAAAAAAAAAAAACCAAGAAATCCCGTTTTAAAAAAGAGGGAAAACACTCTAAAGTTTCGTTCAATTACGGCCCAATAAGAGGCTAAAAAAGGTTGGGAATTTAATAAAACAACAAATGATTGTTATAAGACAGTGTCTATATTTTTCTTATTTATGATGTAGTAACGGCAGACGGAGGTTTTTATTTTCCTTCCCGGATATCTAGCAAATAAGAATGGCTGTTGTTTCTACCTCGATCTCTCCCTTTCGCTCTCTCTCTTCCACTTGAACTGATCTTTAGTTCTACGCGCGAAGCAAATCCGTCCGAATAGGACCAACAGCGTCTTCTAGCCTCTATAATCACAAATTTATGGCAGGATGACGCGTCCTCTTCTCCTACAATGGAGCTCAGTGACATTAAACAGAAAATTGATGGAGAGACGAACGAAATCTAATCTCTTTTCCAAATACAGGCCATTGCTTTTTGCTTTTATTAATTGGGGGAGGGTGCACACTGATCATGAACGCACGGTCCCCCTCCCCTTCTTCCTCGTGTCATTATTTTGTTTATGTATTTGATTGTTGTCATGAACCGGACTTTTGCAGGGATTGTTGGGAAAAACCCTACCCCCCCCCCCCTTTGCTGCTTGGTGCTGCCACGAAGCTTCCATTTTTGGTACCCCCATCCCCCATTCCCGAGACAACCATTTATCAAAGTACTCCCGGTGATAATCCTTAAGAGATCGCGATTAAAAACAGCGCTTTCCTTGCTGCTCACGCGTGAAAGTGCATTGCAGGGCTCCTACACGAGTTTCGTTATAACCAGGAAAACTGCTCCGACAAACGGGTACGAAGAGACCACCGAACAAACACGCACGCACACGTAGCCAGCACCAAACACAGAACTTTAATCCACTTTATGGCTGTTTTTGCAATGCCCTCCCTTCTTTTACAATATCAGCTATTCACCGTTTTAAAATAGATGTGCTCAAATATGTAGGCATGGATAAATAGACGCGTATCATATCCCGTTGCCCTTGTTATGAAGAATCCAGCGGTCACACTTTTCTCCGACGACTCAACGCTTCAAGATAAGGAAAGATTAATGAAGAATAACACATACACACATTCGATTCCATCGATCGTTTACTTGAAAAACGTCGAGTTACCTTGGCGTAAAATTATATCCAAGAACAAAAAGAAAATAATTCCCTAATTTCCCTTGTCAAGTTGTTCTTAAAACAGTTACCAAAGCGATTAGTGCCAAAGTTTGCAGCCTTAAAGGGGGATTTAAGCCTTAAAGGCGATGAGTAATTTCCCACACATCCCCGGAGCAAATCTGTGTCCCCCTACCTTTAAGGTCACCGCCCCGGGAAAGGTGACGTCACGCATTTAACCCTTACCTCACCCGGCAGGCGCCAGGCGCGCAATTTCCTTACGATCAGTTTCAACGTGCTCTAATTTTGAGGTACGGCCGTTCCATTAGACCACAAGTTTAAAGCGCTTATTTCCATGCAAGAGCGAAAAAATGTTATGCAATTCCTCCAGTAAACATGATTAAACAGTGTCTTTCTTTTTAAGTATAAACTTATCGCTGTTATTATTATTATGAAACTGTTATTAGTCTGGTACCTTAATTATCTGTTCATCTTATGTTAGATCACAGCATGATGATGAAAAATACACTTTTGGTATTCCACTTCTTTTTCCAATGATAGGTTAAATTTTAAATTTTACCAGACCCATTCAGCTGAAGCTCGACCACTACAGGAAACTGAACCAGTAACCTTTCGGTTAAAGGACTTTAAGATATCAGAAATATACTAGGGTGCTACTTATGTTTAGCATAAAATCAGTAAAAGTTCAACTGTTATTATGAGGGCAACTTGCTAATTTCTGTTAAATAGCTATCCTCAGGGGATTCCAGGGGGAGAAAGTTATTTGTGGCAAGTATGATACATTGATCCAGAGAAATGTGCACTATTCTTACCCTTTACGTGCTGGAATGTTTGAGTTAACAGTAAGGCTGATCCAGGGGTGTTTGGTGTGGAGAGCTTTCCGGGCGGGGGGGTCTGTGTCCCGTGGGCCGGCGGTGGGCCTTCTACAGCGGAAGGAGCATGTCCATGTGGCCGATGTGTGGACATTCCTGGGTAACGACATGCCACGCTTCACCATCCCGGCAGACACACTCCACCGTCCCCAGGATGCCTGCGTACGTCTCACTAATTATGGAATGGACCTTACGTTTGTTGCTGGTTTCTACCACAATTACAGGGAGAAACCGTGGTGGAGTAACAGCGGATTAAAATGCACAATGGCTCCACCCGTCCAGTGTTAAACAAAAAAATACCCCCCCCCCCCCCCCACACACACACACACACACACACACACGCCCCAACCCTGTCGCGTCAAGTATTTATTTTAAACCAGTCTGTAGTC
>JABFEB020000041.1:2905007-2917938 GCA_019775895.2 Stomatorhinus ivindoensis
GTGTCCCGGGGAGTTCTTAGGGACATCCTAACCTCACCCATCACGGGGGGGGGGGGGCGGGGGGTTGGCTAGGAGAAAGGACAGACAAGTGGTCCCACCCTCCCCCACGCTGACTCCACCCTGCACGTCATGAACATTTTTTTTTGCAGTCCCCCCCCCGAGGTCAGTAGGTCACAAGACGGGCCGCTGCTGATTCCTTATACAGGTGGGTACGCCCACACCTGCAGACCCCTCCCTCGGTTACGTATCGCTGCTCTGACGTGGCCCCCGGACTCCCGCTCGTAATTCCCACAGTTGGCAGGCATGTTGCTTTTACGGGGGGGGGTTTAATATGACATGTTTAGATATGCCACATGAATCATCCCATTAAAAAAATCCCACGATGAGGTGTGATTGTCATACGGGCTCAGCGGTCCCTCCTGCATCCACCCTGTGCTGTGATTGACACCATTGTGTAGGAAATGTGTGTCTGGGGAGAGGTACCATGCGAGCTTCACAGAGTTTCCAAGGTGCCTGGGGCCTGGACTGCCATGACCCCCCCCCAGTGCCCAGTGCTACTCATGGCTGTACATCCTGCTGCTGCCTGTCTCGGGGCTGCCACAGTGCTAAGCACTACTCCCTCACACCTACGGAGACCAGGGTTCAAGTCTCTACATGTGTGGAGTGCTCGTGCTCTCCCTGTGTCATCGTGGGGTTTCCTTCCATTCGCCCCCCCGAACCAGAGTCCAAAAAAATGCTAATGCGAAATGGAGTTGCTGCATTGCCCGCAGGGGTAAATAGTTCCAAACTCGCTGTGACCCGGCGCTGGGCGAGCTGCTTTGGAAGATGGATGGATGAATACCTGTCTATTTGGCCAGAAGCATGCGGTATCAGTCTTTGCACGCCCAGTGCCTTACGCAGCTATGTATAAGGCTGGTTTGGCACCTGTGGGAGACGAGCCTGGGGTTTCACTGGGAGATCACAGCCACCCAGCCCTGGATATCGCGCATGTGGTTGAAGTCCGCAGCACTTACTTTTAGGGCCCATCCCTCATATGCAGGCTGGTTCTGCGGCACCTGCAAAACAACGTGCTGCACTACTTGCATCTGGACGGCGGGAGGCAACTGCCGCACCCTGAGAAAAGCTGCAGGACACGCAGAGAACATGTTGTATTGCACTAATATTCACGTGCTGGAATAAGTTCCAAAAACCCAGTAACCCTTTCCAGGATAAGCAGTTGGAAGATGAAAGGATTAATATTATTAAACATACATTTATTTAACAAAGATCAATTTTTGTTTGGAAGCGATATATTTCCACATTTTCGGTGAGTGAAATCATCCCCAGAATCACTTTTACGCCGTCGCCTTACAATCAATTTAACTATAAATGGAATTGTGTCGTGTGATGTTATTGCACCTTTTTAAAACCCGTGTATGTGCGCATGCGCTCCCTCACAGGAGTCGACGAGTCCAAGGCGATTAGTAATAAAACGACAGGAATAAATCCTCCTAGTCGTGTCGAAGTAGCAATCGGCGTGTGATTGCGAGCGAGCGAGGTCTCATAAGCCGGCATTTAAAAAAAACAAGAGGATAATGACGCGATGATCTCCGGCGTCAAATCATCGGCTTTTTTCCCCTTTTTTAATGCAGTGCCCATTCATCTGGGTTTTAACGCTATTTGCATCAAGACAAAGCGAAATCGTTCACCCATCTAAGGTATATACGGATTGGGGGCGGGGAATATTTTGCTTGCAAATAAATCTGTTGTCCTCCAGGGTGTGCTTAGATAGGTGTGAACGGTGTCTGTTCGCTACCCAAGAGTGATTAAGCTGATACGCCTCTTTTACAACCGCCCCCCTCCACTACTATCACCCCCGCCTCCCAACCCCCAAGTAGTGCTTTCTAGATGGGTTGATCTGATTTTGGTCTACAGTCGCCCGGGTTAGATGGTTCCAATCCAAAATGCTACGACTGCTCGGCCCAGTATTTGTCTAATTAACTTCACACCTAACCCAACGTTACGTCCGCCGGCATCTGAAACACACTTCAAACATAGGATTTTACCACTTATTAAGAGAAGAGCTGCTCCGATTGGCCGAATGTGAGGGGGCGTGGCTTGCAGTTAAGGTGGACGCATTTTGTTCAGTCAACTTGTAAATTGGAAACGATCTCGTCAAGATCACGTTTCGACCTCCTTATATTTACCGTTACGAAATCTCAAGACTTCAATATGTTTCCCTAGCGAACCGTATTGTTTCACTGTTTGCAGTAGTTTGGCCAACAGTTAACAATGTCTCACGCGTGTTATTGACTTTTAAGTATTTCCAAATAACTCAAACCCCAACCCAATTGTCGCGCATGGAAAGCCCTTTAATTTCCACACATAAACACGTACAGGCTTGGTTTCTGCCGACACCTGCTTTTATGAATATGCAGATCCTCCTTAAATACCAGGCATGTTTTGTGGGATTTTCTGGTAAAGACTTCACTTATGTGGACCCGGGGCTACCTCCTGCTCTATCAGACGCGCCCCCTCCCCCTTCGCCTACTCGAGCGGCTGCTTTGGGAGGGGGGTAGTTCCCCCTTTTCCACGGTTCTCCTGGAAGCCAGCTGCCTCGCAGACTACGCGACTCCACGCGAAGGAGAGTGTGCTTTTTACAGCGGCTCGGGCTGATGCCGAATAATAACCAGAAAAATGCCGGATGTTCAAAGAAGAGGCTGCGACCGTCAGCGGGGACGGCTGGTGTTTCCCGCATGCCGATTCCCGAAGATAACGCTTCATCCTTCGTGGAGGAAAGGCGTCTTTCAGGGGAACTGGTCGATCATTGGAGGAGGGGGAGGGGAAAGGGGAGATTACGCCCTTGTTGCTTGGAGGCTAAACTTTTAAGTATTTAATTAACAAAATTATCCCCCTTACATGATACATGAGCTATGTTTGCACATTTTGACAATAAGACAGGAAGCGCTGTTATTCGTACAAACCTCTTTTCACGTATAAAATGTGGTCTGTGGGCCGTTTGTGATCCGTGACAACGACGGGGAATGCGTCTGACACCATGTTTAAAATATTCAATCTCAACCAGGGGCGCGAGTTTTGAACGGTATTTTGCATAGAATATTAATGTGCTGTTTATCTGCACGTGCGCCTCCCCTGAAGATGACCAGGATCCCGAAAATGGTTGAGAAAACGCCGCGCCGAACGGAGGATGGTTATCGGAACAAATAGCTTTGTGATTATTCCTCTCCAATGGAAACGCATCTGTCCTTCGTTTTGCGGTGGTATAACGATTCCTCACGTGTCGCTCCCATTGCAGCATCTAACGGCGAGACACCGCTAGGCACCCGGCGAAGCAAAGGGATTACTTTAAAAAAGCACAAGAAGTGAAAAACGATGAGGTTTGCGCAAAAAGGTGGGCGAGAGACATGTCTTTTCTCCATGACTGTAGTGCTCTATTCTGCTTGCCAAGAACTGTAGTGGAAAAAGAAACGCGAGTATTTATTTTCATCACAGCTAACAATGTTCTAGGACCTATTTCTAAAATGTAACTGCAAAAATGAATAAACTAATGTACGTCTGATGTAAGCTGCAAGTGAAATAATTTACAAACCGCGCGTCTTGTATAGTCGATAGCCTGTCTTAATGCATAGGCCAAACTGGTCTTTGTTCGTCAATGAATATCTTAAAGTACATTTATTTGTTAATTAATTTGGAAAAGAATTAATATAGGTAAATGAGTCCTGCAGAAAAATAGTATCGCACATAGTGTGTATAGAATTGACCCAAGAGCAACCAACACCGCAGTTAAATATCTTCTAGTATCTATTTTACTACGGGGAACAAAAAATCTTGAGCGACTAATCCCATTTCTAGGTTAGAACCAAAGCCCTTTTCTAATTCTCGACGGTAAAACGGAGGTTTATTTCCTCTGGGGGTAACAAAATTAACAGCACGTGCTTTCCCGGTATTTGCTTTGTGCGCTCTCGTTTTTAAAATTCAAAGGTCTGGCAAATAAAACAGCTGCAACTTAAAATATGCTTAACAGACCAAAGTTTCGAGGTTCAAAACATATTAAAAGCTAAAAGTTTTCAAATCGTATATTTTAAATTAATTTTTTCAAATATGAAATTAGGCCTATTTGAACGCAACTACGGATATGAAACCAATGAAATGAACTTTAACGCATTTCTGTTCGTATTATAAAGGAGTTGTTGGCATTTATGGACTCGAATCCAACATATCTGGCGTTTATTATTTCAGTTTTGCCTTTATTATTAAAAATGAACCTAACACGTCGTGGATGTAATACATTTGTAAACGAATTTTACATTTTTTCAGTATTTATATTAGGACTGGTGATTACGTTGAAATAAATACATTTGTACTTAATATCATATAAATACTCAGGCAAATAATCCAGTTAAGACCATGCTCACTCGCCTATGAACACTGAAAGGGTCTGCTCGCAAATATGCTTCATGTTTGTGCCACTGGATTTTATCCTTGCTATCATTTTTTTTGTAAATAAAATAAGAATAAAGTCATGCCATTGTATTTACGCTGTACAGACGGCTTTGTTGCTTTCGGGCATTTTTAAAATCATTTTTTGAGGCTTTTGGTGTCGACGTTGGTGTGGAGGTTAGAGGGACACATATCTACGGAGTGCACGATGTCTGCAACTGAAGCGTGGGCACGCGGAACTTGCAACTTTTCCATGACAAACGATTAAAAAGAAGTGGTTTTAGTCAGCTGCACAGCGTCTCGCGCCGCCCGCGTGATCGTGTATTTAGAACGTTACGCTTGAAGTTGACGGTTCGCGAAACAGGCCGCTCAGGAAAAGTGTGAACTCGACATGCAATTTATTTAGACCCATCTATCCATATTTCAGCTTGTTATTTAAGTAAAATGCAATACACGAATGAACGAGTATCACCTATTTGAGGCCCGTTAAAACTGTGCAAGAGACATTCACTCGGTAATTAGGATGAAAGCGATTATCCAGGCATATAAAAATATTAAAGAAGTACTACTTCAAAGTTTTGGTATTCAAAATAAATTAAAAAGTCTTTGTTAATTTTACTATATGTGAATTTATGGTAAGAAGTGTGAGGTGAGTGTTATGTCGTTAAAATACGTCAGAAGTCGACTTACAAAACATTCAGAGAGCAAAATAAATATTTGGTAGCATATATTTTGTAATATGCTTTAAACACTGCTATTTACTGTCAAAAACTTAAACTGACTGTTAACGTACGTATATATAAACAAACATATTGGTCAGCTTAACGTAATTGAAATGGTCTATGGTCTGTCCTCACTAAAGTTTATGCTGTTTTAAGATAGACTACTTTATTCTTTGTTTTAGAACATTTTTCCTTTTACACAGGAAAGCGGTGATGTAACGCTTGAAACGTATTTTATTCATCGTAATTTGTCCACACATCTTATTGACACAAACTTTGGCTATAGGTTCTTGGGCGCCGCGTACGCGGTCCTCAATGCGAGGCGGCGTGGCGCAGTGCCGAGTGTCCACATTCAGGACACCTCACACCATTTATCCCGAAAAACGATCGTGGCTTTAGCCCTAATTGGTGGCCACCAAACACTGTACGAAGTGTGCATTTACGACGTTTACACAGGCCTCTACAGGTTTTTATAACATTTCAACACGCCTGCATTTATTAAGATAATATTTGAACAGACGGCAGCTCTTCCGTCTATAGACCTACGTTTTTCTTGAGACGTCCGAGGACTATTGAAAGGTGTTTTTCAGAGCGAGTTGCCCCCTTTTGCAAAAGTTAAATCAAATCATCTTGGCAGGAGGGGGGGCATTTGGCTACAACAATAATGATGGCGATAACAACAGGAATAAGCGGTGTTTCCCGAAAACCTGAAAAGTAAAATATCTTGGTGCTTCCATCCGTTATTTAGTTGTGCTGCACGATAAGGGTAGGTCATTCCTTTGTAAACTCCAAAGCAGGAATCCGCTTCTTTAGGAGGCAAAGTAAGCACGTTCCGGTAAAAATGACTTCTTTCTATATTTTAACATCTAACGAAGGTCCAGTGGGATATCCCAGCAGTGATTGGATTGTTTGTTTTTCCATTATCTTGATTATGCACACACGACAGAACACGACATATATATATATATATGTGTGTGTGTGTGTGTGTATATATATATCATTTTTTTATCGTGAATATATATGCACACACTTACATCATGTAGGCCTACACCCGATTCCTCTTCCACATGACAGTTGCCACATGGCTGTTCTGTACGGACTTTGCTAATAAAATTATATTAACTTCTTGGCGTAAATTGAAAAACAGAGTGAAGGCAAATTGCTTATTTGAAACAGTAGGATGCCTTGGACTGCGTTTAATTCTTTTGGTACTTTCAGGCAGGTCGGATGGTGTGTTTTTTAAAATCTAATGGAATATGACCCGTTTCTAGGAGTTCGGGCACGTGTATGTCATCAGCGCGCGAGCAGTAGGTCCACAATAAAAATAAATGGTTAAATATTAGTCACAAAGAAATGAGTATAGCTTGGAATACCAGCATAATATGCAGTTTTTGTAAAACTAAAAGAAAAACATTTTGCTCTTCTGTCGTGTACTTTGTTCATTCTGTGTTCTAACCGTGGGCCTACTCAGAACTAGCGTTCTGCCATCGTCCTGCGACTGGACCTTCGGCAATGATTTTCATGATTGTCGTAACAAGACAGAACAGAAGACTGAGTCGCTCCCCAGCCAGCCAAATGCTGAAATAATTGTTAGGTTTTTTTGATAGGACCGAAGAAAATCAAAAGAGCCGGTAAGAAACATGAAATTTTATTCGTTCAATTATTTTTGCCCTAATGACCCACACATCTAATTGTCATGTAAATAAGTATGAACCCCAACAGTTGCATAATGAATAATTTAAACATCTACAAAGACACTGGCGTCTCACGCTTCAGACACAGTCAGGCAAGTCTTACTGCAGGGGTTTTGCAAGGTATCTCTGCCATGTTTAATACTTTGTAGGGAAGCGTCATTAATAGGAATCCATGCCTATGAAGTATAATTTTATCGAATGTGTATCACAGGCCACGTCGCCCAAGCTTTGGCAAAACGCGGAAGCCAATCAAGGCGCCACTTATACGTTTGTTTGTATTCGGCGCACATTTTGACATGGACTAGATTGTGGGATGTTCCCCTTTTTTAAGGCAGGCTACCCTAAAGCCACAGCTCGTCGCGGAGGGAGGATTGTGCCAGAACCGCAAGCGTGACACTAATTAGATGAATTCGGAATCTCCTCCAGCCGGGCCACCGCATTCAGCGCCATTCACTCATTTCAATGACAAAGCATTTTAATGACAAAGCTGCGATGGAAGGGAAAAACCCAACATTTGCGCTATTGCCTCTCAACTCTGGCCGTCGAGTAAAAGAAAATTGTAGATTAAACTGTTAATTACAGTTAATGTGTCGATAAATTTGGACTACACTTCTCAGACGTAGCCTCGTTTGTATATGTGTTTATCAGAATTGTCCTCTTAGTCCTGTCTCTGTGATAGCCCATGTCCGGGGATGGCTGTTCATTCTATTTGCCTTGCTTCTCGCCTCAGCGGCGGGACTTTATTAAATTATAACACCGCGGACACGCAGCGCTTTGTTCTCCGGTTCACTCGACCGATTAGATAACGCTGGCACATTAAATTAGAGGAAAGTAGCACTATGAGTCATTAAGCTGTTAAAAGTTGTGAAACCGTAGTCAGTTTCGGAATGGAACAGAAAGAATTTAGCACAGTAATAACAATCGATACGTTAAATTGACGGAATTGGGCAATGTACACCAGATGTGTGACTAACTGAACAGCATCCAAAACATTAATTTCAATTAAAGTGCAAACAGAACCATGGAATAAAAAAGTTTAAGGCCATTTGCTTGCGTAAAATGATATGGACAAATTTTTTCGGTGAACGTCAACTGGAAACAGACCAACACACTACTGGTATATTTTCAGTATTAATATGTGTTGTCGCTGTTTAAATAGCCTTTATTTCTGTTTGCATTGGCTTAAACTATATATTTACTTTCGAAACAGAAAGCTTGTTTTTTTGCTCATCTACTGTACAGTGTAAGCGAAACTGCAAATGTTTCACGGATGGATGCATATTTCTTAGATTTCGGAAATAATGTGCTTCCCATACGTCACCTTTGTGCTACATCCCATAATATAAAATTAAATGACGGGAGAATCGATGCCACGGTAAAATTATGAACAATTTTACGCCGTGTAACTATTTTGCCAATGTTTGTGATGTTTTCGTATTTTCCCTTTGATAAACATAATCACCTGACCAGAGTAATTCACCTGAATATATTAAACCAGGGTCATCATCGAGTGTTCAGCGTTAATTGGAGCAAATGAAATGATTTTATTTCTGGTTATTATTTTAGATTTGGGTAAAAACTGTTTTCAGTGGCGAAATCAAGCCACGTATGACCGATACACTTATACTGCCCCAACATACGACCTTTTATTAAGTTAATAAATGTGATAAAATGGGCGTGTGATCCGGGGACACGTTCTTCAAAGAATGTAATTATTTTATTAATCATTTGCGGTATTGGGCGAGTGTCTGCATTAAATTCAGTCCTTCGCGGAGTTTTGCATTTAACAAAGTCCAAATCGTACCTTTTATGAAAACGACATTCAACAAAATGTAGTCTATAACTGTAGGGTTTGGGTTAGAGAGACGATTCGCAAAGCTGAGGTGTTGCTTCACATTAAAGGCGAAATATCGCTTGGCGAATATTACAACTGGTTGATTACTGAATGGGGAACTGAACGGGGAAGCGTTTGTGTGTGTGGCAGCCGGCTGGGAGGGGGCGACGGGCTGCAAGCGGCCTCACTGCCCCCCTGTGGCCAACGAAGGTAGCCGCAAACACATATATCCCTTGCTATGATTTAGTTTTATTAATGAAGTGGCCGTCACATATCAAACTTAGAATTTGGGACTTTTTAATACTCTGACATGTAATACAAAGTATAGGTTACACAAGATTTAAAAGCGACGAATTTGTAGCGGGCCTGGTTCCGTTGGAACTTCATTCCTCTAGTATTTAATTTTATAGGAGACTATTAACCGACCCAGAAGAACAAACAGTCAGTCACTTCTGAAGGTCCAGAACAGTATGTTACATACACCTGTCCTGAAATCCAGACCCCGCTCGCTGGTTAAAAACTTACATAATAGTTTGAATATGTGCTTGACTGCCTTCTGGCAGTAAAAAACACAGTTCTGGTCGGAGCCTGTACAGGGCTCGATAGCAAAAGTCATCAAAAGTGTGTGTAAGTTACTTCATTAAAAGCAGGTGTGTCAGCTTCTTGGATTACACGGTTTCTATGGAAACTCGCTCTGTGTTTGTTCAGAGTAATTTACGCAAAATACTATTTCCCCGGTAGGTCCCAGTTGGGAATAGTGATTCCCTTTCATCTGAACGCTAACTTTCTGAGATTCATCGCATTTTTGGGTTGAGTTTTTTTTATTATTAAAAAAGAATCTGGGAAGAAAGAGTCCATCGCAAAAAGGTTGATGTAAAAAAGGGCATTAAAACATGGGACTCCAGAGAGTCTAAAGGAAACGTTTTAAAAATATGAGTATGATATGGACAATTAAAATGTCTGAAATCCTTGTCGAGTTTAAGGCTGAACATGTCCCGCTGGCAAAACTTACATCACTAGCTCTGCTTCAACACCAGCGGTATTCAGTTGTAAAACAGCGCTGGATTGTAGCATGATGAACATTTTATTAACACACATTTTTTAGGTAAGTAAAGTGAGTTTATGGAGTTAAAAAGCGCTGGTGCCTATTACGCTTCCGTCATCTCCCAAGGTCCAATTACAAATAAGATGGCCTAGCAATACTCGACTTTCTGCTGTTCGCTAACTATATAAGCAACCACCATATCTTCAAGCATAAGGTCAGTTGCCACTAAAATGTGTGAAATCAGTCGTTATTTAAATTAGTGTTGGCGTAGTGCGTGTACAGGAGCGGCGAGTCACTACCAGCGGCCGTCCGCGTAACATATGGGCGCCTCGCCGCTCGGAGTCGCCCGAGTCGCCGTACACGGTCTTCCCACCCCTTCGCAAACTTTCTCTTAAGGTCAGAGGCAAAAGAAGACGGAGTGTTCTTACATTCAGTCCCACCACAGAACTACAAAGTGCTTTCATAGAGTTTCATGCATTCCTTGATATTAAGCAGGCCTGTGATTTAAAGTTATGTACACATGGAAGGGGAACAATCCAGGGCTGATCAGTTCCCAGGCTGGAATTTATCCGACACTTTAGGGTTTATGTAATTCTTCGTCTTTAGAATCGGCATTTCCCTAAATCCCAGTGGAGTAAAAACCAAGTACGACGTTCGTATGGACCCGGATATTTCTTAACAATAGACCTGCATCTAACATTAAAATGAATTTCACATCTAATAAAACTTTAAAAGCAAAGATTTCCCCATTGTGGTAAATTGACAGTGAGCAGAAATATGTTGGTTTTTTTTTACACAGAGGACCACAGGCTGTGTTGGGATCAGTATGGTGCCGAACTGGTGCGCGCAGGGAGACACGCGAAACAGGTGGAGCGGCTTATCCTCTGCGTCCTTCTCCAACTGACGCTCCACCTTAGGAGGTCATGTCGCAAGCACCCCCAGACATCACCTGAAGTGCTTAACGTCCGTGGTTAAAGTTATATGAGGCCAGATATATCACAGGAAATGCAGGATAATTGCGCAATGCTCTCTGCGTCGGTGTGCCGTCTCAGTGACGTCACTAAGCGACAGTATAAGGCCCAGCCGTGTCTCCAAGTAGCCCCTGGCTGTCTGCCTACCTCCGTCACGTTTCCGTCCCCATCTCCATTAGGTCTCCGTCACGTCCCCATCCTTTTCTCTGTCCTCGTCTCTGTCACGGCTCCATCCCTGTCTCCGTCCTTGTCTCGGTCAGGTCTCCGTCACACCTCCGTCCCCATCTCCATTAGGTCTCCGTCACACCCCCGTCCCCATCTCCATTAGGTCTCCGTCACACCTCCGTCCCCAATTCCTTGTTTCATCCACTTGCACGCGATAGAAATTTGGTGCGACTAAAGCCAAATGGGGGAGGGGGTGGCTGTTTGAATCATTCCCACCGAATTTCTCATTTCGATCAGGATTAATTGATTTACGAGATAATTAAGACTTTCTTGAAAATATGTGAATTGCTTATTACAGATGTAGTTTTTCCACCCAATTATACCTGTCTGATTTGTTATTTTTTCAATTATATGAATCAAATTACGTTAGGTGGAAAACAGTTTTAATTAGCTCAGAATCTCAATTTTACAAAGCATTTTTTTTTCTGGATGAAATTATTTTCCACCTCTGTTAATTGTTTTTATGAGGAATATGGGGAATAATATGTTAAATCCTGTCCTATGAAACAGGACACAGCATACATCTTTCATATGTGTGTCTGTGAGTGTATAATACATATATAAATACACACACACATATATATATATGTGTGTGTGTGTGTGTTTAGAAATGCATATATGTTTCCATTCTCAAGCTGTTCAAATGGAAAATAGGACAAAAAGCTATTTTTTGCTGCCCACCGCCCCCAGTGTCGGACATCGCTCTTCATTCTCTTCCCCACCCCCCCATCCGTCCTTTCTGCAGTGATTGGTTTGTGCCAGTGAGGGAGCGTCCAGTCCAGCATTGATAAAGTGACGGTGTGGTGTACGGCGCCCGTGTCTCGTGACGGGAGGCTGTCCTGGTCCCCGGGGGCTTGGTGCGTGGAGAGCTACACGACTGGCCGAGGTGGCCATGACGGCAGGAGCAATGCAGGTGATGGGTTGTTATTGACCCCATGGAAAATAGCCCCACATTCAGTGATGTTTCTCTTCCTTATCACATCTTGTATATGTGCGAGACTTAAGTTCAAAATGAAACAAACACTCACTGAGGAATAGCGGCAGTTTTACTGTAAATGTACATGTTTGTGCAAAATTTCTGTTCCATCAAAATTGAGGTCAAGGGTTGTCAGTATAACAGACACACACACACATACACACCTACAGTCACACACACAGACATCCACACACATACACACACACAGACACACAGAATCACACTCACACACATGCATCTTGGAGAAACAGACACACATCCTTTTTGTTGATTCATGGTCCTCCTGACTTCCTGGGTCCTGGCGATAGACATGCGTTTGTTCCCTAAGAAGGGCATTTTTGTTTGATCTTTCTTCAGCCCTTTTTCTTGCCTGCCACAGTGTGAAGTACCATTACAGCCCATTATTCTTTCCTTCCTATTGTTTTTCTGAAAAAATAATTCAATAATTCTCTGTGGATTAATGAATCTTCATCTTGCATTTGGACTGTATGTACAGGGCTTAAGTGGGCAAATTCTGTCATTGGTTCATTTATGTGTACATCCCAACCTCTAGGGGGCGCCCTGTCAAAGTGATTATAACTGCCGAATACAGCAACACAGTATGGTGTGCAGAACCCTGCTATGGACGGGCATCCAATCCAGGGTGTCTCCCCACCTGAGATCAGCTCCGGCCCCTCCCCCATGACCCTGACCTGGATGAGTGGTTAGAAGATGGATGGATGGATAGAGTGTGTGAACACGTGTGCAAACACACGCACGTACACACACGCACACACACATCTGTCCAAGTCCACAATGGGATATTACCCTCAGGTTCAGATTTATGTGATGCATTAGATGTCAGGGTATTTGAGTAATACTGTTTTTATTCCCTCCCCAATGTACCTTTAGTCGAAGGCTTAATGGTCGGGCCAAGGGATGGGGGGAGGGGAGGGGGGGGCCGGGCTCGTACTGCTCGGGTGTTTGACAGGACATGGCACTGCCGACCATGCTCTCTGTCCCTCAGTATGGAGACGTGCCCCGT
>JABFEB020000041.1:3054417-3067838 GCA_019775895.2 Stomatorhinus ivindoensis
AAACGTCCAAATACACGTTAAATAATTAAATAAATATGGCGTCCCTACTTCGCGGAAATTCAGTTATCGCGGTCGGCATTGGAACCTATCTCCCGCGATAAGTGAGGGATTACTGTAATACATAAAAACAACTATTACTATTACAAAAAATAAGACACAGGGACAGTGCAGTGCCTGTGCAGCAGGACATTAGAGACGGGAAAATGATGATATTTCCTTAATTCTTCCTACTTTATATAGGCAAGAGCCCCTGTTTCACGAACCCATAAGGATTGTAGCCAGTCGGGAAAAAGGTCAGATCTCTTAGGAAATGCAAGCAAAGGGAGAGATGTCATCGTCCTCTTTTCAGCCGCATCGCTGTTCGCCTGGTCTTAGTGTCTCAAAGCATTCCCGTGACACCACCACCGACCAGTAACGACCAGTAACCACCAGTAACGACCAGTAACAGGCAAACATGTTCAGTGAGGATGCGCCTTCATAACCACTCACTGCCAGCCTGTTAACCGTACACCCATTAAATGACTACCAGTTACACTGAAAACTGAACACGTTAAATAAATCTCTTTCTTAAAAACTGCTCACTGATGGGCAATTAATTGTGAAAAGGGCTGGAACAGATCCCAGAATGCACTTGCAGAAGTTTGGCGAACCCCGAGATGTGCCAGTGTTGGGCTCAGAACACGGGACCATCCATGTGGTGCCCTTCTGTAAACAGCGGGCCTCGGTCCCGTCCCATGCCTGTCCGCCCCCGAGTCTGGACTGTGTCAGGGATGGAAAGTCCTCCTAAGAAGAGTTCTCTTGCATCACTCTTTATTTAAAGAAAACTGCCGCTGAATAATATTAAAATGGAAGAATCTGGAAATAGCGTGAATCACTAAGAAGTGTGAGATAAATGAGACACAGACATGGTCAGTGACTGCAGAAATGGAGGACTGTGTTTGAGGACGATTTTTCTCATTTTAATTTAATAACGCAGGGGTCCCCCCCTTATCTGTGGCTTTGCTTTCTGCGGATTCAATTATCTGTCATCAACTACGGTTCAAAAACATTAAATGGAAAATTCCAGAAAAATACAATTCATAAGTTTAAATTGCCCGCAGTTCTGAGTAGGATGATGACATATCACGCCATTCCCCCCACCATATACAGTACACAACCCACCCCTAAATCACTTGGTAGCTGTCCCAGTTATCACACTCATGGTCATGGTATTGTACTGCTTGTGTTCAAGTGACCTTTTTTAAAATCAATGTGTCGCTCAGGGGATGGGTCAGAAGGTTGTTGGTTCAAATCCCCCAGTCGGCAGCATGATTTCACCCTTAAGCAGGGCTCATCAGTTCCAGTTGCTCCAGGGACAGCCTGACCTTGCGTCCTGAATTCTACGTCTGCTAAATAAAGAAAATGTGTCTAGAGGGTGAGAACAAACACCTACCTGAAATTTTACTCCATTTACAAAAAATCAACAGTTACCACTCCCCAATCAGGGATAATGGCAGTGTTTACTTGACACAACAAGTGCTTAGGTGAGATTAGGCAGAGTGGTACACAAACTGAGGGTATGATTCAAATTCCAATCCCTGGAGGTGTGGGGAGAGACTTCAATGGTTAGGGACACATACTTGTAATTGAAAAATTGCTGGTTTGAATCCCCAAACAACAAAGTTCCACTGAGGTACCCTGAGCAAGGTACCGCCCCCAAGCATTATGGCTGCACTGAGACTGCTGGGGGAAATGGCAAGTGTGTACTTATTTATTTACATTTGCCAGATACTTCCATCCAAATAGGGCAACCCTGCATCCCTGGAGCAGTTGGGGTTAAGGGCCCTGCTCAAGGGCCCAAAGGTAATATAATCCGAGGTGGAAAGTCCAGGTTCAGAATTTACAAATTCAGACCAAGATTTTGATTCAACCAATCACTTGAGTATAAAGAGTCAGACCCTCAGAGGACTCAACTGATTAGTTGGAACAAAATCTTGGTCTGGATTTGTACTTTCCGGACCTGAACTTTCCACCTATGGATATGATTACTCTGCTGGCTCCAGAATTCGAACCCATGACTTTATGGACACTGGCACAGCTCTCTGACCTGTTGAGACAGACACCACCCAAACGTGGTCACAGGAATCAACATTTACCTGGAAATGTTCTCAAGGGGCGTGCGGTTCCTAGGCCGTCTGCAGGTGAAACAGAAGCCATTCTTCTGGGCTGCTGGTCCGGAACGCTGACCCGCTTCCTGGGGGCTCGTCTTCCCTGAAACATGATTCCCAGAAAACCGAGTGGGACATGGGGGAAGACTAAAAAAGGGATTCATGCTGAAAAGGCACCTGCTGGGCTGGGACCCCCGCCCAACGGCACAGAGAAGGTCGGCCTCATTTGCCTCTGTCTGCACTGACAGCACTTAAATAAAACCGTCAGCGTGAGGTGATACAGGCCTTGCCTTGCCGATGTTCCCTGAGATTATTCTGATCTCAGTTCACCATCAATTACCCAGACACGAAAAAGCTCTCGTTCCACTAAAGGACAGAACCAGTGCTTGGATGGAAATATGATGTGTGATATTCCGAGTGCTGGCTGCTGGTGCCCCCCCCCGCATGGCACACCATCTGTTTTTGTTATTTTAACAATTATTAATACATTTGCTTCTTTCTGCAGCTATTGGAAAGAATAGTTTAGGGATTAAAGTTATACCCACTATCGTGTATCACGCACCCCCAGAAACCCCCCCTGACCATGTATGCTGATTTGTTACTTCTGGCAATCAAATCGTGATGCTTAATATCCAGTTTTGTAATGAGCCTTAAGTTCTGCCAGCAGATGGCTTTCCTGAAAAAAATGTATAATTCACTGACCCTTACACCAAGAGTTATATCTGTAAAACAATATTCACATCGATACTGTATATATTATTTGATATTGTACTATCTATTGTGTATATACTTTGGTTCCATGTTATTTTCTTATTCATTTCTGTTTTATTTATCTTTTATAGCTTTGATAGGAAGCACACAGAATTTTATTGTACATGTAAAATAACAAAAAAAATATTATATCTTATTCTATTCTATTCACACGGTCACTCACACCCTCTGCTTCACAGGGCCAATCAGCATACGTGATCGGAGCCTTGCCAGCCAATCAGAGACTCAGCCCTTGTGGCGACATGCAGACATCAGACATGGAGTGCTCAAACTCCATGTCGAGTTTATTGATGTGGAACTTAATGTAGAGCAGCGGTCTCAAACTCCAGTCCTGGGGAGGGCGGAACCCTACACAGTTTTGGGTTCACCTTCATTTAACACACCTGATTCAACTCCTTGTGCTAATTACCCCACAGCTCTTGAGCTGAATCATTTGTGGTGGAACAGGGAAAGAGCTAAGCTACACAGGACTGGAGTTTGACACCCCGGATGTAGAGGCTTCAGTAGCAAAATATATGCTAGGAAACCCGAAACTGACAAATCCAAAGCACCTCCTAGAAGATAAAGGTACTGACATGTCTCCCTTCTTTAAACCAGTGACATATTATACGCCCAAAGAAAGCAGCTTTTGACACGCCGAACTGAGAATTTATTTGTGAGCCAAATAACTGAACAGTTTATACGCTTCACACAACATAAAAATGGGCATGACAAAACAAAGATATTCGGTAAGACTTTCTGTGAATGCCATGTGTATAAGAATGTATATTACATTATAATGCATTCATAGGGTATTATAAACATGGCTATAAATATTTATAAAAGGCATAAGACATTATAGCCTTGTTTATTATGCATTATGAATACAGTACATTATGAAGCTCTCGTGTCAGAGTCAGCCCCTGTGGTCCCACTCTGTGTCCCTTCCCCGTTTTGGCCAGTAGGTGTCGCTGGTCATCCCGTCCATCCTGTTAGTCTTTGTGTTTTCCCCAGTTCTCTGTTGGCCTTATGGCTCAACACATTGAGCATCCAGTTGTCTGTGATCCTTCTCTCCTGGGTTTGAATCCTGCCTCCTCTGTTTTTGTATTTTGCTCCCTAGTGCTTCATTTTCAGTGTTTCTAGTTCTTGTGTCTGATTTTGTATGTGGTTTTGTTCCTTGTGCCCCTGCTTGTGTCTTTACCTGTCTGTTATTTTCCAGTGTTAGTTTATGTTTCCTTGGTTAGTTCTTAGTTTCAGTTTTTAGTTCCTTTGAGTTTATTAGTTTCATCTGTGTCCCGTTTTCCTGGTCTTTGTTAATGAGCCTCAACTGTCCTGTGTTAGTCTCGTTACCCCTTTTGTATTTTAGTTCCTGCTTCTGTTGAACTCCCCAGTGGTTCATTGTTGTTGTGGGTTGATGTTAGATGGTGAAGGTCTTGTTGTTTGGGATAGATGGCTGTAGTGTTGGGTATTTTGTTTGCCTGATTCCCCTATTTAGTCTTTATTTCCCCCTCTCTAGTTTTTGACCCCTTGTGGTCTTTTTGGTTATATGTTTGTAGTTTTTCTGTTTTGCTTAATAATCCCTGTTTTTTTGTTCCTGGAGCTGCCAGTGGGTCGTCCACCTTTTTTGTGCCATGCCACGTCGCTGCACCAAACCCGTCCGAGTCCATGACACTGTCGTTTATAATGCACTATAGATACCTTCATAATGCAGTGCAGAGCCTCCCTAATTCGTATACCAATCATTACAATGCATTATGGAGGTATTAATAGTGAATTATGGATGTTTCACTGGAGCTTATGAAGTATTATAATCAACACTATAATGCCATATAACTTGCAATTAAAGATGCTATAATGCTTTATTAATTTGTATACCAACCTTTATAATGCACTATGAAGTGCACTGTAGATGGCAGCCTTAAGTAAAGAGTTACCAAATATCCTTTTGAAAATAAAACCGTTCTCATATCAACAAAACACACAAAATCACAGAACTGACTACCAATGACCAATCTCCTCCATACTGCCAAGGCATACAGGACCACAAAGTCATTTAACCTTTAACACAATCCTGGAATTTCATTAGGGACAAAGGTTGGGTGACGGCAGCCTCTTGTTAAAAGATGACACGAGAGGTGAGATCATTTTACAGATTAAATACATTTTGTGTGCCCAGTTTAATCAGCAGTAAATGGTGCCACGTTTCGCTCTTACCAGAATCATCTTCTCTACTTTGCCTTTTTCTGGTTTGTGCTCCTTCTTTCCAGAAACGAATCGACGTGACGCAGGTGCACTGAGCACCGCTGACCGCGGTAAATGTGCGTTAAATTGCCCGTGTTTTATTTTTGTCGACAGTCCTGTCCTTGTGCTAAGGGCAGGTGGTCTGGGAAAAACATGGCTGCGGGGCTCTAATGTCGGTGTTGTGGCAGCGGGATGCTGGGACACCGTGTTAATCACCCTAAATGTGTGTGAGTGTGCTTCTAAGCTGGTTTCCACTTCACCGTGGAGTAAAGTACAATGCACTCTACCAGTGGAAACAACCCCCCCCCCCAAGCCAGCACAAAGCAGAATCAAAGCAAACACACAGCAAACATCAAAGCCCCCCTGTCAGGCAAATTCTCTCCCCTAATGATCTGTAACTAAAGGAGAACAAACCCTCTTTGTGTTCAGGCCCAGCATACTCCAAAGGCGGCAGGAACCTAGAGACGAGGGCGGAGTGGGTACCAGAGTGACTATGTCACATTGAAGGTCAAAAAGGTGCTGCCTGCCTTAACCCGGCAGCTCGTGTGGTCCACTGAAGCCCAGGGTCCAGAGCCGGGGACACCCTGCTGGACCTGGGAGCCCTCCACGATGGCCTGCTCTGCCACGCTGGCAGTGTGCGCAGGCGGCACGGCATGCACGCGGCCCGCCACCCTTCCGCGCCGCAGCACGGGGCAGCTGAAGGCCTTGCGGAAGCCCTTGCGGAAGTGGCGGGACACTAGGGCGTAGACGACGGGGTTGAGGCAGGAGTTTGCGTAGGCCACCAGGTGGGAGAGGATGCGTAGGGCGTAGGTGGCCTGGTTGAGCGGGAAGCGGCCCGACCACATGCACAGGATGACCAGGTGATGCGGCAGCCAGCAGAGGCAGAAGAGGGTTGCCACCACAACGATCATCTTGGTGACCTTGCGCTTGGCGCGACGGGACTCGCCGCCGTCCTCCAGCGGGTCCACGGCCGTCCACAGGTGGCGGATGGTGCAGGCGTATGTCAGGCCCAGGACGCAGACGGGCACCAGGTAGCCAAAGATGAAGGTGCAGACGTCCATGGCCCGCCTGTATCGGGGCCCCCACACAGGGATGCAGACCACGCTGCCATTCAGCACCATCTGCTGGTAGTAGCTGAGGTAGGGGCCCGAGAAGACCAGCGAGAGGCCCCATACGCAGCCAATGGACAGAGCGGCGTTCTGTGGGGTCCTCAGCTCCCTTGATCGGAGGGGATACCGGATGGCCAAGTACCTGGCGATGCATATCAACTGTCACTGAGACATCTGTATAATTTATTTATCAAAAATTTAATTTAATTGTATGTATTATACAATAAAATAAACATAACACATTAAATAGCATAAAAACATAAATGCTTTACCTCCATTTTTAAACATTTATAATTATATTTAAAAAAACGTTCGGCTGCAGGACCTATGAATGACTATGCGTTATACGTAATATAAAGATGATAGGGCATTAGTGTTAAACGATTAACAGGTTAAACCGTATTATGGCTGTATGAATCAGAATCAGATGTGCGGTCCTCACCTGTCCAGGGACACCGCGGCCAGCGTGAAGACGCTGGCGTACATAGTAAGGTATATTAAGAAGTGCACCGCTTTGCACAGAAAGGAGCCGAAGACCCATTCGTCCATGGTGTAGATGGTGGCTTGGAAAGGCACGCAAAAAACGATGAAGCAAAGGTCCGCCACTCCGAGATTCAGGATGAACAAGTTGGTGGTCTTGGTGTTCATCTGGCCGTTTCGGAGAAGGACGGCCAGCACCAGCGAGTTCCCCACCGTACCGACTAAGAAGATGAGTGAGAAGACCAGGGAAATGATGACAGACTCCGCTTTCCAGGTCGTGGCGGTATGGTTCATATGAGATGCGTTCATCGCTTTCTCGCCTGGTCTTCAAAAGCTCCCGATGCCTCCGTTTCCGTTACCGAAAGCCGCAAGTGTGCGTCACTGAGGCGTGCATAGCCTTACTTCTAAAAGGCAGGATCATTTTCACACGGACCCTTCTCCAAAGACCGTCACTGATTAACTATACCATGAAATAACGGCCCTTTTATATAGGACTAATGGTTTAAACACGTTAACTTTAAATGATTTCTCATATCGCCCAGGTCTCATTGAGGACTTTCAACGCGGACTTCTTGTGGGAAAAAATAAGCAGTATGAAATCACGGCATGTGATAAATCTACTTTACCGGCAGTGGTATTTACAGAACTCCGCCCGAATCCCGTATCTTCTCTACCTCTTTCTTGAGCCTGTGGCCGCTTTTCGAGCTGCGCTCTCTTTGACCGCCTCGGCGGGCGTCGTGCGGAGCCAAACGTGGCGTTTCTGAGTAGCTCCTGATCATTGCCCCCAGTCACACAGTCACCACGGAGACAGAAAGAGCTACCAAATTGATTGTAACTCTGCACCCCGCTACTCTAAAACCCCAGCAGCTTACTGCCATGGTGTAACAACAACTCGATCCCTAAATGTGGGTACGCGTTACTAAAAAAAAAATACAATTTAATTGTTCACACATTAGTATTAATTAAAAACGCGCGGCTGATAGCGTTGAATTTTGTATCCAAATAACTGCCGCACATTACAGGTACAGTTCGGACTGATTGTCTACAGTCTGGCAACTTTTTATTGCTTTAACGCAATAAAACTTATTTCCATAAATTAACAATTTGTTTTTTGTATTTTTTTTATCTGGCTTTTTCTGCATCTAACCTTTCACCTGCTCACACACCAGATAGACCTAGATAAAGGCATATAACGGGCAGTTATTAGACAGAAATCCATGCCCCTATACACTTAACTCGGCCGCTATGTTTGCCATTTGGCCGCTATCTTCTGCAGATGTATCTATATGCTCATCGCCATTCCTCCAGCCAAAGAAACTGTTGTTCTGGCCCTGTGTACTGAAATACCTGGAGGAGGAGGGGTCATGTCAGACGTGACATTTTACTGCAGAAAGTGGTGGCTGGGATTAAGATGATGATTGATGGACTGACTTCTTGATTCCTTCTTCCTGACTGCACTCAGCAGAATAGTGCAGTCTAGATGTTTTCCTTCTGTATCCAGTAAAACCTGAAACTCTGTAATAAGAACAACGGAATTCCTGTACTATGAACAAAATGCAAGAAGAGAAATGTTGGAACACCCTTAAAATAAATACCTACCTATCCAAAAAATAATGATACACCAAATATACAAATTAATTATCAAGACATACCTGTAAGTCCCATTGATCTTTGTCTCAATTCCATATTTTGCTGCAATGCAAGCAGCCCACCCAGCCTAAATCAGATTTAACCCCCTTGGACTAAGGTGACACAGAGGTGCCCACAATGTGACCTAGAGAGGTGACAGCATTACTGGCTGAGATGCCTTTGACAGCATTTTGAGGTCATGTGATTCCCACTTCCTTTCAGTTTTCACCAGCATAAACGCAGGTTTCTGATTTAAATTCTGACATTTTTGTGGGTACCGTCCTGTTGACGACCCAGAATTGGCGTCTGGGCTTTGGGCACTGCAAACCTACTGCAGATTACAGCTGTTTACATTCCTCTGCGTTAACACAGATGGCTGCATGATTCGATAGCAGGGTACAGGCCGCAGATCTCCACGGTTACCCGAGCCAAGCAAGAGGCATCTCCAGACCGGGTCTGCTTGAGCTGGGGCATGATGTTAAGGATTTGACTTTAAGATTTTCAGTGCTGGTTAGATGAATCACAGGTAGCGACCCATCTACTTCTGAAGCACTGACCTCATGTCCAAGGTGGGACTGGCTCTCAGAAACTGAATAAGTTAACTGTGGTGCTAGGAGTGCAGGCATCCTCAGAAATTGTTAGCTTTCAGGTCAGACATCCCTTTATATAGACAGGTTAACAGCTGGTCTTGGTTGCTCTGACAGTTTTTCTTATTAGTCACAGAACAATCTCCTACATCTGAATAATGTCATTTTTATTGTCAGTAATAACATTTTTTGCTAATTACAAGCCAGATATTTTTCATGTATGATAGAGTTACAATTAGGAGGTTTGTTTTTGGAACTCGAACTTTCCTGAACTTCCCATCAATTGCCAAGAGAGGGCAGCACTTTAATAGTAAATGGAATGTTCCTCTGGAAACCGCACTTGTCTGCCTTTGGAATCACCCTGCTGTCTCCCCCTGTGGCCAAGCACCCACAATGTGTGCAGGTACAACAGAGTGCTCCTGATACTGTGAACATCACTCCGGCTCAGGACCCCAGGCAGTCCACGCTCTCACTCCCTCCTAGCTCCCTGCTACATGGTTCATCATGCTGGGAGTATGGAGGCAGCATGAAGGAGCAGCCTGGCGGTTCTCACGGACCGCTTTGATAAAAACTGGCCGTATGGGGAGCTTTTCCAATTCCATCAAGTACCAAAAGTATGGTACTCTGTTTGTGTCGGTTTTCCACTGGTACCGGCACCAAATGACATCATCACAAAGCGCGGCGTGGTATTTCTTTCGCTGAATTCTGTTATTATGTTATTATTTCACTCCTGTTATTATGATCCTTCACTTTCCTGTAGTCCTGGTTAAGTTTTTTGTTGTCAAGCGGCATTGTTCGGTGTTTCGCGTTTGCCCCATTTCTTCCAAGCGTCTTGCTATTACAGAAAATACTTTTTTATTTCGAATCGTGCCGTCCAAATCCCGCTGGATCTGTTCATCCGACCATATGAGGATAAAAGCCTGTATTTCCTCATTTGTCCATCCTTCCATTTTACTTTTTAAATATTTAAATTTTTGTACTGTTTTTTATTTAGTTTCTAAATAGCTGGTTTGGCACTTTCGGTACTGGTACTCGACCGGAAGTCAATGGAAAAGCGAAAGTACCGTACGTCGTGCAGTGGAAAAGCCCCCACACTGAGCCAAAATGTCCTCATTTCTCCCACCTTCATGACACCCTAGTTCGTCCATCCAGCTGGAAATTAGAGGCAGCAGGGCGTAGATTAGTCACTGAAATCTATGGCGGCCTTAAAAAGCAATTTCTACAGAACCCTGAGGATGACGCGCATACCGAAGCAGCCGAGTGTTCTCGATGTCACCCTCATGTGGCTAGATATAGATACGCAGTTTTCGCAACCACATGTCCGCTCATACCACTGAATTGCGGATGCTAACAAAATTTAGAAAAACACAAACTCCTGCTCCGCCCCCCCTTGTGTATTTATTTGTTTATATTCATGTTCATATATTTAGCAGCCACCCCAGTCAGCTAGGGTAGTTTACTTATATCCCCAAGCGCAGGACTGCTGGACTGAAAACTGATCCTAAATCAATGAACATCAGGAATTCACCCAGACTCCAGCAGCACATGTTTTTTTTTCCCAGAGCCAAATTTGCAGGTCCATTTGTAATGGCATTACCAGGCCATGCCTGGAAGACAAAGGGACACCACCCACGACATCCTCCCGCAGTTCCCACCGGATCAAAGCGGCGGGCAGCGACCGCAGTGAGCGGGCGGACGGATTCACACCGGGACGCATGTGGAAGCGCTTCCAAGGAGAACGGGACCAGGCGTGAGTCTCCAGACGGGCAGTCATGGGCATGCAGCACTTCTACAGCTTCCCGCAGCGTTACTTCCAGCTGACCACTGGATGGCACATGAACTGGGAATGCTGGGAAGTCACTCAATCCCCAGCTCACTGGTTATTTTCTCTCTTCCACAGGAAACTTGCAGTAGTACAAGATAAATATCAAAGATACCAGGGATCTGAGGAAGAGCCAGCAGAGAGGAGCCTGTTTCCGTGCCGCCGACCGGCCACCTGTGCGGCCCATGGCTGTGATCTCGCTGCTCCTGTAGGGTCCCGTGGAGACAGTCCAGTGTGTCCCGTTGGAGATACACACCGGGACGACAGGCCGCCTGATCTCCCGGCCACATCCTTAGCAGGAAACGTCAGCCCCTTGGCATGGTGTCCCCAGTTGGCGAGGACGCGCCAAAATGCACCATGATCTCGGCGCCTGTTTCTTGAAAACGCAACAATCTTCCCAGCTGCTCTCCGGTGCCAGCTGATGCCACTTTCATGGGGATGTCCTGCCATCGCCGTCACTGGCCACATCTTCGCACCCCAAGGATTTTCCAGCCATTTTGTTTTTTGAACCGTATTGATGCCTGGTCATAAAACGACTTCCAGAGTGTAAGAACCAAATGATGTTATAAGTACCCTTTTAGCAGGACCCCCCCCCCCCAACTGGGAGTGCCCCTCTTAATTATTGCTTTGGGGGGGACAACTGCCTATACGATGGAAAAATCACAGAAGTGTCCCCTACCCAATTTTAATCAGTGTCTTGGGGTGATGCTGTAAAATCACGCACGCACACGCACACACAGACACACGCATGCACGCACGCATACACGCACGCACGCACACACACACACAGACCCACACATACAAACAGACACACACACACACACCTGTGGACATGAAGGGCCAGTCAGACTGTACAATCAGTGAAAGCATGGCTGTGAGAGGTCAGCAGACAGCCTGGAGGGACCCAAGCAGACAGAGAGAAAATGCACTCTCCACACAGACAGACTCAAACACGCGCTCCCTGGCCCACTTTACATGTTATAAATTGGCTACTGCTGCTTCATAGCCATGCAGCCGATGAATAACATTACAGTCTCCTGCCATTAAAACTTTATGAGCGCACACACACACACACTGACACACACACACTGACACACACGCAGACACCGACACACACAGACACACTGACACACACTGACACACACGCAGACACCGACACACACACACACACACTGACACACACATATACATGCACACACACATACATACACACACACACACACAAACTCCCTGCTCTCAGAACCGCCATTTGGCTCTCATCCCCCCTTTTTCCCCCCACAATTATTTCGGAATCGAAATCTCAAAATGCTATATATCGTGAGGCACGCGAAAGGGGGAAATCCATATGGAAAAATGAGTGAAAAAAGCAATGGATGCCGTCTGCACGTCTGGAATTCTGCTGCCGTCGTTTCCTCATTCTGGTTCTTCGGCTCGCTCGGGTTGGCCAGACCTGGGGCAGCGGATGGAACGAGCAGCGGAATGCAACAGTCACTCCAGACTGGACCGTGCCTCCGGTCAGGTGGGGGGGCATGCAGGTGCTCTGGCGGAATTGGCATTGAAGGGGTGGGCTTCTAGGGAGGGGGGTGACTGGAGTAGACGAAGCCGCAGTGTGGTCACGCGAGCCGTGTGTGGTTTGCCCCCACGCCCAATACCTCTCGCTCTCCCGCGTCCCAGACGCTCTCCGAGGGCCACCTGATCTCCGTGCGCCAGGCTCCCCCGACTGCCCCCCCCCACACACAGCCCCGCCCCTAACCGCATGCAGGAATGGTTTGAATAAAGGCCGGCACGACTGCGCGCCCACTCCGCATAACGTCGCGACGACTGATCGTTTACTTAGCCTCCGCCTGAAGAAGCGAAACATTGTTTTTCGTGTGGTGGAAACTGAAGGAGCCGCCGGCTGGGGCCGGTACCTTCAGACGGAAAGGCCGGTCCGCCGGGGGCTGCCTTGGCCCGGCCCGGCCCGGCTCGGCACGGTGGAGGGAGGCAAGGGAACAGTGAAGCAAAACGAGATCCGAAACGTAACATGACGGCGTTTCCGACCCCCTGGTAAAAAAACACATCTGACCACAGGCTGCCCTGGACGGACCAGGCGTCACAGCCAGTGTGAGGTCACATTTCCCCTTAACGTTAACACGATCTGCGGGGTTGTGCAACCGGTTACCAAGTTACCGTAGTTACCGTCAGCAGTCTGGCGGTCGTGAGCGGCCGAGGGCTGGTTCCAGGCCTTGTCACTGAGATCCGGCACACGGTCTGAGTAAATATTGTGTTAAGTCGTGAGACGCGGACTTATCTGTATCTCTGGAGCGTGAATATAAGCAGGGGATTGGGAAACCGCACACAGTGAGTCAGAGAAATGGTGTCCTCACCTTCCTCACATAGAGGCTCATCGCAGGCACACACACGCGCACAAACACACAAACAAACACACACACACCCCGATGTGTGATGACCCAGTAACCTGTAGTTTCTGTGCCTCATGCTAGGCTTTGAGGGATGGGAGCCAAACGTTCCTGAAAAGTAAGACTTGAAATGACCCCCCTGCCTTGTCCAATTCTGTGTCATTGAGAAAACCACTCACAGACACACACATACACAGACACTCACAGACCAACACATGCACAGACACACACATACACAGACAGTCACAGGCACACAC
>JABFEB020000041.1:3077410-3091674 GCA_019775895.2 Stomatorhinus ivindoensis
GAGCTCCAACCCCCATGTAGATCATGCCATGCCAGCTGCCCCCCCCCCCCCTAGTGAGACTGCTTGGGTCTCAGAGGAGAATGCTTTAATATCCCGAAAGCTAATAGCCTGAAATGCTCAGACATATACACCCAAAGTAACACAGAGAATCAGAGTATTTCATTAGCTTCACATGCAATTCACTTTGTTGTTTCTATTTTTGCTGCAGTTAATGGTCATGTAACGTTAAAATGAAAACAGGTTGAACCCACTGTTGGCATGTGTGTGTGTGTGAGGTCATCATTGATGCGGGAACAGCCTGCCAGCCCTGGGCGCAGAGCAATGGGGGTGATTGGCCAATCACGCGTTGTCACAGCTCCCATTGCATTCTGGGAAAAAACAGCGAGCCCCATTGTTCCATGCATGTGCCTTCAAATATGATGCCATTTTCTCCGACTGACTTGAAGCCAAGCAAACGACCTGTATTCTCGCACGGATCCTTCATTTTTGCTTTCATAAAACATTACAAAGTTTTTTTTCTGGCCTGAGTTTTGAAACTGGCAGGGTCCTCATCTTGGGCAGATGATATTTTGAGACAAAAAAAAAACAAGGGGGGTGGGGAGGACGAAGAATGAAGACTGACACGGCGGTCACTGGTTATATCGAAACAATGTCTTGGCAAATGCTTAAAATAAAATTTTGGCCAGTGGTCTACATCACTTCAAAGGCAAGTGTCACTTTAATGCAGCAACAATGGATTATAAATAGGCTCCAGATTCTCTAATTTTGTCATTAACCTACAATTGGTAGCCTATGCAACCGCAAAAATTTCCATTTCAGTCCCTAATGGAATAACTGCCATTCTATCATTAGTGATTCTGAAATATTTAGCAGGGATCATTCAGCAGACCGAGAATGTTATTCTTACCCCTGAAACAGGAGACACACCCTGCCAACACTTCAACCATTACAGCAGAGACACAAAATGCTAAATATTAAATAATCTTATTCAATGATATGCGTGTGAGGTTTGACAGTGCGACTCAACATAATGCTTTTTTTCCTCAAAACGGTTCCCTCAAAGAGCCTAGCATACAATCCAGGGAAAACATTACGAATAGACACAAAATTAGTGATGACATCACCATGGGGTGGGGGGGGGGGGTTGTCATGCATCTCTGGAGGGAGAGGCAGGTAACTGGTTATCCATATTAATTTGTTCCACCTGTTCAACTTTCCAGGCATTTAGCGTAAATTTGCATGTTCTGCTTTGTTTCACATGAAGCTGTGTGGTCACTTACGGAATGAGCTGTTCCGTGGGCGCGCTCTCTCTCACGCAGCAACACAGCATAGGCCTTTTTTATTGGAATCCCAGCCCAGTTCCTATAAGGGGAATCCGGACAAAGAAGACGGAGGCTTGGTGGCACATTTCCGTGTTTCCTTGGTTCTGTTTATTGTCCCGGCCCTGAGTCTTCCTCCTGATGACATACTGGGTTTATTGGGAAGCCAGTGGTACCTTTGGGCAGAAAAAGGGCTTGGCACCAGTATCAAAATGCAAAACAACAAATAAACCTATTTTTCCCTGTATATTGGGATACGGCAGTTAGTCAACTTCCTATGACCACTCATATGTAACTACACAAAGGCCCCGACCATTCAGTGACTCCTGTGCGGCTTATACCCAGCAAGCCTCCCAGCTGGTCTGCTGGTTCTGGCTGAAACAGGCTACATCCACTCTCTCCCCCCATTCCCTTGGTGTCTATTGATACAGTTGTCTGCCCAATGGCATGACAACATGCCCCCCAGGGAGAGGGGACTAGTGGCTTGTTGACGGAGTCCCCAACTTTGGCTAACCGCCTGTTTTCCCTCTCCATTTCGATCTTCATTCTTCACAAGTTTTTGTCAAATTGTGATTGTTAAGAAATTTATGTTCTGTTCACTGGCCTAAACACCTTCATCCTTATTTTTACTAGATTTATCTAATGTGGACAAAAGCCTTCTTCTGGCCACAGCCCCTTCTGTCCCCTATCTCCTCTCTTTCTGTGTTCTTGTCCCCATCTCCTGTCCTCTTGTCCTCCCATTTGCCTTCTTCTGTCCTCTTGTCCCACCATCTCCTCTCTCTTGTCCTGTTCTTATCAACATTTCCTGAAGCAGACAGCATGGAGAGGTCTAACATTCAACATTGCTTGGAGGCATAATATTCCCTGTGGTTTAATTCTGGCTCTATCAAGTCTTTGGCCCATTTCTTCTGTTAGACCCTGTCCTCTTGTTCCTCCATCTCCACTCAGCCTTTTTCTTATTACCTCTTCTCCACTCCACTGTCCTCTTGTCCTTCAACTCCTCTCTCATGTCCTCTTGTCTCTCATTTCCTTGCTCCTGTCCTTTTGTCGTCATCAGCCATCTCCTCTCTCCTGTCCTCTTTTCCCCCATGTCTTCCTTCCTGTCCTCTTGTCCACCATGTCCTTGCTCCTGCCCTTTTGTGCCCGATCTTCACTCTCCTGTCCTCATCGCCATCTCCTCTCTCCTGTCCTCATCGCCATCTCCACTCTCCTGCCCTCATCAGCCATCTCCTCTCTCCTGCCCTCATCAGCCATCTCCTCTCTCCTGCCCTCATCAGCCATCTCCTCTCTCTTGCCCTCATCAGCCATCTCCACTCCTGTCCTCATCAGCCATCTCCACTCTCCTGTCCTCATCGCCATCTTCACTCTCCTGTCCTCATCACCATCTCCTCTCTCCTGTCCTCATCGGCCATCTCCTCTCTCCTGCCCTCATCAGCCATCTCCACTCTCCTGCCCTCATCGCCATCTCCTCTCTCCTGTCCTCATCGCCATCTCCTCTCTCCTGCCCTCATCAGCCATCTCCACTCCTGTCCTCATCAGCCATCTCCACTCTCCTGTTCTCCTGTCCCAACTCTTCTCGCATGTCATCACCCCCCATTTCCCATCCTCTTTTTCTCCCATCCCTCCTCTCTTCTGTCCCCCATCTCCCCTGTGCTGTCCTCTTGTCTCCCCATCTCCTCTTTCCTGTTCTCATCAGCATGCCCTAAAGTAGACAGGATGTAACTCCGTTCCTCGGACGTCTAACATTCCCAGCGGTCTGATTTTGGCTCTGTCCAGCCTTGGGTCTGTTTCTTCTGTTGGCCACCCATCAATGAAATATTTTTTTGGATGGTCACTGTGTCACTCAGGTGGTTTCATCAAGGCAGCCATCCAGTATTTACTTGCATATGATTTTTTTTTACAATGAGAAAAGAAATACGACAGGACCACCCCTGTTTTATTCATGCATCTCCCTCAGATGCGCAAGATACCCACCCGAATGTCCGCCCCCACCTCCGACCACCACTCTCGGAAAACATGAATCACCCCATCACTTAAAATCTGGTTTGAAAATCAGCTCGAATTCGGAGGTGGGTTTTTTGCATGGTTTTGCTGAGGAATTCTGTATATTTCCAGTTAGAAAAGTGATACTTCCTGAACCTTTTCTGTGTTAGTTTATTCAAGGTTATAACTCGACTCAGGCGAGGTGAAAGGGAGGTAAAACATGCAACTGGCTGGCTGTAGATCTCCCCAAATCAGCCCGCCGATCTCCAGCCTACTGGAGCACCCCGTCGACAGATAAATGAAGGCAAAAGAAAAAAAGAGAAACCCCAAAGAAACGATCCAGTCTGTGTGGCACACATGTCACATGAGTACATGGAAAGAGCACTGGCACAGCATCAGGGTGGACTGGCAACAAAAGCGGTTTTGCAAAATGAAAAAGAAAGAAAAACATTTCTCAATGTTTTCTGACAGGCTATGCAATAAAACCTCGGCTTTAGTGTCATGCTTACTGAATGATGACCTCACCATCCCCTCACACACCTGACCCGTCAGACTCCTCGCACTGATGTGTCTTCTCACAGATCTCCCAGGGCGGCAGAGAAGTGAAGTCCTTCTCCACCCACAGGTCAGTCACACAGATGTTTGCATCGACTGTATGTTGTGGAAAGCCAGCTGTTGTGATGTCCTTAAAACGTCATTAATCACAAATATCTGGATTTCAGCAGCAATGATGAATTGGAGTGTCAGCAAACTGAAGAAAGCTTTACAGTGATGCTTTTACCCACATAGTTTTATAACATGCACACAGTTCTGCATTTTCACTGGACATGCAGAAGACTATAAGAGCAACGACATCCCTGGGAAACCTATGGTGGGCAATTTACTGTGCTCTGTCATTTACTGACTGGGTTAACCCCACAACATCAACCAAAAAGAGGAAGTGAGTTAAACAGTACTGTGGTCCCCATCTACTCTACTGGTTTGAATCTTCATTGCTCCTTGGCCCGTGTGCGAGTCCTTATCTAGCTCTGTAACAAACATGGTTTGAGGTCCAAGTACAGAAATATAGAAGGTTTAATGCAGCTTAATCTGGGCACATAACTGAAATCCAAGAATCGGAGATCAAAATTTTCACAGTCAAAACCCAGGGTCGTAATGGTCACCTAGAAAATCCAAGGCTTAGAAAGAATAGCCTCAATATCTCACCTGCTTCAGAGCGACAGTATATCAACTGTAGTCTATGGGCATGTTTGGAATCCAGATGAGAGAGGGCCTAGTTTGGTTTTCTTGGTCTGTTTGAATGTGGCGACAGGGTCTGTTAGCTACAGCTGGGCACGATGAGCACACGGTCCCCTATTCTCCACTTAGCTGTATGCAAGACTGCTTTACCCATTCATTCAGCTGGGTATTCATCACTGAGGCAGGTCTGGTTCAGCATCTCGCTTGAAGGTAAATACTATTGACTCACGCCCTCTAATATACCTCATTCACATGGGTATACTATTGACACACGCCCTCTAATATACCTCATTCACATGGGTGTGTTTGGGACCAGTAGCCTGGAGTGTGAACCTAGGAGCCTCCCAGAGGATTTCACCCTAACGAAATGCTCTGTCCCGCAGCTGAACATTCAAGATAGTAGAATATAGTGCCCTAGCCCTGGATGGTCGGGTTAAAAGAAGCTTGCCGAAATGTGATTTTCTCAAACTGTTGATACTTTAAATTGATACTTTTGAAAACATATTCTTTTCTGAAAAATAAAAACAATGTGTATTTCTCTATAGATCCTGAGAACATGGCTGTCACAGAAGTAATGCTTCAGTGAAAATTTATACCTTTATATGTATTTCATACATGGTTCATTTTTCCTTAAAAATGTAAGCATATTCCTGATCCACTGACATTCCTGCCTTCTCACTTAGATCCCATAGCTGTCCTAGGACAATGCTCCACTCTGTGGAAAATCACAGAAGATGCAGTGAATTTCCCTGCGTTTCTAGGTTCTGGACAAACCACATCATACTTACTGATGAAGACTTATCTCATCCCTGCTTGAATCTGGCCTTTATTGCAAAAAATAGTTTAAATGCAGACTAATAATGCTTATTATATTATTTTAAAAAATCTTTAACTTTCTGATACCATTGTTGATCGTAAACCAATTTTGTACTGTCTGTGTGGGAATCTGATGGGCAGATCTTTCCATAAGGCTTGAAGCTGTCCTGTGTCTGTGTATGGACAGCATGAATCATGTTTTTGACAAGCAGGGTGATTCAATGGAGTAAAATCTCTTCCTTCCAGAATTATTAAAAACAGCATCTTGAAAGAATAAAAAAAACAACAACAAAATATTTCCTATATTGCTGAGTATTGTCACACTCTACCCCATGTCTAGAAATCACTGGCTTCTGCTGGGAAGAAAAAAAAACAGATGTTCCTCTTGTGTTTTCCATGCGTTGCTTAAAAGTAATTTCATATTTGACTCAAATAGATGTGGATTAATAAATGGTTTGCAGCCCCAGCCTTTTCCTGTTGATAAAAGGCGGTGAATAGGGAGGGGGGTGACTAATGTTGGCAGTTTGCATAGCTACACATGTTATCATACAGTACCTACCCCACCCCCGTGTCTACCCCTGCCCCCACCCTATTTACCCCTGTCCACCACCCGCTTTGGCACCACCCCTCTGTACAGTGTGTAATCTTGGCATTTTTAGCACCACCCTGCTGCACGTGTGTCTGGATCACTGTTCCTGGCTGCACCTTGTTGTTGGAGTGTATTACCATTTCGTTCAATGCCAAGACTGTGTAGACTGTGTAGACCGTGTAGACCGTGTAGACTGTGTAGACTGTGACCCGGGTTACTTATACAAGAGAGCTGGTCCAGCTTAATACTTGAGACCTTGACATTCTTTATTAGAATCCAGCCACATTCCGGTCCTGGAATGTTCACTGAGGACTGCCTCCGTGATGCGATGGCGATTGAAATATTTGGTGTGAGTAACATCCCGACAGGTCTGGGACGTTCTGGCATTTAACATGCATGCAGCTTGCCTAAGCTGGCCCACTGGACCAGATTTTGAGCTGTGTCAGGCTAGCACATGGTTGGGTGCTGCAACCACAAATATACCCTCGCTCCCACGGGGGAGCCAAAGGTCAGTAGACTTGGAGGACTTCAAGTCCTCACCAAGGAGAATTCATAGCTAGTCTTGTAATCCCAGTTGTTCCCCCGGCTGACACCAAATCCAGGTCTTTCTTCTATATCACCCAGTTTCACTCCTACGCACGACCTCTGTCACATTCAGGAGGCAGTTCTGTAATCAGCCCTAGGGAGACCTGCATTATGAATAGTGGAGTGCTTGAGCAGCACAGCTGGCTTACTGTCCGTAAACCTTTATGAGAAATTTCATTTAGACTTAGCAAGGGTAGTGGCTGGCCCAGTTTTCCATTCAGCTGCATGACACTCAGCAAAACAGGAAGCATTTCCTGGCATGATATGTCTTAGAGTACTGTGCCTAAGACCGGAAGGTTGCCATTTTGAATTCCAGGCTTGGGGGATTGACTTCACCGTTGGGTCCTTGAGCAAGGCCCTCAACTCCCAAATGCTCCAGGGAATGCTATAAATGTTATCTGGTTAAAAATGTGAAGTGTGTTCCATGGTTACCATTGGGGTTACCCTTGGTTTTATGTTTGGGATTTGGCCCTTACAGGAAATCTTGACATTAGGGACGGGCGGTAAGCCGGTATCATAGTTATTACCGGTGTGATTGTGCGCTACGATATGGATTTGAATTATACCGATAAGACCGCAAGAAGTCAACAGCCCAAATATACTACAGCCTATTAATAAAAATAAAACATTTTTTTCCAAGCTTCAGTTGTAATTTGTATAGTTGTTCTAATATATAGTATATGTAACCGGATTATCTGCATTGTGTCACTAATACTCTGATGCTACGTCCTGATACCACATTAACAATTGAAAAAAAGATTTAAAACAGATTTTGCTTAATTATACACATTAAACAATAATAACCGGGTTTTAAATATATGTATACGCTGCTGATTTCATGCAAGGTGCGTGGTAGAAGGCAGGACTGTGGGGTAGTTTGCAAATCCTACAAGCCATTTACAGTGCATGGTAATAAAACTGTTACATACATGTAAATGCGGGTGCATGTGTGTGCCTGTCACGAACGCTGGGTAAAGCGGTGCAGGGTGTCGGCGGCGTAAAGCAGGCAAAGGACGAAGGCAGGTAATCCAAGGGTAAAACGGCGTTTATTGTGGAGAACAAGACGGGGTAAACGCCACGAAACACCACAATGACGGATCTGACAAGACTGACCGAGACGCAGACTAAATACGTAAGACGGGCAGGAAACTAAAACAAAACAGATGAACACGATTGACAACAGGTGATTCCATCAGGGCAGAACACGGGGTAGCGAGGGGGGCGTGGCACACACGAGGCTCGGACAGACGGATCATGACAGTGCAGTCTTAAATTGAAAATCTCGTTCCAGCCAGCTGACCATAGTTGGTAACCCTGTGTTTTAACTGAAACCGTAAAATGCACTGTCTTCAGCTGACATGTTTTATCATTCACTTTGCGTTATGAAATTAATGAGAAAATATTACTTATCTCACATTTTATATCTTTTCAAAGTAAGACCACCCATACCCAACTGTAATAGTGATTGAAGTGTATGTATAAAATATATCTTTAAAGCTATATAAAGGGACAGGACATGCTACTCCTCCCAAAACTTGGTAAAAAGTAATACTGTAATATAATACTGTCACTATCCAAAAAGTGAAAAATACCATGATAATAATTTTAAGGCATATCGCCCACCGCTACTTGACATGTTGCATATTGTGTATCAAACTTTGATCTGGGATTCTGGACTGGTTCTGGGGCAGCATCAGATCCAGAGCCAAGTCTCCATCTCCCATCCTTAGTCCAACTGACAATGTGTGTGGGTGGACACAAAAACAGGAGCATTCGTTTCTCTCTTTCAATTTCTTTACAGGTAATTGTTTCCACAGACAGAGCAACACGGTTGTAAATGAGAAATTGGTTTTGTGTAATTAGCTGACTATGTCATTAGCTTTTCCACAGAAAATAAATAACACCACTGCAAGTATCCAGAATGAACCCCCTTCATGGAAAGGTGATTCCAGGGTGGACGTCTACATGCCACCATTATGCGTAGAGCTACCCATTCCTGGCACTAGGGGCACCTAAGGTGTGTCCCACCTTCTCTCCATCCTGCCACTCCAATGGGCGGAGCATATTACCATGCCCACCACATGATGAAACACCTCAGGATCCCAGCTGGTGACCCCCCATGCCAAAATGTGGTCCGGTCACGCCCTCTAGAAGTCTAACTGCCGCAGCTTGGCCTGGTCCAGCTGCTTGGGTACTCACAAATGAGGATCCTGCAAGCTGGATCACCCACAGGGAATCTTGCCACACAGTGCCTTAAGTGATGCTCGTCCCCAATGCAAGTAATGTGCCTCATTTGGGACAACCCTTCATTCAACACGTCAAACCAGTTGTATCCAAGGATCCTCTGAAGAGGCACAGTACCAAAGGAGTCCAATCTTTGTGTCAGGTCATTGGATAATTGGTAGACATCTAAATAACCACTGATGCTGTGTGCCAGCCCGGCAAAGTTGAACCCTGCCAGTGGCCTCAGCCATGTCAGTTTGGAGAATCAGGATACAATCAGGAAATAATCACAGACTAACCATGAAGGTACATCAACTGATCAAACTGAAAGCCCTGCTCTCCATCCACCTCCTGCCTTCCTAGTCATGGGGGTGATGACAGGGCGATACTGGGTACAGAAGGTCCTGGAAAGCAGAAATTGCCTAACTGCTTTGTGCCTCATGTAAGAATTTCCTTTTTTTGACACCCAATCTTCGGAATGCTCTCTCTCGGAGATGAGGTCATGTTTCTCAGGATTGGCATCACTGGTCGAGACAATGAGCTTGGGCAGCAAATCGAACAGGAACCAGCGAATGTTAGGCCCAGAGCCAGCCTGAAGCTTTGCCCCCATTTCCTCATGAGCTCCTGGTGTTACGGTCAGGCTCCACCTTCATCTTCCTGTACCTGATAGTCATCTCACATTATTGGAAAATTCACACATTTTCACAAGACAATTAAGCCATGTTACTCACTGCCGGCAATTCAGAACAATCCTGTGCTTCAATTCCCCTTATTTCAGAAATGCCTGATGCTATATATAGTGTGCCCTGCTTTCTGTTTTTTATACCACACCAGGACTTGTCAGGCAGAGATCCTCTGTCTCAGCCCTCCAGCTCGACCGAGAGGGACACTTAGATCCACTCAGGCCCTTCCCATGCTTGCTTGTGTCACGCCCAGCTCTCCAATCCTCCTGTGTGCCACGCCTCCTCATTTACCTCATGTGAAACCCCAATTGTAACCAGCTGTTTCCAATTTTGGTTGTTTAATCCACTGTATTTAAGTCCACGTCTGAGTCTGTAACCCCAGATCCGTCATCAATGTTAGTTTGTCGCTGCCCTGTGCTTCCCTGGTTTCCCAGTAATAAACCCCGTTTTCCGATAATCCGTCTACTTGCTCCTGCTTTCCCGGATGCAATTGCAACAGAATAACAGATTTCCCCGTAGAAGACTCAACTCCGCGAGCCGAGTGGCAATGTGTCAGTTAGATGCAGGAGGTGATTTACTGGCTCAGCCAGCCCGAGGTCTGAGAAGACCCCAAGGTGCTGGAGCTGGCCAGCCAGAGCGGAACCCTCCTGGAAGAGAAGTCCCAGCCCGGGAACGTGCATCTTCTAAAAGAGGTGCATGAAAACCTCCGTCACGCTGTACATAGCAGAGGTTGTAAATCCGTTGTCCGTCCTCTTGGATATTGCGCAACCTCTGCCAACAGCCATGAGCCGGAGGAAGAAGAAGAGGAATCAAAAGGAGAAGAGGCCAGAGGAAGCACCGACGATCTTCCTGGGAGCCGCCTGTCTCTCCCCAGCTTCTCTCCCTGCCGAATACTGGGAGGAACCCCTCCCGATCCGGGAACTGGCAGAGCTCACCCAAGCCATCACTGCCACTTCACTTTGGCAAGTACCCAAAACCCACACCGCCACCACAGAGCTGCCGCTTCCGGGTGGCACACCTGGCTAATAGGTCAGACCTGTGTGGGATGTTATCCTGCAGGTCGTTAGGGCTCTTAAAGGGGCAACCCCTGCTCCAGCGACACCAACCCTGGCAGCTATAATGGATGTCCCTGACCTGCCTGTCCCTGTTCTGTCTGACCCGCCTGTTCTGCCTGATCCACCTATTTCTGACCTATTTGTCCTGGCGGCTGCCGCACCAACCAGCAAGGCTCTGGTCCCAGCAGCTGCTGCGTTGCTGCCCTCCGAGGCTTTTGCTATGGCCCTGCCTCCTGCTTCGCCTGAGGTCACTGCTCTGCCTTCTTTGATGGAGGGAGAAGAGGACCGACGCCTCGTTGGTCGCCTGCGGGTTCCCCGGCTTTGACTCCTAGATCACCTCCGGATCCCCCTTCTCCGACTCGTCCGTCGGCTGCGCCTTTGCCAGCTGTGGCTGCGCTGTCGCCTGCCGCGGCTCCAACTCCCTCCTCGCCTGCATCGGACTCCCCTCCGATTTTCTCCTTGCCTCCCCTGGTGCCTCCTCCGTCTTCCTCCTCGACTCCTTCACCTGACCCTCAGCCTGTCTTCTTGCCCCCTTCGTGGTCCCCTCCTGCTCCTGCCAATCCGGCTGCCGCCCTTCGCCCGTTGTGTTTACATTGGGCCCCCCATTGTCCCCCGACCTTTCCCGTCTGGCCTCCTATGGTTGTTCCTCGTCTCTCTGTGCATCCCATGTTTGCTCCTTGTCCCTCTGTCCCTCCTGTCTTGGTTCCTCATCCCCCTGTGGTTCCTCTGTTCACTCCTGGTCCTTTTGTTCCTCCCTTTGGTGTTTCCCCTATCTCCCTTCCTGGTCTGCCTGTCAGCGTTTCCCGTCTTCTGTTAGGTTTCTCCTGCTTTCCCGGACGCTATTGCAGCAGCTTGGGTGCAGTAACAAGACTGGGAAACACTGAGTTCACAGTTGTTCAGCCTTGAGTACTCTTTGAGGTCTCCAGGGTTGACCTTCATGGAGAAGTTACCAAAATCTACCTACACCAGCCCTTAACATCAACTGAATTGCCAGAAATGATTCAAAAATGGCATCAATCAAAAAATAAAAGAAAGAATGAAAAAGTAGAAGGCCAAACACTGGATGTTTACTGCCGGCAGCCGTTTGGATCTGGCCATGACATCATGGAATATCCCTTGTTTAGGCAGTTGAAAGCTCACTGGGTCCCAGAGTGTCCTCTCCCCTGTCACTCACCAATTAAAAATACATCATTGGCTAATAATAAAGTTGCCCCCTGAATAAAATCATCCCTGATGTACAATAAAAATGTGACTTTGTCACAGGTCAGTTTCAGTGAAGTGTCCTACCAGGGACAAAAGCACACTGGACCACTGCTACACCACATTAAAGGACTCCTACCACGCTGTCCCCTGCGCTGTTTTGGGACTTTCTGACCAATGTATGGTACATCTTCTCACTACTTACAAGCAGAACCAGTGGTTAATACGGTGAGGAGATGAACCAGAGAGGCTAAGCTGAAGCTACAAAGCTGCTTTGATTGCACTGATTGGAGTGTTTTTTGAGGCCGCAGCTACTGACCTGCACGATCTCAGTGACACGGCGACATCATACATCAGTTTTTTTGAAGACGTTTGTGTGCCAATTAAAACCTTCCGCTCATACAACAATAAACCCTGGTTTACAACCAAACTCAGGCAGCTTCGTCTGGAAAAGGAAGAGGCCTACGGAAGTGGGGACAGAATGCTGTACAACTAGGCCAGAAACGCACTGATAAAGGAGATCAGAGTAGCAAAGTGGTGCTACGCGATAAAACTAGAAAACCGGTTCTCAGCTAACAACCCTGCGTCAGCATGGAGAGGCCTTCAAGACAACACAACTACAGAAGACTATCCCCCAACAATGCATCGATTCATCAACTGGACCTGAATGTGTATTACTGCAGGATTGACCATCTCACTTTTCACATCACTCCGTGACCACATCACACAACTAGCAGGAGACCAGAAAAGCACTAGGTCCAGGTGGCGTGTCGCCTTCCTGCCTCAAAGTCTGCACTGACCAGCTGGCCCCCATCTTCACACAGATCTTCAACAGATCCTTGGAGCTGTGCAAAGTCCCCACCTGCTTCAAATGCTCCCCATCATCTCAGTCCCCAAGCCTGTGGCCCTGATGTCTTGAGATCCCTTGAGAGACTGGTGTTGACCTACTTGAAGGATATCACATGCCCCCTGCTAGACTCCTTCCAGTTTGCTTACTGGGCAAACAGGTCTGTGCATTGAAGCGAGTCAGACTATATCTAGATGGTATTGCTGTGCGGCCTGCTCAAGCTTCTTTACCATCAGAGGTTAAGTTCCATGTTCCTAAAGCCAGTTTCAGTAGCTGAGGATTGATTTAACAAGGCCTTCCTGCATTGGTTTGCTGCCCAATTCACACAGCACCAGACCCCCATGGCCCCCTTACAGGTGGTGGGCCCACAAGAAGGTGGACCCATGTACTACTTTTGGGCAATTTGGTTGCCTACACACATTGTTAAGTCCCTCCCCTCCATTTCTTGCAGCCATTCAACCCCCCTGCTCCGTCACCCTGAAAAGGGGAACTGTGCGGCAGTGTGTGATTAGGACACTGTGTCAGAAGGGAGCTGACTTGCATTCCTTTGCTGGCAGAGTGATTTCATATCAGACTTGGACCTGAGCAAGGTCTTCAACCCAAAATTGCTCCAGGAACACTGTCTAACCCTACTTTCTCACTTACATCATATACATCACTTTGCACAAAAGCATCTGCTAAATAAATAAATGGAAATGTCTATAATAGATTTTGAAAGTGCTTTCCTAACTTCTTCAGCTTGACTTCCTGCAATACAATTTAAGTTGTGACTACTAAATAATTTGTCAAAATGTTACCATAATAATCAGGAGTGATAAGTTAGGCCTGTGATTGGGCTACTTTTTTCAAAGCAGTTAGAAATGGTTGCAAGAAAACATCACTAGGTCACATGTGTCTCTGCAATATTCTAAAAATAAAACACTATAAAATTATTCTGAAAGCACAAGCCATGCCTCGCTTCACTCCACTCTCTCTAGGGTTCCTTCCATATCATTCATGTAAAAGTTTTCTTAATGCCAAGCTCTGCCAACCTCAGACCTGAAAAACCACAAATGCCGTCTGGTGTTCTGTGGGGTCCAAAGGCGACAGGAGAAGAACAATAGCCAGTGTGGACACAGTGGGAAATGTGATCCGGGCAGCCGGCACAGGCGACAGCAGAAGTTTGGTCTCCGATTCCATCTCAGACCACACCGGGTGCCTGACTGGAAGACGAGAGCACTATTCGCACTCCAGCTGGGCCTTACTTAAGTGCCTTATTTTTTTCCTTATTATTAAATTATGATTATGATTATTTCGATCATAAATGATTCCTGTGGAAGTTATGCTAATATCTGGAGGTAAACTCTCAAAGCCACAAATGCTTCAGAAGTGTTTGTATTCATTGTAATTTAGGACAAAAGCAAACAATATTCCACAGTTAGTGTGTTGTCAGATATTCCTGGAATATCACAAGTATATCAGGTAATATGCATGCCTAGGAAAAAGAGATTTGTCCCTCATATTTGCCCCCCCCCCCCCATTTTGAACAAGAATAATGTCAAGCATTCATTCGCTGTCGCACTTCATCCCAACGTAATTTACACAAATCTGTGCTAAACTCCTTGTTACCTCACTTAATGATACAATGATACAGTTGTGTTCAAAATTTTTCAACCCCCAATGCTGTAAAGGGTTTTAGGGAATTCAGTGTACATTTGTAATTGTGTTCAGAATGAAATCTTACAA
>JABFEB020000041.1:3096428-3112112 GCA_019775895.2 Stomatorhinus ivindoensis
GACACGCTGTTTATGATGCAACAGGATGTCCCTAACCTCAGTGTGGTTCTCCTGGTCTCCTTGTGCTCTGTGGCTATTTCAGCAAACCAGCCTGAGGTGAAAGCGTTCAGCTTTGGGGAGCCTCGTAGGTTTCACTCCCAGACTCCACATGCTCCAGCTGAAATCGGAAAGCACATGAAATTCCCCCCTACAGTAGAGCTGCTGCCTTTGCAATTGTGCTCTTAGTATGGAGGAAACATCACCCCACCCCCCGCGCTCTCACCTCCGCCACACCCTTTCCCCTCCCCTAAAACCTGAGAAAGACCAGAATTAGGCTGCGCACGTACAGGAGCTACCAGTACCTGGAAAAAATTATGCAGTCTAAATATATTCAATCTATTTTTACCTCCTCACCGAAATGTGTTTTTAGAGAGGATCTCGGGTTTTTTTATGCGCAGCGCAGCGTGTAATTAGTGTGTACGGTTAACTAATTCCCAGCTGAACAATTTGAACACTTTCCACTGACGCACAAGCTCAGTATGGAACTCACAGAGCTGAACACAGAGAGGGATCACAGTCCCGTATTTAATATGTTGTCAGGAAAAGTGCTGTTTGATCATTCAGGTTTTAATCTTCACACACAGTCGTCCTCTTTGCAGGCTGGTCTCACAGACTGGCTCAGGACAGAGACACGTAGCCTCTGCCAGAGCAACGGGACCTCAGATGTGATGCTGAGTGTTTTTGTTTTGGACTGGCCTGACCTGGGCCAGGCATGAGGCTGGCTGCGTCACGGAGACTTCTGGAATTCCGGGTCCCGTGACATACCCGGGTTCTCAGCAATGGTCGAGGTTTTGGATCAGCGTCATCAGAGGCCTCGGTGAGGCCTGCCTCATGCGATGGAAAAATTGGACCTGTGACACGCAGCGCGTGTGTGTGTCTGTGAGAATATATGTGTGTGTGTGTCTGCGCGAAAGGCCCGTGCACAAGGCATCTGGATCTGATGAGCAACCACATGGTCTGTGGCTGCACAGGGTGCTTGACAATGAGAAAACTTTCACACCAGACCAAGAAGCCTGCCGATTCAGAGCTCGCCTCACGAACCCCGTTGGGGGGGGCAGCCTCAGGAAAGTTGCAAAAGGCTACCAAGAACGAATAAGGGAAAGTTAAAAATCTAATTTCCGTCAAAATTTGAAACCAGAATATCTGCCGTTGTTTAGCATCCACTGATTGATTAGATGGGCAGTCATACAGAGAGAGGAAGTCCAAAGAAATAAAGAGGGAAGGAAGAAGTTGAAACTTTGTGAAAGAAGCGAGAACAGAAAAGAAATATAGGCAGAAAATAAGTGTCAGACGAAAGAGAAGCTAAAGGAGTGGTGGAAGTGGAGAAAGAAGGGAGGGTTGAAAGAAGAATGAAGGAAGGGACATCATGCAGCTGACCAGAAGATCACCCTCAAAATCACAGGTGAAGCACACACTGGCATGGCAGAGCACAGGAAGTGAAATCACAGCTGGTAGTTTTCACAGTCTGCATGTGGAACGGCTGAGCAGATACCAGTAATCCCAGTTAAATGTTTATCTGGCCCGAGCAGCGTCAGCTCATTAGCATGTGGTGTGTGCAGAGCGACCATATGGCGCCAACATGCCTCCGTCCCGTTCACACGCCGCCCGGCTCACGCAAACCTAGACCTGTCTTCCCCACTGCACCCCGACGTGTCACTGCACATTTTGTTTTCATTTTCATATTTTTTATTTCTATTTTTTGAAAAGCATCTGCAGCAATTCAAATTCAATTCCATTCGGCGTTCTTTATTGGCATGGAAATTTAACATCTATGCCGCCAACGCGCGAGCATAAGTAAAAACAAAATAACGAAAACTATTTCTTCAACAGTGATAGTAACGACAACAACAACTACTACAACAATAGCGGCACCTCTACTCTGGACGTCAGCTGGACGTCAGCGGTAGATAAATACGATGCTAACGGCAATAATTATCACACACCATCCTTGAACAGGGGCCAAATTAAAAGTTTCATCCCAACTGCCAGGGCTCCTGCATGTCCAAACTGGGTAACTCCGCTGAAACGGTACCAAATGTATTGCTGCCACCAAACGTTGTGGATCCCACCCGTCCCAGGTTGGAACTCTCTGAAAACAAGGCCCCCTCTTACTTTCATCCTCCATGACGTCCATCAGAACCACACAGGATGGGAAGCTGCAAACGGCGCCGGTCACGACCTAGACGGCTGCTGCCTTGACGACTCACGGTAGCGATTGTTTGCTGGGCAGCTGATGTTGGTCTCCAAGGCAATGACCCGTGCAAATGAATATTTCCACGAACAATGATGGCTCTGTCGCTCATGCTGAACCCACAAACGGACCTGGTGCCCAGGTGACAACCTCCTAGTTAAAATATGGCTAATTGACTCGTCTATTGTTACCCAAAGATTGGCAAGCACACAAATGCCAGTCTGGTCCAAGTACTAAGAAGTATTTATTATGAATAACTCACTTAACTGAGGATGTACTCGTCCTGCTTGAATAACAGAGGGAGTCTGAGATCCTCCCAGTAGGGCCCTCTGAGACCCCCCCCAGTAGGGCCCTCTGAGACCCCCTCCAGCAGGGCCCTCTGAGATCAGAGAGGCTGGTAGATAGATCACTTGCTCTTCTTTCGGCTGCCCTTTTGATTATTGTTAGAACTAAGGTGAAAAAGTGAATGGAAAATTGCATTCCTGGCTCCCCTGCAGGATGTCGAGGCCCTTGGTGCTTTGGGGGGGGTGTTTTTTCCGTGGCGGGTCGTGGGGTCTGGCCATAAACAGCTCTTGGGCCTCAAGGCCACCTTGATCCACTCCTGCTTCATTTTTATACCTTCCCCAATCTCCCTTTCTCTCACTTCCTGGTAAGGTTGAGATGTATAACCCTAACCCTAACCCTAACCTACTACGTATTACATGATACAAAACATCAGTCTTTTTATACTGAGGACACAAAAAAACATAAAAGTTCAACTGGTGCCACTTATATGGAAGGATATAGATCCACCTTCCAGGGATGCTGGTTAACAAGAGAAGATTGTTCAATCTAGCAACAGAAAATGAATGTCTCACTGCCGTAACCCTATCATGTCTCAGTTAGAAAAAATAGCTTAAACACGAGGAATGTGAGAAGGTGACATCGACTGGACTGGCTGTGATGATCAGCTGGGCAGCTCATTATGAACCCCCACACGGATCTGTGTAGAGAAATGCTTTCCTCGTCTCCCTCTAGAATTATCTCTCCTCCTTCGACCTCTCCACAGTGGTGCCCCATCTTTAACCCCAGCGTCCCTTCGACCCCCTCCCCCCCCGAGTCCGTCCCGGCCAAATGCTCGTTAAGCTCACCCACGAGAATGTGGAACAGCTCCACTTCATGCAAGGAGAAACCACAAGTGCTGCTCTTGCTGGAGGCAGCCCAGAAAACTGCTCAGAGTGGCTTTGGTTTGCACTCTGACAACAAAAGAAAGCAAGAGAGTTGGAAAAAAAACAGAATGACTGCTCTCCCTCTCTCTGTGGCGTGTCTGTTCCCAGGCCACTGCTACACGTTCGTCACATTCCCCAGCTTATGGGAAGTGCCGGCTGGCCAGGACTGGAGGACAAAGTAGCAGCAGTAACTTCAATAACACAGATGATTTTGCATTACTGTAGTGGTAATGTTTTTTTGCGCCTTACACGTTGTATGAAAAAAAGAAAACTTATATTCCCTTTCTCAACAATGGAGGTTCATGGAGGAGGGTGGTTTGGTTTAGATGAAGCTCGGCCACAAGCCCATCTAAGCCAGAGGCTAATGCGGAGACGGCTGACTGCCGCTACAGGGTGGGGCCTGTCGGGGTCACCAGAGGTTCATTTTCACTCTTGGGCTGACCAGCACCGGGCCACATTGACTGCAGACCATAAAAACTGGGTCCAGACGCCTCTTGGTATCAGGCAGGAGATGAATCGTGCAGGAGCAGTGCACAGAGGCTGCCCCGCCCCCTGATCCCAGAGAGCCTCACCGTTTACGTCCGGATTGGCTAATGTGACGTGAGTGAACGTCATTATGCACAGATGCACATACTCATGGGTAAACGTCCAGTCCAATGGGCAATCAGCAAGATGAGGATCACATGGCATCTTGTGTATGTTCATTTATGTATAGCATACAAATCTTTTTTAATACATGTGTATGTATATAATGCAGGTTCTGCACCTTGTATCAGCTTCCTCTTTCCACATTTTTAAATAATGCAGCGGCAAAATGAAGGGAACTCAACGCCCTCGATATAACCTAATATTTCGTGACACTGCCTTGCTAAAAGCAGAAACGAATAATAAAAAAAACTGAAACGAGTAAGCCAGCCTCACAGTCTATTATTATTATAAGAAATATTTGTGTTCATTTTCATCTGGTGTTTTCTGAATTCGTGTAGTGACTGCACCGTTTAAATATTCGCTTCTAGGTGTTTTCACTGCCAAAAAACGCACAATAATAATGAGAGCTCAGAGGTTGAAAGTAGCAAGCTTTCATAAAATAAAAGTAGCTAATATTAACTTCACCTAAAATAACCAACTATAGTAAGAATATCAATGCTATATGGGGTCATTTTTCTGCAAGCTATACTTACATATTTCTCATTTAAAGGTGTCACTTCCTATTTTGTGACTTGAAAAGTGACACGTGAACTGATTGGCCAGTTTGGCTTCCTGCCCTGCAAGACAGAGACCCAAATTTATTTTGTAGAATAAAACTGAGAATGATTCTTAATTACTGCAAGACCACTCTACTGCCAAAACGGAAAGCAAGGAATCAATTACAGTGCCCCCCTCCAACCCCCCAAACACACCAAAGTTTTCTCTGGCCAAAATGACTGTCTGTAGCCTAACAAGAAAAACGACCAGACAAGCGTAGCCTAACGAGTGGATTAGTCTGCCTGACCCATGGTCCAGTGCCACTTTTTCTGCTGTGAGAGATTTACTGTCTAGCCAAGAGTTCGAAGTGCAAAGGTAAATTCTTCATTTACAAACAGGACCAGCAAACTACAACCTTATTACACGTCAAAGTACTTTCTTTTACTGTCTGGGATTAATAAGACGGTCCTTGGATTTACCTCAGTGACTCCTCACCTTGCTTAGTGTCTTGATCAAACAATAAACGATTTCTGAAAAGGTAAGGTCCTCACGTCATCTTGGAGCTCGGGCTCTACCCCAAGTGTGGGCTATTTAGTGGCTAATGACTTTGCGGGAGGTTTGTGGTGGGGGCTGGAATGGAAAAGGACTGCTCAGATCCCTCCTGGAGACTGCCCTGTTCTGAGACACCCTGTGGTATATGGCAACAAAGTGATACTGAGGCTGTTATTAGATTCCAAATTGTTTATGGCAAATTCAACCTTTCTGTCGCCCACCTACATCCACACCAAAGGCAGTGACTGCATCTCGCAAACTGGCTGCAGACAAGCTTTTCACTGTCCTGGTCACAGTAAGCTGAGTGTGATGTTGTTAATGTGTACCCTACCTCCTTCTGCAGCCAAGCTAAGTGTAGCTAAGACACCATGAAGGGAGGACAGTAAAGGGAGACACTAAGCAGGAAGTGGGGACAGCTCATGCGTACCTGATGGGCGGGTCTATGTCCAAAACGACACAGAACACATAGGCAGTCTGGACTAAACCGTCGTTTTGTCTTCTCAGTAACTAGCAGAGGAATACTCAGTAACTGAGATTCAGAACTTCTTTTTGTGCTCAAAGCAGCTGGGGTTTCAGGCTGATCAGCAAGCATGACTGGACTAGGGTCCCTCTGGCTCTAGAAAGCAGAAGAAACAGCAGGTCCACTGTGTGAACAGATTCCACATTGTGTGAAACATACAGGGTTTGTTATGTTTTACCCTTGAGGAACCTCACAAATAATGTCACATAGATATCATATGTACAGCTGGTCTCAGATGCTGGACTTGGGCCCAATACTAAATGCTGCTTAGATATCATTCTACGATCTTTGAACCTTCTACAGAGCAGACAGCAATGCGATGACACCGAATATGAAGAATGATGTCAACAATGTTTTAAAAAAAGTATTCCTGGGGCTGGCCAAGATGCCCCTCTAAGGGGGGGTGGAGGGATCAACAGGTTAGTTCAATTTCACAAACTTTATTGTTGTTCCATGCCGTCAAACAGTTCCATATGACATGAAACACATCGACGTATCACATTTCATTATAAATCATTTACCGCCACAGTATGAAGACAATGCATCATTACATCATACTTTTACATGCTTAGAGTTTTATGATGATGTCATTATTACAGTGTTTGGAAGGTAAAATGGAATAAGTAGAAACATATTATGATGGATTTCTTCTAATTTGGTTTACTATTCTTATCCATATAATTAATAATTCTCAAGAAAAACAAATTAAGCAATCTATGATAGAATTATGGTCAGACTTGGAAGAAACTGTTGTGTGAAAAAAGTCATGGAAAATATTAGCAAAATGGAAAATATTGCAGGTACTTGGAATCAGATAGATATTATACTGTTACGATATATTCTGCGAGTGGACTTCCAGTGAAACACACAATGTCTCACCCACGCATGGAAGGAGAAATGTTTAGCTAATGAGGCAGTCTGGCATGAGCAAAGCCAAGGCGGTGGAGTGGAGGGCAGCGCTCGCCCTGCCTTTGGAGGGGCTCCTACGGGTATGTACTCTACTTGTAGACCAAAAAAGCAAGCAGGAGTGGACATGTCTGCAGAGAGGTAGACTGACATATCTGCATTATAACCCCACACCTTCACCCTGGTCTTGTGGTCCTCTTTGCCCAAACTGTCAGCTCCTGAGATCTAAGCACCCAGGGGGACTGTAAGCCAATGTCCAAAAACAGAAAGAGGGAGACAAGTGGGGGGGTGGACGGCGAGTGCAGGCAGGCCAGTAATCACCTGCAGCTGCTGTGCTTAGTTGGGGGGCATAAATTTGTAACTACATCAGAAATTATCCATAAAATTTACAGCTTAGGAAAACTGTGTGTGTGGCTCCTTAACACTCCTGCATCTTTGAGCGCTCCTATTACATTATCTTCAGTAAGTCCAGCTCATATTGAGCCATTTTATTGTTTTTATTATTAATTTTGTTTCTTTTCAGTGAAGCAAAAGGAAGACTGGAATGCATTACCCAAGCACCTACCTGTGCCCAACAAATAATGTCCAATAAACATCAGGAATAATACATTCAATTTTCTCTCAAGATGCAAAATCTAAGCTTTCCAGTCTGCTTGCTCCGTGACTTCACATATACACAATGCTGTGTGTGTGTGTGTGTGTATATACATATATGGGCCTTTAAAATTGAGTCCCAGAGTTGCCTATCAATCAACATAATGGGCTACAATGACTTCAAGTATGAGGACCAGGCAAAATATGACTCCCAAAATATTTATAAATATGTTTATTTGAAACACTGGGTGGCTGTTAAAGACAGGGGCACTGCCAAGTCCTGGAACCATCTGCACATCTGAGATCAATAAATACATCTGTCTGCTTACCTGTCCGTCAGCCTGAACAAACACATGGTTCTGAGCAAGGCCCTTTGTTCACTAATGAAAATGGGGATTAAGACCTTTAGACAAGCAACGCCTTACAATTTTCACCTAATTTAAGCAGCTTTTTGTTGTTAAGGGAACGTTATGGTGGAGATGTAAAAAGTCACATTTGGGTATGTTTTGGGTCCTAATTTCCATCCCAGACGGGGGGACATGTAGCTCAAACCTTGAGCTATAAGATCAGTGTTGATATGATTCAAGACTTCCATGGTAGATATATGTCCACAGTACTGTCCCTGGGACAACTTCCAGTTAGAGCATGAAAAAGCACCAGAGGAAAGGGAATGGCGGTTGGGAGGGGCTGTGAAGCTCTGTTGTTATCACAGGTGGACCTGGGGATGGTCATTCACACAGCTGCCGGGCCTGTCGCCTGCGTTTTGGGGGCCAGTTCGTGTCCCACTCTGGGGTTCTTTTTGTGATACTGCTGACAGAATAGACAGGCTGATAGCACCAACATCAGTCTCATTCTAAGCCCTTGTTAGGACTGTGGGGGGTCACAGCTGGTATACTGAAGAGGGAGATGATGACCATGCATTTGCATCATCTGTCCATGGTAGAGGGGAATCTCAATGCTCTCTCTCAGGAATGTTGTAAAATGACTGGGCGGAGCCCCGCTTTACCTTACTAATGCTCTAAGTTATTGCTTAGAGGAGGACATTAGATGCTTTCTGCAACAATGAGCCCTAGTACTGCGAGCATAAAAACAGGTGTGGCTGCTTTGTTATGAAAACAATGAGAAGTTGGTGTTGGCCGCAATGGATTGGTGCCCCATCCTGTGATATTCCCTGTCTCATGCCCGCAGGCTCTGGATCCCTGCAGTCATGCATAGGACAAGCGGATGGAAAATGGATGGATGGATGAAGTTGGCATTGGTTCAACACATATCCATCCTAAAAAACTGACCGTAAGCTGTATTGCCAGCAGCTACGTAAACACAGACAGAATTCTATCTTCCAATTCAGACTTTCTGTACCATTATCTATGCCCCAATGTAAGCATCTTCTACTGTACATGTTGATGTATTTTGCATGATCAACTGGTGTCGTTAATCAGACTGGGCTATTCAGACAAATCATGTACAACACTGCTGCAGAATCCATGATGTCAGCCTCATCGAAAAAGAAAATGAGTCCAGCAGAAAGACGCTTCTTTTTTTCCAAGCCATGCAGGTCCTATTTATAGACCCACATCCATCTCTGTCTGTGGCTGCTTTGATGGGCAGTCCATCAATAGCTCTGCTGAAGGGCATAAAAACTTTTATGAGAAGCACATAAAATGAGAAGAAAGTGCAGTTCTGATACCTAATCAGCTGCCACTCAGCCCTGGGTAACGTTCGAGCCTGGGTGGGGGGGCGACCCTATGAGTGATGCTGGGAGGGGTGAATCCTTAGCAGGAGTATGAAGAGATGTTGAGGTGCTCATACAGGTATCTGAAGATTAACAAGTTCATCCAGGTCCCTAAAGGCATGTAGAAATACAATCACAACAGGCTTTGATCCCAAGTTCCATTTTAATAGAGTATGCATTTCACATCATATATATATATAATTTTTGAGTCTATGCTGTTTTCATTGGTCTGGTGGGAAGTTTTGACAGTTTCTTCTCTAACAGGTTTGGCAGGAACTGACATTTATTACAATTGATCATTCAGCTGTCTTTGTCAAAGCACTTGGAGGGAGGCAGGAGCAGGGGATAAGATGGACATTGTGGACATTGTGGCTGGTGTGAGTGTTCACTAGGTATCGGTCGACATGCTCTTCCTCAGAAGCTGACCTCGCCACCCCCCTCTTTGTGCCTGTAGATGGTTAGCTACTCAGAGGTTATGCCAGGACAGATGCTGCTCCCACATACTCCTCTCACCCCCTTTCACCCTCCCTTTAGCACACTGGAAACGGCTTTAATAATACAGTGATTACCACTGCTGGGACATCCACTGTAAAGGCCTGTGTCATCCTGTGCAGACCGTCCTCATATGGAGCGTAGACCAGGGTCTATAAATCTCTCTTTCAATAAAACCTTAATTACTTTCCCACCTTATTGTGTGTGTGTGCGTGCGCGCGCACATATGTGAGTACATGCTGATGGTCAAGCACATGCTTAAGCATTCCCTATTATTCAGATTGACACAATGCTACTTTGTAAGGCATCTTGCATTATATTTATCAAGGTTTCTTTTCCTCTGTAGCCTTTCTATTTACTTTCCAGGACTGTGAAAGCGTCACCTGATCAAACCAAGGAAGGGATTATTTGCATCAACAGAACAGCTGCATGATACAATATGGGTTTGGCTAATGCAGCCAAGTGGAGAATGCCCATAAACCAATGTAAATACACTGCAAGTCATCACAGCATTTCTGAAAACTCACTGTCACTGTGCTGCAGATCCCACCACAAAAGAGAGGAAGGCATGGAAAATTTTGAAGGCTGGAAGCACTTACACAAGCCCATTCAAAAAAGCTCTTTCCTCCACTGGTTCGAACTACAAATAAACTCCAGCAAATTTTCCGAGAGAGAGAGAGAGAGAGAGAAAGAGAGAGAGAATTGTCATTTGATTTCCCTTTTCCATGCCTGGTACATTTACTTTTTTCCTCTGAGGTTGCCCATCCTTTTTTGCAAGTACATTCCTATAAGAACTGTAATGCACCTAGAAGATGGCTTGCAGGGTACCCTGGTGTACAGATATGTACATGAAGGGTACAGAACAACACATCAGGTCTACACAAACTCTCCACGTGATGGGCTACTCAGCAGTATGCCTTTGGCTTTTGAGTGCCTTATCCCACCCATCATTTGCAGATTGCTGAAACAGGTCTCAGTAGGAAGCATACATGTAACTCCGGAATAACTCCGTTTGGCAGGACAGAAGAGTGGATCACATTAGGCATTTTGTGGTTTTGGTGACTTTCACTGGACGTTTTCTTGACATGGTTAGACATGGTGTACCAGTATCAACAATGTATCCCAGAAAAACACACTCATATGAAATGATATTTTAGGTTTTTGTTTATCTTGGATTTTTTGGTCCTGAAAGTGAATTGAGAAATAAAAGACAACACCAAAACACAAGATACGGAAAGATTTCAGCCTTCGCCTGAAAAATTGGGCATTTGTGTCAGTGTGTGTATGTGTTCAGCCAAATTCACGCCTTCATCCCCGTTCCTAGTTGCTCACATGTACTGATTTAATAAGCCCTGGATTCTATTTTCTAGTTACCAAGAAGCCCTCATGTTATACCTTCTGTAGCTCAACAATTAGAGCATTACTCTAACAACACAAAGGTTGTGGGCCCAAATCCCAGGGAGCACAAATAAATTGCAAGCCTTTCCTCTATTGTAAATCAGTTTGGATTGAAGGTGTTAAATAAATGCAAATGCTCCCTGCTAGAACCAATTAAGACCATTGTCTAGAAGAATGAAAACCTGATTGGCTGAGATTGAGCCAGTCATGCAGAAACCAGGTTACATTAACAGTTCAGTGCCTTTTTTGGGGTGACACAAAGGTCAACATCTCGGTACGGTGTATTTCCTGCCAGCCCAAATGGTTTTCTTCACTCAGCAATGTCTTGGAGAGTAAAGTTTTAAACAGAGTGGGTCCATCAGAGCTGACAACGGGAAGCCTGCAGGTGTGTCCAACAGAAACATCCTGACTGACTCAACAGCTTCCGCAGAGGACGTCAATTGTGGCCTGTCTGTGTGAAACTGGTGGACGGCTGCCAAAGAATATAGCTTTTGGACCATAGCTTAGGCTGCTACCCTAAGATGCATTTAGGAAGAGCAATTTCTCTGGCTGAGCAACTTAGGAGCCTCTTTCTCTCAATTCCCTCCTAATAAGAATCCAGGGATGCACATCAAACGGACAAATCAAGTCTTTGTCCAGCTCAGGGCTATAATATTAATTCCATAATCTGAGCCCTGCCTAAACATTTAGACCATTATGGTATACTATAATATTAATTCCATAAGCTGAGCCCTGCCTAAACATTTAGACCATTATGGGCGATGGGAAAATACCTGGCGACTACATGAGAGAAATTTCAAAATGCTTCTAGGTACCCAGGTTCTGGTCAAGAAAATATTCTTTATACAAAAACATTGTTCTTCATCAAAGAATTTGACCAGATTAACTCGGTGATTAAGTTGGAAGGTTCTACACCTGTTTAGGTGCTGACAGGCAAATGTTTACTTTGCTAACAATTTGTCTACACCGAAACTGGAGAAAACACTTTATCCAACATAGCAGGCAGTGTGATAGTGAGGGACATTCATAACCTGATGTTTGCTGGTTTGAGTCATAGAAGATGCTGTATTACTGCACCCTTCAGCAAATCATATAATCTGAATTAATCCAGTGAAACAGTCCAGTCAAGAGGAGAATGAAAGAGCTTGAGCTTGTCTGGAAGAAGATGGGACTATTCTGGAAGACACACTTATCCTGGTTTACTTTAAAGATCAGCAAGGTGTACAGTATCTATGGCAGTTTACTGTAATCAGTTGTAATCATTTGACTAGGCCAAGTAATTTGACCTAATGATTGCTTCCTTGGATATCACTTATATCGTGCTTTATAACACAGGCTTTCTGCTGGGCATTTTGGGATATCACTTATATCATGCTTCATAACACAGGCAAATTACCCTTCTGTTACCTACGGCAGGGATCAGCAACCTTTATGAAATGGAGAGCTACTTCATGGGTACTAAGCCATACGAAGGGCTACCAGTTTGAAACTTATTCTCCTAAACTTATTGCAGCGTCATGGAACCAGGGAAGAGGCAGACCCCATAATGCAGGGGAAGGATTTATTGAAGGAAAAGCTAGGTGCAACCAAAGCCAAAGTGGAAATACAAAAGGGTAATCGGGTTGATCACGGGAGGTCCAAAGACTGAGAAATCAGTCCTACGGGCGAGGAGATGATGGGATGGAACAGAGGATGCAGGCAGACCAGGAAAACAAGGCAGGGCAGAAAGGGCAATCGGGGAAGACACGAGACAAAGAAACGCTCAGTAAAGGTCATTAGCATGGCAACAATACTTCACAAGGTCAGGTAGTTTGCTTTCGCTTGAAGTAGCGGCGTGGTAACATGGCTATTGCTAGCCACTATACTGCCTCACCCCTGTGGGCATGACACTTACCTAAACTTCACATATAAAAATTTGTTTTAAATGCTTTTTTCTTAGACAATGTCTTTTTCAAATCTATATAAATGCAAATGTGAATAAAGAAGAATAGCAATAGGATAAAATTATATTTTAGATGCTGCTCACTGAGTTGTGCTATTTTTAGAACAGGTCGGCAGGCGACTCATGTGGTCCTTGGGGGCATCCTGGTGGGCCATGTTGGTGACCCCTGCCATACGGAGCCTCAGACTTAATATTACTCTTTCCATCGATTTGGCAATAGCATTAAACAGGGAGATGCCTGACAGATGCCCTGCATAAATGTTCACTGCTGGGTCATAACTGGCTGAGAAACATGAAACACGTGTTGTACTGGCTGGGGTGTGGATGCAGCAGCACTGTTGATCTCTGTTAGGTGTTCAGGTGCAGAGGTTAATCTGCTGAAAAATGAGTGACAAAGAAGAGGCCGGATCAGGCTTTCCTATACAAAATGCCTCATACACCTTAGGCAGAGGACGGTGAAGAACAGTGCAATCCACAGCAGAAAAGGAATCGCTTCAAGAAAGAGGCCATTGTCCCCGGTATCTCATTTTTCAGATAATCCTGCTTTCTTTACTTAATACCTCTATATTAGATGGTCTGCAGTAATTTAGTTTTTAAGGATACTGCTTGTATACTTTCATAGAAAGCACTTTTTTTAGTTCATGTGGTTTGTAGATTACTCTGTATTATTCTGTGTTTATGATGTTGTAATGTACCACGATACGCCCATGTACAGCGCCTTGGGGTGACTCTGCTGTGAAAATAAATCGAACTGAAGTTTGTAGATGAATAAATACGTAAAGTAATTGATTTTATCATGCACAATTTTGTGAAATGTTCCATTACTGTTGTAGGTTTCTTCCAACTCATTGAGCTTCGGCCACATATAATGAGTCTCCATTCATCTCCATCTCTGGCCTACCCAAATGCTGCACATGGAATTACAGTAAAGGAATAAGCTATGGAAGAAATTAGCTGTTGCCATCTTCTGTGTCAGACTTTGAGACAAGGCCACTGGGTTCGAGCTTCACCTCCCCAGTCTGGACTGTCGCCAGGCTAGTTAAGGGTGAGGGCACAGTGGGTGCAGACTTAGCTCTGCATGCTTGGTACATGCCACCTGTTATGATTCTTCTCCCACACAGTTGACTTCTTCTCTTAACCTCACTCTACACCTCATATCAAGGTAAGTGTTAAACCGGTAAAGTCGAAGGGTGCTAACATCTCGAACTGGGCTGGAGGTTAGTGTTCTCCTGTCTTCTGGTTGATTGACAGTTAGTTTAGTTAAACTCTACAGCAAGACAATCTTCTGTAAACAATCATTACCAAAACATCATTTCTGAAGAAGAATGCCAACAACTCACAGAATAAAAATAGTTATGTAGGTGACTGATATGTAGCGACATGTTTTACACCAAACCAAAAACTCCACGAATGCAAAAAAACAAACGCAGTTGGTACAGTGCTCACACTGTTGTTATATTAATGATTGACGGGAGGAGTTGGGCCCGTTGACCGGAGGTCACAATGAACACGGGTCAGTGACGCAGACTCAGAGGCATGCACTTAGAAACCAAAGCCCGGACATCTCATCTCTGCCTCCACCTCAGGACCTCGCGTTTTTGAAAAAAAAAGAAAAGAAAAAAGAAAAGGAATGTTGTTTACAAAGAAGCATTCAAATCGAGCTTCACGCCTCTTCAGATGGTCTGGGCTGAACGGCAAGTCAATGGTAATGTCATTTCTTGAGTATATACAGAATATTTATCCTTTCCAGAGCAGATGAAAATAAATACTTCAGACATAAATTTATGGCAATACTTCTCTACTTTTCTGATCGGGGTGGTTTCATTCAAAGTTTCATCGCTTTACGAATTCGCTCACGTTTCTATAGCGTGCGTTCCTCAAGAAGTCTGTTGATCTTTGAGGACGCTTAAGGCTCATCAAACAACATCCAAACCAAGCAAGTAAACTCCAAACCACAGAGGCACAAAATGACCACATTATTTTTAGTTCTACTGGAGTCAGAGCGCTTAGATGATACAATTTCCAAATGGAAGGGAATATTGTTTTTAACCATGTTACTAAATAGTCTGGCGAAAGGGGGCTTTGTAAAACGGAAGAAAAACAGGAAAAGGACACTTTTTAAATGACTAAATTTGTTTTTATTTTCAGCTGTGCTGTAAACTAATAAAAAATAGGCAAAATGTTTTTACACAATGTAATTCAGGACAAACAGTTTAACTGAACCTGTTTTTTTTAGCTTTCAGTTAAAAAATAACCAGCTTTGGAAACTTTGATGAATCCAGGGTGATAATCAGTTAATTCTTTACTGATTATTGATATTGATTGATAAGATACTAGTTCTGTTCTGGAACTCTCGAGCCCTGACTGAGTCTGATCCTGACAGTGGAATTATATGACGGCAGCAGGAAATGGCCATGAACATGCTCTTCCTCGGGGGGGAGCACATGGCTGGACAGTACTTAGAGGGCACAGCACAAACCAAGCTGGTGTCATTTCAGGGTGGACAGACCACGATGATATCCAGGGTCATAATTTCATAAAAGGAAACAAGGACCCATAAAACTGATGCTCTGTGGACAAGACACTAACTAACCAAGCCAACAGCAATGTATTGCAGAGAGAACGTCACTTAATTGGCGGTGCTTAAATTTTATTGATTTAAATTCCTAAGAAGGGGGTGGGGTGGGGGCAGGGTTTATGGAGCAGAGCGCAGTCTCTTACAGGTGCGCCCGGCGGGCCCTCGGGTCCCGGGAAGCCGGTCTCTCCCACGGGCCCTCGATCTCCCTGAAGAGAAACAAAAAAACCAAGTGTGATTGAAGTGCGATTGAAGTGGGGCATCGCAGGCACCTCTAGACAAGAGCATCGAGATCCTGCCACATGACAGTCGGCTGCAGGCGATGCTCACCGGCTCTCCGGGGGTTCCTG
>JABFEB020000041.1:3112212-3133434 GCA_019775895.2 Stomatorhinus ivindoensis
GGGGGGGGGGTGGGGGGCGGGGCTGGGGGTGTTCTGCCACAAAAGAAAGTGTTTACAAACCTTTAAAAGTCCAGAACCTATGTTTAGCGCCCAATTACTTTATGAGTCAAATTAAATGTGTTTACTGTTTTAGCTTTGTGAAGGGAGAGCTCTGTGAAAACGTAAAATCCCTGTCAAAACAGCAATGAAAAGACGCATGATGAGATTAGCAGATACAAGCAACAGGCTCTTATATTCCTGGAGCTTGTTCTTCATAGAAGCTTTTTTTAAACAGAAAATATGGACAAATTTTTTTTTTTTTTCTTCATATTTTTACTTGGTGTTATATTTGTCATAAACCTCCATGGTTTAAAAAACACTTATGACGGAATAATCGCAGTCACAACCTACTACCTGACGAAGACACAGTTGGATATTTTATCTGATCAATGTAGGGTGCCTCGCACAAAGGTATAGCAGCCAGTCCTCCTAGGGAACTCTCTGGTAATTTTCACATACATTCATACTATGTCACATAACTGAAACACTTTATAATGTTTAGTACACAAAATTCGGAGCAATGGAGGTTAAAAAATCAAAGCTTTCCTCCCCATGATATGAATGAATATATATATCTGGTCACAAACTGCATTTTATCAGTAAGTAGCGCTCAATGAGCTTGCTTAAGCCCATGATATATGTGAATGTTCATATTGAATAAAATACATTTTAGTGTTTTTGTTAACACGTGTTATGTAATGTTCTTAAGACAAATCATCAGTCCCCTTTGAAACAGGGATTATTGAAGTGGGCCCCAGCCACATGGCATTTCCCATCATGCAACACTTCCCAGTGTGTATGCGTGTGTGTGAAAAGGAAATGCGTGAGCCGAGGTGTCAGTTATTTCATTGGCTGCGAATTGTAACAAACTCCAGGTTGCAGGATCCAGGCCTCTGTTATCAGGGCAAGAAGTACTCAGGGAACAGGAAGCTGCTTGTAGGCAGGAGGAAGTCTTGAGCCTCAGTTTATAACATGCACTTTTTTAGTTATTTTAATATGCCCCCTGGTTGTCTCACTCCACATTTTAATGCTTTAAAATAAGTATGATTTCATAACCTTACTTTTCTCTCTTCGTCCATATGGACAACATTGTGTCCAGACATTATATATTTGTCCAGATATTTTTATATTTCTTCATCGCACTGAAGCAAAAAAAACAAATAGAACAAAGTTTAAGATGCTTACTTAGACTGACATTCATAGATTTAATAATTACAATTAATCAACGACATAATAAATTTAATATGATAAATAAACAGCCCAACTGTTTTAAGTAAAATGGGCCCCATAAATCAATAAAATTACATAATTATCGTTCGGCATGGTCCTAAATCAGAACTAAGCCTTTTGTTTACACAGTTGCAAGCTGACCAGTGAACTCAATGGGTTGTGGATGACACAAAAGCAGTTTTCCTCTAGGGACTTAAAAAAGTATCTTTCTGGTAGTGTAATTAATTTCATATGAGCTAGTCAATGATTAATGAGTTTAAAAATAGACTTACATTCAGCTAATGACCTGCAGCCCAGAATGTCAGCAAGGGCTGCTCTGAGTGAGAGATGCTGTTCTGCTCAGTGTTGTAGAAAACATCAAGGGTGGCCTATATGGTCTCTGCTAGGTTTTTCTGAGTCATTAGGCATTAAATGTCTTAAACACAAACACGCACTCTTCTTCTGTTCACATACAGACTGTGTCCCTCTATCTTTAGCTCTTTCACCCGTGCGTGTGCTGTTCTTACACACACACGCTCTCAAATTATCTGTCATGCATACACAAATACAGTTATACACACCATTGCAACTTCCTCTTTCAGATGCTGTTAGAGACACATGCAGAGTTCTTTATCAGATTCGCATGGGTCACTTGTCATCAGAAGTGCAGGTCCTGTCTCATGACAAATGCACGCACCCACACACACAGTCCTGTGACAGTGCTGCCTCCTCTGGACTAGAGCAACCGGCTTCACTGGCAGCTAATTGTGCGGGAAGGGGAACCCCCATAGACCCTTGTCCCCATAGACCCCCTCCATTATGAAAACTGGGCAGGATGCAGGACACGGCAGCTTCCTGAGCAGTGTAAACACGACAGGATAGAAAGCAGGCGACGCTGAACCATCCAGACCCCAGAATATGTTCCAAAAGGTGCAGTGCGGGGTCCAACCTTTTCATCTATTCTTCTTGCTTGGTTTTAATTCTCCCACTAACATATGGACTCGACAAACACGACAGAATTAATCATTTGATATAAAAAAAGTCTAAACATGTGTTACTAAGAAATAGTTGAACACTTAGTAATAGCCGGCCCAGCAGGACTGTTGAGTCAACCACTGCAAAAGCAGCAAAACCCAGGATCCTCAGCAGAAAATGACACATTCTCTAACTATGTAGTCAAATTATGGAATTTGATTTAATTACATCCCTAAAAAGAGAAATCATGCACAAAGCGGAGCTCCAAAACAGCTCACTGGAAAGCCAGAGTTTGCTTCCTCCAGTCGTTTTCAGAAGCACGTCTAAGGTCAGCTGAGGATCATTAGGCAGCAGAGAGGAGTCAGGGTTATGGTCAGGGCTGCAGGTTCAAACCCCACACAGCTCACCTGGGGAGGGTCCTTTGATTAGTTCCCCAGCTGTATGAATGGGAAATCAGTAAAGCATAGTTACTACCATGGTATGAATTTTAATCTTTGACCGGATGTTTTATGCTCACATCTATAACAGCGTTAAATTTTAACAAGTTAACCAACTCACTAGATCTCTCCTCCACATGAAAAGGAAAACAAAGAGGACATTGGAAAATCAAAAATGATGAAGTAAAGTGATACGTAACAAAGATAGAATACAGACCTTCTGAAATTCCTGTAATATACAATGGAATAAAATCTTTAACAGATTCCTTCAGCAGTGCAAATGTGGAAAAATTGTAAGCTAAGTTGCTTTTGGACAAAAGCATTCACATGTAAATAAATATGAAAAACTTGGTAAAAAAGGAATAAGCCTCACTAGAGCTGGCTAGGATAAAACCATTAGAAAACAGGAAATTATGAGAGTCAACATTACATCTAACCACTGGCAAAAATGCATCATAATCTTGTTATCATGAAAACCTTGTAAAACATTTTCTTTGCTACCCCTTTTTTACAAACTCCTTTTCCAAACCAACTTCCACACAGCAGGCTTTGGCAAGATGCAGGCAGAGTTTGCAAAGCTCAGCATCTGGCCTTGCGCAGGAACCGGAGCCTTTAGGCTGCAGCGCTGAGCTGAAAGGTAGCCGTGGAAACGCTGTATCGGACCGCGGACTCATGGCAATGCCTCACGGGAATGAGCATCTATCTGGAAGCGGTGGTTCCACAGTCATCCGTGGCAGGTATTACGTCACTTATCGAGTCACGTGACTTGCAGGGAGAAACAGAAAGTGGACCGGCAATGCGTCTGCCACCCTATGTTTCCTGGCAGGGGAGTAGACAGCTGAGCCATTGGAAACCTAGATAGCAGAGCTTCACACTGTGATATACAGCCTTCAGCCCTGGTGGATACAAACAGACTGACCGTCTGGACCTTGGCTCATTATTTATTATTGTTATTACATTATTTATTTTCCTAGCAGACGTCTTTTTCCAAAGCGACTTACATTGCTTACAGTTTCACACTTTTTTCCCATTTGTACAGCTGGGTATTTACCAGTTCAAACTAGTGTGCTCAGGGGTACTAACAGCAGGTTCCCTCCTGGGACGCGACAAATGTGCACAAAGCAGTTTCTCATCCCCAGTTGCTCCAGGTTCCCTTTTAGCAAACTTCAGGTGGGCTGCGTTCAATGACCTCTCTTTATATGGAACATGGCCTCCCAGAGCTAACTGGAAAAGGTGCTTGAGTGTCACCCCACTGTGAGAAGCTCCCCCCAGTGATACAAAATGCATGGACGCCCAGACACCTCCTCCTTGAAGGCACCGCGGCAGGAAGCCTGCAGTGAAACTTGATCTACGTGACTTTTCAGTTCATGAAATCCTCAGGTGTCAAACAGCATGTATCAATGTTTTGCATCAGCATCACTCCCAAAACACACATCATACACTTTCTCATTTTGGACTTTAAGGTGATTTCCCTGTAGTTCTTTTACAGTGATTAATTAATTAGATCTGACAAACAGAAAAAAGAATGTGAATTTATAATAAGCAAAAATGTATAAAGGCTGTAAAAACATAGAGCAATAAAAAATGTGGGAACTGTCATAACACTATGTATCTAGACTAAGTGATATTTATCCCGACAAAGATATCAAATCCTGCGTACACACATGGAGGGAGCTGGTAGTTTGGACACTACATCTACGTGTAGTTTTGATATTCTCAGTTCCAAGTTGGGCTGTGCACCATCCATGGCGATTATCCATTAGAGTTCTGAAAGCAAACCATAGACATTTATGAAATGAAACCTGGATCTGCTTCTGTAACAGTTTGTCAGTGAGACCTAACACAGTCTTTGAATTTAGAGCTGTTTATGGACCACTTCTTATTTATCTGCTCTTTCCATTTGGACCAGTTTTTGACTGTGAACATTAAAAATGTTCAGATTTCATGAGATTCTGTTCATGATGCCTGGGCCTAGGAGAGATTTATGCAAGTCATGCCTGGGGATGGGTGAGAAAACTCCCAAAGTTTGTAACTTTGAGCAAAAGTAGCTAAATATAAAATTACAGCATTGCAACTCAAGTGTCCCAGCTAGGGCACACCAGTGAAATGTAGAGAATGGCAGTGTTATGATTTCATGTAACTATCTCAGACTAACCCTGAAGAAATTCTTCAAATAAAAATTGCTTCAAAAACACTGCCACTGGCAATACATTAAGCAAAAAGACTAATCTGGATGAAACCCTAATAACAGATTTGCAACAACTTTTGGGTGACCGGACACAAGTAGGCCAGGATGCAAACCAAGCAACACCACCGCTGGTGGAGGAATGTGAAAAGGGCTGCATGATCCAAGATCAAATCTGCATGGGCTATTAAGGGATCTATCTCCATCATCCCAAGGAGACTTCTCTCTGCCAAAATCCCTTTTGTGTTGTGTGTGTGTTTTTTTTTTTGTTCGATTTCCCTCTGTGCTTTGCTTTCTTTTTTGGCCTTTTCAGAAATTTGAACAAAAGACATCTGAGGTGGAAAAGAGTATGTCCCTTGCAACTAGACACAGAGAATGCTGTTGTGGTCAACTGCAATCGGAAATTGTATCTCTGCTCCAAGGCATCCGCAGACATTTACTAGAACTGGACCAGGAAAGCATCAAAAACGGCGTACTGAAGGTCCAGAGACGATGTGGAAGCTGGAGAATCAAACAGTGCCCAATATGATATTTGGCAAAAGCCTGCCCCTGTGTCATCCAGCTTTTATGAGTTAAAAAGTTCAAAGATATTCCCCTCACAAAGTTGCGCAGAACACAACAAACGCAGGCCGACAATTGCGGTTCTTAACCGGAGCAAATTCAATTTCTCCTTTGCTGCTGGAGTCCTTGGGACCTCAGTTTTGTTGTTTTGTCTTGGGGAGTTATGACACTTGGCAGATGGAGAACATTGCTGAAATAACCCAAGCATTGTGGTTTGAAGGGGGGCAGCAACACGGCAGGATAAGCGAGGAATATCAGCTGTATAATTTTACACAGAAGCTTCTTGGTTGGCTACCTCAGCAGGTCAAGCCCTCAGGGTGGTTCATGGATGCAACAGGGCACTGGATTGAAACCTCAAATAACCTTATGCTCAGTCAAACATAGAATGGACTAACCTGATTAGCACTTTAATTAATGGCCTGGCCGCTGCTGTACTCCATTCCGGCTTGCAGTCTAAGCCAGACAACACGCTTTGGCAAGAAGAGCCACTATGAGAATAGAACAATGTCACCAAGGGAAGGTTTTCCATGTCTCTGGTTGTACAGTTATGCCAGCCCAGTAAGCAGGTTTCAGAAGATTATGGGGGTGTATTATCAAGGTCAGACAAACGCTCACGTTTGTTCTCCAATCTTGTGCTTCATTCAGAGATGGATTAACTTATCTGGAGGCCCTGGGCTGTCAACAGCTTAGATATTCAGATGTCGCCTATTTGACTGTTTCATTTTTTCTGAGGTAGGGGAGATCCCAGATTGCCGGGTTCCTAGGCTGTAGCCTAGGATAGCCTATGCGACCCTGGCTTCTTTGGTACAACTGTGACAGAAGTCAGAAGAGTCTGTTCTGTTTCCCACTGCCTTTCTCCAAGTTGACAACATCAACATGCAGGAAGGAAATGGCACAGTGGCCTATGACCACTTCTTTTGGCCTGATGCTAGAGCCGATCAAATAAAAAAAAACAGTATAAACTCCTGTGGGAAACCAATTTTCTTTTCACATATGAAACCCAACTTCATCTTGTTACAAAGCGTACCGATTAAACTGAGACAAATCCATGATGGAACAAGGTGAGATGCATATCATGTGTCAGCTTGTCTGAACAATTTAAAGACAAGGACGGGCTTTACAATAGCCCTTCAAACTCTCCGCTTCCCTTACTAATGGTGCCTCAATGTTCAAAACATAAAACAGGTTCTGCGGTTTATTGTTTTCTGTGCTGAAATGGGTGAACAAAGATGCTTTCTTGCTCAGAGTCTTGGGTGCTACAAGGGGTTTTAGTTTCCCTGGAAATAGGTCATACCCACTCATGAAAACAAAGAGGCTGGATATGTCAAAGAAAACTGAGAAAATAATGATTGTTCACAGAAATCTGAATTCACTGCCATGTGGACAAAGATTTCTTGTGGAATGGTGGGGGGGGGGGGCTTGGCATTGGTGCTTTTACACCAAGCTAGATATAACACTTTAAACTTGGTGAGAACATGCCCCTTTTTACCTATCTTTCTGTATTAGATATTCTGTTGTGGATAAGCCTGAGGCCCATTTTTTTAAAAGCAGACTTTGTATTGCAGCTAAAAGGAAGAGTATTGGCAGGGATGCACATAACTGGTATGCAAATATGCAATCATCTTTAAAAGCCATACATGCCACAATCAATTGTTATAACCTTTACATGCTAAATCATACTTCATAATTTCTTTTATAGCAGCACAAATGCACATAAAATATGCATGCATGTGTGTAGTTACAACCACTGATTGCCACACATATCACTTTTACAGATGAATGTGTACTTGCAAACTCGTTATGTACCGTTGAATATTGGTCAATACCAGATTTTCATAGAGGAGACACAGCTGTCAATTTTAAGTTTAAACTGCTGTACACCTGCCCATGTGAGTTCTCACAGAAGCCAACTTTGTTGCCTCTTTGGTAGGGTACAGAATACATGTTTCCAAAGCTATGAACCTCAAATAATCAAAACCACTCTGGATACACAAACAAAAAGACAGAAACAAACCCTCAATACATAATGCTCTCTTGATTTTACACTGGAGGGAAAAAACAGTTTTTGCATTACATTACAATTCCAACCTGCTTTCTCTATCAAACTCCCAAAGCCACAATTACCCTTCATTCATATGACAATGCTCCCAGGATATATGCAATAAAGTTGATGTACTCAAGAATTACCAGGCCCTAGTGATTGATGGAGAAGGTTGGGGTGACTCATTGTGACCCAACCTCACAGGTGTGTAGTGCCAGCAAAAACACCTTGAGCTGTAAAGACAGCACTTATTTACCAAGAACAGTGATTAATTCTAACTGTTTTCAAGTTAGGTCCGCCTCTGCATTACTGACACAATCAGGTACGCAGGCAAGGACACACGCTTACCCACACAAACAATGCACGGACCATTCTGTTCCTACAACCTTACAACCAAGAAGTGTGTGTGTGTGTGTGTTGGGGGGGGGTTAATATTTACCTTCTGCAACAACTAAATGCCAGATTCATTCTGACACTTTCCTCCCACTGCAGCTCTTGACGCTCCAGAGAGACGGAGAGAAAAGAAAAACCAGCATTACCTTGTCACTTAAACAGTTAAACGAATACAAAGTAGAGGTAAGAATTGTTGGTTACCGCTTCTTTTTACAGTATGTCCCGTACATGCTTACACTTTCTCCCTTTTGTGTAGCCATTTAGTCTTTTAATCTGCACACACAAAGAAGGATATTAAGTTATATAATGTGAGAAGTTTGCGGTTTTTACTGGACAGTGGCAATTTACTAAGAGTGATGCAACTAGCTTAAGAAGTCGACACTAACGGGACTTTGACTTGCCTCAGTGTAAAATTATAATCAGCTATAAAACTGTTGTATCATTTACTTCTGCATAAATGTGAGGCTTAAAATTATATCTGCCCAACAAATTCAATCATCTGCTGTTGGAAAATTTGATATTGACATGTATGTGTGTCTGTATGTCTGTAAAATGTACATAAACAAATGCATGTTTTATGCTACTACTGCATGCTTAAATATACACATTAAATTAACCAGGTCTACAACATTACAGGGTGGTTGTGGGTGAGGGGGCTGAGGATGCTTTTATACCAGAGAAGGTGGCAGTAGAACAACCAATGTGTGCTTTTTAAAGTAAAAAGACCAATGGACCCTGAGGTTCCATTAATGGTTCTAAACATTACACAATTCCAAAAGGCATCAGCATTAATAGGAAATACGAACTAAAAGCAATCAATGCTGTATTTGTTGAATTAGCACTGTAAATAGATGTGGAATTAGGCAATTTATGTTATTTATTTATTTAAATTAAACAGGGTCAGTGCACAATAAAACCTTGTGTAAAACAAGGAAAGATGCATTGTATCAGGTTTTACCAACTATTGCTATTTTCCGTCCATATTCTTGAGCAGGTAGATGGAATGTTAAAGACAGAATAATATGTAAATGGTGTATATAATACAGGTCTTAAAATCTTACAGATATTTCATCTCCATATCTCACCCCATCTAATCACTAAATTTCCGGTTGCAACGCAAAGTTGCAGGAACAAAAATTTTAAAGGCACAATCATATTGGAAAACTAGTTTGCTGACCCCAACTCTCACAAATATCTGTAAACACTGCAATGCCCAAATCCTGAACCTCCCACCACACAGTCGCACATACACACACACACAATTCATAAACGCGGGCAAGTTTGCTTTAATAACTATTTGCTGAGCAGGAAAAGGACAGAAAGGGTATACATTAAATCAGCTCTGTTGGAAGTGTATTGCACTGATTTATGGCTTATGTTGTAAGCTTCAAACATTAATGCATTGTTACGTTCACTACAGTGATGTGCAGCCTTTTCACTTGTGACAGCTACTTTTATAAAGAAAATAATCTGGGCAACTTCTAAGTTGCAACAGTATATTTTGCCGATCAGGGGGTCCTCCTCCCCCTTGCTAGATTTGGCAGTCAGGCGAGAGGAATGGGGGCTGGGGGTGTCGCGATCAACTATGAATATCTTGAAAATCGACCTGTCCATTGCAATTCACCAGTTGCCAACCACTAACCTACAGCAATAAGCAGGGAAGAAAAATGTGCAAAACATATGAGCCTATACACATATGCAAACTAACACAAGAGAAGCACTCAAACTGTTCTGTGGTATTTGTGTTTATGGCAAAGCTGAGTTCCTATCAGACCAGAACAGTCACTGTTTTATAAATACCTGCCTATTGAGCTTACAAACACCAAAATAGGAGGAATGGGGGCTTCCAAGTAGCGGCTGTTGAAGGGCATCAAGATTTTTCAATAGCATTATCAATAATGCAAACCAATGCTTGTTGTATTATTATTCAAAAAAGGGTATAGAAGTAATCCAGCAAACTATAGGCCAATCAGTTTAACTAGCATTACTGGAAAAATAATGGAAGCTATAATCCAAGTGAAAATGGTAGATTACCTGGATGCAGATAACATTCTGAGGGATAGCCAACATAGATTTAGGTGAGACAGATCCTGTATAACGAATTTACTTGAGTTCTTTGAGGAAGCTACAAGAGAAATTGATCACAAAGAGGTCTACGATGTGATCTACTTAGATTGCTTAAGCTGAAAGCTGTAGGGATTTTAGGAACTGTAACAGCTTGGATCAAAAACCAGTTAACTGACAGGAAGCAGCGAGTAGTTATTAGAGGTACAATGTTACAGTGTGCCTGCGTTCATAGTGGGGTACCGCAGGGTTCAACTTTAGGACCATTATTGGCCCCAATTTACATTAATGATAATGACACCAATACATACAGTAAACTGGTTAAATTTGCAGACAACACCAAGGTGGGTGGTGTAGCAAATACTGATCTAGCAGCGGAGAGGCTACAATGGGATCTCAATTTAATTAGCGACTGGGCTGATATCTGGCAGATGAAACTTAACATAGATAAATGTAAGGTAATCCATGCAGAGAGCAGAAATATAAAATCCAGATATTTTATGGGTTCCGCTGAAATAAAGGTAGCTGATTACGAGAAAGATCTTGGTGTGTATGTTGATGCTTCCATGTCCCACTCTCGCCAGTGTGGGGAAGCAATATAAAAGGCCAATAGAATGTTGGGTTATATCTCTAGGTGTGTGGAGTTTAAGTCAAGGAAAGTGATGGTACGATTATATAATTCCTTGATAAGACCCCACCTAGAATATTGTGTGCAGGTTTGGTCATCATACCTTAAGAAGGACATTGCGCCTTGGAAATGGTGCAACGTAGGGCTACGAGACTGATTCCTGGTCTTAGAGGAATGTCTTATGAGGAGAGGTTAGCTGAGCAAAATCTGTTTAGCCTTGAGAATAGGAGACTAAGGGGGGGGCGTGATCCAGGTATATAAGATTCTAACAGGTCTGGATGCTGTTCATTTCAATATTAGTTTAAATACTAGAATTCATGGCCATAAGTGGAAATTAGCAGGAGAACATTTTAAAACAAATTAAAGGAAGCACTTCTTAACATAGCGTGTAGAGTATGGAATAGTCTTCCTACTAGTGTAGCACAAGCTAAAACCCTGGGTTCCTTTAAATCAGAGCTAGATGAGATTTTAACAACTCTGAGCTATTAGTTAAGTTCTCCCCAAACGAGCTTGATGGGCCAAATGGCGTGCTCTCATTTGTAAATTCCTTATGTTCTTACACCCAGGGGGAGGGGGGTTCAAACCCCCAACCCTAAAGCTGTGCTTCACAAACCATAAATGCTATTTTATGTAAGTTTATAAACTGTTGAATGTGCTCTGAATAACATATTTGCTATGCGAACAGTAACAATAATTACCCAGAAATACTCCACTGGTCAGACTACCAGGCAGTCATGTTTACCCACCCGTGGTGATATGAAGTACAGCTTGGACATTACATAAGAGTTGTAACACGGAAGACGACAGGTAGTGTTCTGCATCGTTTGAGTGATCATGGCTTTGCCTCAAACATTTTCCCCGAATGCTACGTAATGTGTCCTTGGAGGCCAGGCGTGTGGACATGGAAAGCGGATCATGGCAAGGGTAACCGCACGGAGACCAGGCGACATGTGATGCAGGCAGCTGAACTGGGGCGGCTTCACTTCACTGGGCATGGAATGCCACCTGCATCTAAAGAGCGTGTAATAGACTTGTCAGAATTCCTTGCAAGTACAAGAAAAGAGTCTGTAAAAATGCACCTCTTGCCCCCCCTCCCCAATCTGCCCCATCTTCCCTCCTATCCCGAGGAAGGGGATGCCTTTGTGGACTTTCCTACCGCAGCCAGGAAGAGGGACCGTGTCGATTCACTCCACTTCTTTTCAGTTTGGAACTACTGGATTCATCAACAGGAGGAAACAGATGTAGAACCGAATATAACTTCCATGTTACAGCCATGAATGGACTGTGAAAAAAACACTCAGACTATTCAGCAGAGCCCATAATTCATCAATGCGAACATCTACAGAACACTTCCCAAGTTGTTCATTCACACCTGCAGATAATACTATCAGGAGGCCAAAAAACTCAAGATGAATGAAAACTAGCTAAGTATGGTGACCTATAAGAAGACATTTTCAAAAGCCAGTTTGCTTATACAAATTAAAACATAAATGTCCCTCAAGAATCTGACCAGAGCTCGTGCGTGCTTTTGAGAAGGTCATAGCCTGGAGATGCCAACCTTCTGGGGTGTGTGTGTGGGTCAGCAGGTGGTAGCCCAGCACAGCTGCGTACCTCCACCTGTGTGACCTTAAATGAGCCCTATATTATAGCCCTGAGCTTCCAGTGGAAAATGAGGGCGTCAATGTCCAGCACATGACAGACCCTGTTTCTGCGGCTTCCTTCTCCTGTGTCCTTCATTCTTTCCTCCATCTAATAACTGTTTAAAAAATCCAAGCCAGATCCAGAACGTACCCTTTGGCAGAGTCCGGCCTGCCTGATCATTGCACACGCAAACCCACTGATTCACACTGCAAAGAGAAGTTACAGTCACTGATTCACCTGAACAGCATGTGCTGAGAAATGTAAGAGGAAACTTAGATTACCCAGAGGAGAACATGCCGTCCCTCATTTACACTTTTACCAACACCAAGCAATGGGCCTCAATCAGGCATGGAAATTAGGAGCAGGATCACAAAGGGACCATATGTCCTCTGTGTTATGGGTGAACATCCAAGAAAGGCAGACAAGCAAGGACAAGACCCATCTGATGCTGGGGTGAGTTGAACTCATGAACAGGTTTGCAGCAAGGAACCTGCACAAAAAATAGCCATCATTCACCAACACTATAATGTAGAAATTCCACTAAAGTAATCATCCCATGGTCAATCAATCCAATTTCAAAACATTATTTTATTAGAATAATATTTTTTTAATCCAGTTGTATATGACTTTGTGGATTGTGAAATTATTCCCTGACATCATACAGGGAATGTTACAATAAAATGTAAAATTATACCGCAAAGCTAAAATGTGCAAGCACAACCTACTCCCCCACTTCATATACGTTTATCATTTTTAAAGATATGACTCAGTGATACCTTTATACCCCATTCTGAGTGCGAATCTGATTGGAAGACCAAGGGATGACAAGTCAGTTCCCCAAGTGACTCACAACATTACCCTGACAGCTGACATCCTGGCATCATCATGAGCATTTTCTAGACTTTAAAAGAAATTGCTCGACACTGACTCTTTTCTGGATTAATCGACAGAGGGCCATCGTCCATCACTCCACAGATGGAATATCTGAGACCCCCCCCCCTCCCCTTTCGAGAGACATGTACATTGTTGTAAGGTATTACTCTCCCCATTCCCTGAAGAAGGGACTTACAGGTTCACAATCTGGTGTTTGTTACGATGTCATATCTGTAAGAGGATAAACAGCTGTCCACTTGCAACTGAAAGCTGTCACTATGGAGTTTCGCTGCTTCAACCAACTAATATACAAACAACAAAAAGAATTTGGTTTCGTTTTATTTTCTGCTGAATGTTCTGCCCATAGGCGATACTCCCATGTCTACTCATTTACTGATCAAACAAATAACTTATACTAATCATTATAAAACAAATTATGAAGTATTTCAGAGGATAAGTAATCTTAGTGTTTATTAGACTCAAGTGTACCTTAAAACAATATTTCTGACATTTACAACCGCACTGCATTCTCAGTGGGCAGCTCATTCTATTTATAATGACAAACGCAATCAAACAGGGCTAATAGACACTAAATAGACAACAGAAAATAAGACAAATACTTATGTTACTTCTCATGTGCAATACGTTTGAATTAAAATGAAATAATTATTTCTTGGGCAATAATTACAAATCATTAGGTGACAAACTACTAACATTAATACAAGATGTATACAAATTATATATACAGATATCTGTATATTATCTGAACCAGACTGTCTTCATTTGAAGTTGTTCTTCTTTTTCTGGGTACCACTCTTCATATTATCTATTAAGCTTGATCACTCTTTTGGTTGCTGTGAACTTCATTCAAGCAGATAGTGGTGATTCAAAACCAATTTATCTTGGGCAGGCCTGTTCTTAGGCCATTTTCTCTGTGGTTTGGCTCTCATTGACCTCAGGATATCCATTTTGGACTAACCCAAACATTGGAGAGCCAATAAGCTCTTACAGTCATGTCAATTCAGGAGAGCCATGAATCAGAGTCCTTACAAAGCATGTGAAATTACACCACATTTTGAGGAAATGTGCATTTTTGCCATTTTTAAATGTGATTTTCTGTTTACAAGCGGCTTGGTGGGTAGTGCTGTTGCCTCTCCCAAGACTGTGACCCCAGTTTCATCTATGTAGAATCTACATGTTCTCCCCATGCAAGCACGGATTCTGACCTCAAATTCAGACAAAGCTCAAGCTCCACAGATACATAAATGTCAGATTCACTCTATAGGTAAAAGTTATATTCTGCATTTTACATTTCATCGTTGCTTTACCGGAAGAATCAGATGGAGGACTATCCATATGTAGATATATGTACATATTTCCAAATGTAGATAAATTGTTGGCAGATATAAGTCTTTACGCTTAGCAGTTTTTCACCATCTCCTGCACCACTGTTCCTGCCTCATATTTTCCCTCAATTCAGAACATAGCAGAAATCCTTCTAAGCTGAGAAGGGCCAAAGGTACCATCATAAAATGAAGACATCGCACAATGGGTAAGAACACAAAACATCACCAGCGTGCTACCAGTCCTGTGACAGCATCTGTGAGGTCCTCACTGGCTTCGCTCTCACAGCTGCTTCAGCAGTACTATTCTGGGCCAGCAGCCCTAACAAGCTTGACCGCTGTTTGGCACTGTTACTGGATATAAGTTTGGGTTTCTGGCCACTTCTTCATGGACCTGATGATTAATTAATTGTGCATTGGCATGTGACACTACCTCACTAGCTGAAGTAGCGGCGTATTTGTTGATCCTGATCGGGTCGCTACCTGTGTGTTCCCTTGCGAAAAAAATTACATTCTGGACAGTTTGTCTGGCTGGAAAAGTCAACTCACACAACACGTTTAAAAGGATGGCTTTGCCATTGAACTGGAACCGTGAAACAAAGGCGAACGGAGCCAGGGCTCGTTGTTCGGTGATGTGATCATCGCTGTTTACAAGATATAAAAAATTATAATGAATAGATGACGATGAAAGGTATTAATAATAAACAGAAAACCTTTTGAATAAAGTCTGAGCGGAGGTTCGATGATGTAACTGTCTTTGAATTTCATTCGGTTTGGAAAGACTTAATCATGGACAAAATTACAAACAACTTGTGATGGGAATGTGTTCAGAAAAATAGAGAAACAAATGAACTTTTCTCTTCCCCCTTAATTGTTCTAGTCACTTATAGCCATAGACAAGGCCTTTTAAGTGTCTTGCAATGTAGTTAATGTAATACATAATGTCTGCCTTTGCACGGCATAAGCATTAGCTCACGACCCATGTAGCCAATATCCAGCCATTTTCAGCTTGAATTTGTGCATTATAACAAAGGATTTTAACAGATCATTACTTCTCCATTGCGGGGGGAAGAGCTGATCCATGGGCTAAAATCCGAGCAAGCACTACAGTGTCTTAACACCTTGTCTAGTCTTGTATGGTTCTTGATGGCTTTATTACAGGTGGCGGCAAAAAGTTGTAGACACTAATTTAATTTCCTTTGCTTGAAGCACGATCATGGAGAATAAGTATAATGCAAAAAAGGGCAGGAATGAACCTTTGATGTCCAGGAATAGTGCATTCGCTCTCAGTCCTTTATTGATATGATGCACTGGTTACTCGTGATTTTTTTTTGGTTACACAGTGACAACATCATTTGTTTTCGGTTTTGAACCCTGCATTTATCTTGATGCTAGATGAAATTCCCATTTAACATGCAAGTCAAATAACAGAAAAGCAATTTGTTTAGAGGGCATCCCTTGCTTTACAGCACTACAGAGAACAAGATAAGAAGAGTGCAATAAAAAATTCTGGAAGGTTTTGCCTTTCAGCTTTGCCACACAGTACCCTTAACGTGCTAAGAAAGCCACAAAAAAATCCATAGTCGTCGCAATTTATTCTTATAAGTTCCAACATGTCCAGGCAACGCCATATTATGATGAACTATACTGACAAACCTCATGGTGGGAAATGAGGGAACAGGGATGGAGGATGGAAGGCTAGATAGCAAACATCCCCAGACTGACTACATAAAACAGGGCAAAGGAGCAGGCAAAGTGCATCACTGTCCGTAAAATGCAGATGAACACATACAGTACTACACATAAATAATATTTGAAGTGAAAAAAACACTATGGGCAAGTAAAAAATAGCAGAAAAATAAAAAGGACAAACTCAAGCAATGGCCTAATTTATTTTGAGATGTGGCAGACATTTGGCTTTATTGCTTCGTCCAACAGTAACTGCGGAAGGGTGAGCGAAAAGGAAGCAGATGAACTGTAGGTGAGCAAGCAGAGTGCAGCTTCACAAAAGTTAAGTTTGTGAGAGCAAAAGGCATAGAGACACGAAGAAGCAGAAGAGAAGGGTGCAGGAAGCACGTGCAACCAGTAAATAGCTACAAACACCTGAAAGCCTTCAGTATTCCACAGGCTTAACACATGCTTATTTTCTGAGTGCAGGTCTTCATGCACGTATGAGTTTGTGCTTAGTATTTATGAGCACTCTTTTAGAAATGAGGGAGAAGAAAACTATCGATGCCAGAAACAGAACGAAATACTTTCCTCCCGGTGTGTACTGGGCTGGATTTCCCACTTTTTATTCTCCCACCCGGGCTGGAAAGTTCTCCGCATCCAGGCAGGCGACACACGCAAGGAGAGGTCAGAGGTCGCCTTGGAGCAGAATAAAAACATGAAACAGAAGTAGTACGTCAAGTGCAATTATAGGCATCCATTCTTGACCCTGCTATGTTAAACCAGACATTCCTTATCATTAGGAGTGTGTGGAAAATTTGATGGAATGTACCAACAGAAGCAAGCCCCACTGGGGGAGCTCAGATGAATACAGGCCCCTTCCCCAGCCACAGCTTGTGAATTCCTCCTCGTTAGGGAGAGATGGGAGGTGGGGACTGCAAGTGTTTTTGCAAACAACAAGCTTGTCATCCAAGCCTCAGATTTAGTCAGCACAAAGACCCGTGGCATGGATAAGAGAAGGCAGGTTGCATAATGACCAGGTGGTCCAAGTAGTGATGCTTTTGTTTCTTTATAGTCATGTGTGACACTGCATGTTTGTATATGAGTGTGTCTGAGAAAGAGCAAGAGAGTGACAAAAATAAAGAGAGCAGACTTTCAATATTTAGCAGTAGTAATTGCTACTTTCACTAGAATGAAATTGAGATTGGGTGCAAGATGCAACCCAAGTCATCATCGCTGTGACTCGCCACATAATCATAATTCAGTTATAGAGTCTGTATTAAAATGTTCATCCCAGAACACTAGGGCTTCTTTAGTATGTCCCTTTACACCTTCAAACTTCACTTAGACCTTGAAAGATGTGAGCCTGTCTGGTATGTTAAGTTCTCTCTCTCTCTCTCTCTCTCTCTCTCTCTCTCACACACACACACACACACACACACACACACAGTAAAAACACAATGCCTTGACTTTTCTGTATTGCCCAGGGCTATAAAATCAATAGCGGGGTTTTTGGACAGCCTACTTTTTAGATTTAGTATATCAGTTTTCCAATGGCTTACCTTAAGGCACAACCACACCTCAATGTATGAAACACATTTCCAACAACGCGGTTAGCCCACTTATGGAGTCCGTTAACACTGGGCTGCAGCAGTGTCAAAATTAACGAAACGTACAAAAATCGCAAATGTTACACTCTCTGCATCTGCTTGTAGTCAGTTAACATGGTAAAATGGCTCCCGTAATTGAAAACAAACAAGCAAAGAAAACAGACTCCACCTTAAACAACTGTACCTTGTTACATAAGAGCATACTGCTTCCCTCTGGGACTCAAGCTGGTTTCACCAGCCAAAATGTTTCCATGTCAACCGCCAGTGCACTAGTTGCTGACATCAGTGCCCCAGTGTCACCAGTGTCACCCGACAACGGCTCAGAGCAGCCGACAAACACAACCTGCGGTCGACATTCTTGTGCCCTCCGCATCCCCCCCCCACACAGTGGCCCCTAGAAATTTGCCTTTAGTGCTTGAAGGTGTTTCATTTGGCTTATATAGCCAGTTCTTTATTGTCTGCAAGGAGCCCACCCCATCACAGTTAATATATGTAACATACAGCATACAGGCTAAAGATATACCTTTTGACTGTATGTGCTATTAAACCTGAGGGAAGTCTGGGCACGAAGAAATTGTTTTATTTTAAATCCTGTTCATTTATCACAAACTGTTCTCAAGAGTGACGAAACACCAAACACTTTGCAAAACAAATGTAGATTAAAATAACACCCAGGATAGTATCAACATGCATGAGAAGAAAAGTACTAAATCTTAATTTTTAGAGAGATGTGTAGTTCAAATGGGTAATTATTTTGCATGAGGCTGATAAGGGGAAGAGTAACTCATACAGCACTGGGCCAAACTATGACAATCAGTCAAGAAATGAGAGAAACATTACATCACTACAGTGACAGTACATATATCTCCTCCATTTTTGGTTGACTGTCTGTCTGTTGTTGCTTCACTTTCCATTGTAAATTTTTCACTGACAGGTCTACAAATCTTCTAGTGACCTTCATAACACTACAGGATAAGTCGTGCTACCCTAAAGCCTTAAGCAGTCTCCAAAAATTCAATCAAATGAAATTATGACACTAGTCCTGGGAAAGCTGCTTGAGAATTACCAGATGAAGACGGAAAATCTTCACAAGTTAGATTATGCTTTGGGGACTTTCCCTGTTCATGCTCCCCGGGGCACTTCATTAACGTGCATCAAAAGGACCTCCCCTTTTTCTTGTGTTTCTCCTTACAGGGACAACTGAAAGGGCAGTCCTGGACAGAATGAGCTTCCAGAAATCCGAATACACGTCTGTCCTTCAATCTGACAAACATAAAGGGAAAAGACAGCGATATATGCAGAGGGATGGCAGCTGTGACCTGAGGTTCAGCCATGTGCCGGGAGAGTGGAGTCTATACATTACGGACATCTTCACCACTCTGGTGGAGATCCGGTGGCGGGTCATGCTGCTGACGTTCACCCTCTCGTACATCTTATCCTGGCTCTTTTTCGGGCTGTTATACTGGGTAATCGCGTTGATCCATGGCGATGTAAAGGACCCAACTCAGGAACCTTGCATGTACAATGTGCACAGCTTCACAGCAGCCTTTCTCTTCTCCCTGGAGACCCAGACCACCATTGGCTACGGTTTCCGTGGCATGACTGAGAACTGCATGGTGGCTATTGTGGTTGTGACTGTGCATGACGTCCTCAGCTGCCTCATCGACACGTTCATCATCGGCATCGCCGTGGCTAAGATGGCGTCAGCACGTAAACGGGCACAGACGGTGGGTTTCAGTAGCTGTGCCGTAGTTAATCTACGTGACAACATGATGTGCCTGTCCTGGCGTTTGGGCGATTTCCGGCCAAACCACATGGTAGAGGGCACCGCCCGGGCCCAGATCGTCCAACACGCAAAACACCAAACGGGCAGAGTCACAGTATCCTACCAAGATCTGGACATACAATACAGTGACATCATCCTGGCCACACCAGTCACACTCATTCACCAAATCAAACCTGGCAGCCCTCTATACAGCCTGAGCCCGCAAGACCTGCAGAACATGAACTTTGAGCTAGTCGTGTCCTTCACCTACACCAGTGACTCTACAGGGATACTGCACCAGACACGCACATCCTACACCCCTGCAGAAATCCGATGGGGCCATAGGTTCCAGGACATGCTGAGGGTAAAGAGAAAATTCTACAAGGTTGACTACTCACTCTTCCACCAGATCATCAGAACACTGGTGCCGGAGATGAGCGCTGAGGAGTATGACAGGAAGATAGAGAAGCTGACTGACAGTTCAAATCATGAACTGCAGAACAATGAAACTCAAAGTGTAGGAGCTGCTGTCCTTAACAACCAGACTACGGAGGCTGCTGGGGTCACCGCTACCACTGAATCCACTGCTAATGCAGGCATTGTAGATTAGCCTTAGTGCACATGCATCAAAATCACATACAACCGCAAAATGGCCCAACAAAGAACAACAGTACTTGTGAAGCTTTTAGGAAGCCACATAGCAATATAGCTCAGTGAAAAAATATAAAATCATCAAATATTTATATTCTAGATGCAGTGCGAACATTGGCTTCATCTTAATTCTAAGTACTGGATAGCAGAACCTACATAATAACCCTTAGCACTATTTTAAAGGTGAAAAGTGATGTAATATTTGGAGGAGCATACTGTTCAGTGATTTCACTAACAGGAGTAAAAGCAGATGAGTGCAGCCGTAGGTTGGGTTTTCCCATTTTGCACAAGTGTATTATACAAAGATTCTCCTCCAGTGCATAGAAGTCGACACACTAGGTTATTACACAGTACCCTGGGATCATTATCTTGGTTTGCCTGTCTAAATTATTTTTATTCGATCCACTGTGAATGCATTCAATTGGTGATGCTTCGATACAACAAGTAATTCTTCCTGCAGATCTTAAAACCTTTCTCAAACCATTCGTCAAACCTTATTTTATGCTTCCTGTTATTATGACTAAATATATTCCAGAGCTTCTGCAATACATAATGGGATATTGGCAAGGTTGAGTATAAACTCTGAGTATTCAATACATAATTTATGGCTAATATTAAGAATGAAAACATGCCAGGTGGCCCCACAATACCAGAATGACCTAGAAAGTAATTTCATATTTATACAGAAAGGTACCTTCCCCAAGAGTCCTTCACGGGATTTTGACTTACAGCTATTTATAATATCAGACTTTAGTTAGACACAATACACAATACTGCTATTATTAAATTTAAAACCTCACCAATGTTTTTTCCTCCAATAAATACTGGCTTACCCATACTAGAAATACAAACCAGTTCAACAAACCAGTCAGATTAAAAATATGTGAGGAAGTCACTGACATTCAACTACACATTCATATCCCCTGAGTTCATAGATCAGATCTTTTCAACATATGTATAATAAATGATAATGCATTTTCTACAAACACCTCATTAAATAGATAAGCTTGAGCCACACACACACCCACGAAACAAGGGATGTGACATTAACTCCCTATCCAGAGTGTGCCCCTACCATGTGCCCTGTAATGGACTGGCACCCAATCCAGTGTGTGCCCCTACCATGTGCCCTGTAATGG
>JABFEB020000041.1:3133534-3157527 GCA_019775895.2 Stomatorhinus ivindoensis
AGTGTGCCCCTACCATGTGCCCTGTAATGGACTGGCACCCAATCCAGTGTGTGCCCCTACCATGTGCCCTGTAATGGGCTGGCACCCTATCCACAGTGTGCCCCTACTGTGTGGCTTGATCTGCCCCACTGCATGACCCTGCCCAGGATAACTGGTTGGAAGCTGGATAGATGGATATCTTGTTCTAAATCTTTTTAGCAATTGCCATTCTTTTGCTTTCCTCAGACTTTACAGAATCATCCTTAATTATATCAAAACGCAGAAACATGTCCTGGAATAACCATTAGTTATGCAGTCTGCAATATATTCCATAATGGCCAGACTACACACTATAGTTGAGTGTGCTGTATAGTACCATATAAGGTTGTAGGTCAACATCAAGGTAGAGTAAGAGGAAGTTTTCTCCAGGGCGTTTATCGCTTTATCTTTCACAAGTAAACAAAATGGAGTCTGTGACTGAATTTCTTTCAGGCATTTTAATAATAAGCTCGATCAAGCACGACACGTTTTGTGTATGCCCATACAACACCGACTGATGCTCCGTGCATCATATAATAAGATCAGTATTATTATCATACATGCGGACCCTCTTTGCAGCTATTAAGTTTCTAGCTCGCCATCTTGTGGCCCGTAACCAGCATGATCTGCATCTACTACGGCTTTTTCCAATGGCAAGGAAAATCTAATTTCAGGAACTTCAAGACGGCCAATTCACACAGCTTGTCCGGACTAAAAATAATCTCTTTTATTTATAGTAGGGACTAAACGGTAACAAAAGAAAAAAATCACCCAGAATAAGTGTAGCGAAAGGGGGCACGCCATGGCCACTGAAATTCCCAGCTACGGCTAGTTGGACAGGACCTGCTACTGCTACGCGTGACAAATAATAAACTTTCTTTCTAATGGGTACCCGATTGCGAAAGGAATCAGAAATATGGACGTGTAGTTCAAGTCCGGAAACAGCTTCAAAGTGTGCTGGAAACCTATGAAAATCCATCGGTTAAATAAGTTAATCGGGTAAATTACTACGAAATACATGGATGGGGTCGATGTATACGTATCAAATAATTAAATTCTTGAAATATCTGTATATATACTAATGATACTGTTTTTATTTCTTACATTTGTATTATGTGTCAATTCTTAACCTACGACTTCTTTCGCACCTCCAAGCGTACCCCAGGATTTTCCACTTTCTTACTCTGTTCAATAAATACGATTAACATTTTTCTTCGTTAAGCACCAACCCGGAAAACGCACGAATATTTCCATAGGATATTTCTTCTGAGTATTTTCAAAAAACCTTTACCACTTCCTGTACTAGATTAATGTAAGTTCGGTAAAATTGTCGTGTACGTTTTTAATGTGCAGGTATTCCATAAATTACGCCAAACTTTCCGTCCCTGTACATTTATTATGATGCACCATGCATTTATGCACGAGGCTAATTAGTGCCCGTTTGCTTATCCAGATGGAAAAGATGACCCGAACTGATGTTCACTTTATTTGAGCGTTTGCTTAATAAATCAGCATGTTACTTACGTACTAAATTTACTACAAAGAAGAGATCGGAAAATCTACTTTCTGATTAACTATGTCGTGTTGGCAAATTGTGGTAGCCTACTTTGCAACTTATTTTAAGGGAACCATAAGGAGTACATTTTCCATGAGTTTCGGCGAGTTCCATGACTTTATTCAATTTCGCTGTAATTGCATTAGGAGGTATTCATAAATTTGTTCGGAGGTGCCGCCTCTTTCGAGATGGGAGTAAAAGATGGGGACAGAATTATATCTGTTCAGATGTCACACGTGGAAATTTATAAATGAGCTCGCTACTGTCGTCGTAACGATTCATTACGAGTGAATTAAAATCGCTACTAATTTATGTCTGGAGAATGTTTTTTTCTGTTGCTCATAAAACATTACAAAGTGCGTTAAAATGAAAACTTAAACCTGTCTGATAGCCCTGGACTGTCCGAAGTAGGTTACGTTAATATAAATCAAAGAACAACACATCACCATGTAATCGGGCAATGAGATTCTTGTAGATGTAATTAATTAAAATTTCATGAACGAGTGGTGCCGGGGCACGTCTCCGCGTGACACATTCAATGCGATGGAAATCAGAAAAAAGTTAATCAATCAGTGTAATGCGATAATTCTTGGTGTCAAACAATTTTCCTCAATAAACTCTTGGGGTTTGTCAACGGTAGTGAGACGGGCATTTTCCGTCTCGACTAACTGCTGTAAAAAAGCTAGGAGTTTTGTTTATTTTTCTTGGATGCGCACTTAAAGCATCTGTTCATTTCCCTGTGTGCCACACGCTTGAGCTGAGTTCACCAGCAGTCTGCGCTCAGCTTTACCCTTCGGCGATTTGTTTGGCCCGTTGACGACATGGGGGCGGAGAGCGCCGGTACGAGCTATTTAAAATGCTTTGGCGAAACTGCAAGCTTAACCATACTCAGTCATCGGCCCAGCATTTGCGGGTTTCGGTGTACGAAGTCATAACAGAAGCATTTACGTAGAGAAGAACTGAACTCTGAGCCCAGAACGACAGTTGGATATTCAAGACATTTTACGCCCGGGAATATACTGGAACAAACTGGTACACATTTTGCATCCCAATAAGCAACAGGTAAGGATTACTCAACAACTTTGTGTGAAGTTATTGAAATCAACAGCGGACAGCCATGAAAAGACATGTTATGGTCTAAATCAGGGCAGTTTACATTAATTACTTAAAGGCTGTAGAAATTAAGGTGCAATCTCCAGCAATCTTTGACACTATATCCAAAAATCAAACATATGTATTATCTACGGATGTGCATCTCCATTACTGTGGCTGATGCCATACACATTTCGGTGCTTTGCCAACGGAGATACATATATTAGGCAACTACAAAAGCGATATATGATTCACCCATATTGCGACGCAGTACGATTCGACACGATTTGATTCAACGCGATACGATGCGATGCAAAAGAATATGAAAATCTACGAAAATCCATCTGGTACAGACACAAAGTTTTGAGACAGGGAATCAGTTTAAGTATAAAAATATTAGGTCAAATAAATTTGTCACATTTCTAAATGAAGGCACAGGATCTTTACTAATAATCACATATTAATAATAACCCTGTACACACTTTTTTAATCGGGGCAATCGTGTGGTGAACTTTTACGCCGGTGCACCAATGCGATTCAGTGAATCTTAGCATCCCTAATATCATCTTAGTGTAAACTAGGACCTACATAACAAATACAATTAAACCAGTGTCTTGAAATTTCAGAAAATTAAATTAAATTGTACATTGCACGTTAGCATACTAAAACACGATTCATGTTAATGCCTTATGAAGTAAGGCTGAACTCGCAAAACTGTATAGCATGAACTACAGTTATGGCGGAGCATTTTCTGTAGCCAAAAACAGCGTTATCCAGACTGAATTTAGGGACTTTGTAACTGAGTCTGGCTGAAACTTTACTACAAGAACTGGAACACTGAAATTTTACTACAAACACTTCTTTCAATTTCTGTTCCAGATCTCAACTATAGTCAAAAGTATTTGTAAATATTGGCTTGGCTATGAATTAGTTAAAACTCGATCATGCTAACAGCAGATTTAACTGCTCGCTGTAGATTTCCATTCATGCTTCCTTAAAGGTCAATGGGAAATATTTATTTCGTTTCGTTTTACACCTGTTCCCCAGCTCCGTGCGCAATGAATTGTGCTTTTGGATGCAGATCAAGCTAACGTAACCAGTAACTTACCACCGCTTTACTGAGAAAACAATTTGACGCAAACAGGGTCAGAATAAGGCAGCCTAGTATACGTTTACCCATCTTCGCATATAACGTGTACCTCGCTTAATTAAACAGTAACAGCGTTATTAGTAGATATTAGACCTATAACTGAAGAAAACTTTCAGCAATAAGTAGCGCCGCTTTTCCTTAGAGGTACGCGTGTGTTTTTCTCCCAGTTATGAATTCCCCGAGACCCACAGGCATCCGCAGCAGCGGGTAACATATCTTCGTTTAGGGGCGACAGTTAAAGTCATACGACATCCAAGATCTAGTTTTGTATAGTATATACGGCATGCCAGTTTTACTGCCTGGATAGCCTCTCAGGCTGACGGCTTGATGACTGTTTTATACACATCTGATAAACCCTTACGAACTGAACCCTCAAACAAACACATTACTTGAAGCAATTGCATCTTTGGATAATTATGAGCATCACAGTAGTTACTACAAGCTACAAACAACATATAGAGAGAGTCACTTCGGCATTGCCCATTTTAGTGTTGAAACACCTTACAATGGAATGTCTTTTCACAACTGTTGTTGAAGGGTTTACTACCAAGTGTGATTTTTTTAAAACACATATGTTTGTTGCTAGGACAGTAGGAGACGTGCAGTGTAAGAGGTGACTGATTTTAATGAGTTCTGTTGCGATTTTAGCACCAGAGAGAATCCTCACTGGGACCACCATTCTGCTGCTGTGATGATTCGAGGTCCCAGCAGACTCACTCTTAGTCAACAAGGTTTCACTGCAATCTCAAGCACAAACTAAGGAGAGACTACTATCATAAAAAAAAACAAAAGACATTTAAAATCTGTGCCCTGGATTTGTTCTTTTTAAGAATCCCAGAACCTATTTACGTCACATAGGGTCCATTCTTCTAGCAAAAGTCTTTAACAAACAATGGAGTTATTAGTTGAAAAATAAATGTGTTTTCATAATTTGTTGATCATACTTAGTCAATTCATATTATAAGCAAAGTGACATTTAAGTCAAAGATAAACTAACGGATTTAGCAGACTGGCCTAATTCTTGTAAGTCTTTAGATAGCGCTGGGGGGGGGGGGGGCACATAAGTCACACTGCATTTATCCTAGGTCCCAAATAAGCATCTTCTATAAGAGCTGGCTATGGTGGCTTAGACTTCACCAACTTGTCATATTTACACACTCAAAATCTTCCCAATGAACCTCATCTTACAGTAAAAAGCAACATGCTAAATGTCTAAGACATTGTGGCCCACCACGTTCCAAATGTATTATGCTATATGCTTAGAAAGATCAATACCTGGTATGAATAGGAAGATCACCTCTCCTGCATAGAAGAAATTGCCTTAAGATAACTGGTACCTAAATAGGTCTTGTTTATGAATTACCAAAATGTTCACCAAGAATTGTCATAATTATCTGATGAACCTTTCTAAAAGCAATGGCATCTATGACAACAATGTAAATCATCCGTGAAAAGACAAATATTATGTCAGTCATTAAGTCTGTATGGCTGTGCTTTTGGTCAGACAGAGTAAAATTCAAATAATTCAGTAAAACCTCTCTCATAAACAGTTGGTGAATTTTGTGGTATTTTTTCTGAACATTGTTACATTCTTGCTGAAGTATTCTGCAATTCAAGCCAGCCATCATTAGTCACAGCAAAACCCATTTTAATTATGCAAAAAGCACAAAGCTTTTCTATATTGACTGACATGTACCTGTTAAAAACTCTTTACCTTGGCAGTTATATTGTGACATAATAATTTTTAAAAACTGTGTTGAAGTAGTACAATGGGAATTGAAAGGATTACTGTAAAACACGTAATATGTTCAATGTTCGTGTATTTTTTGGTATAATGCTGACACTACCTTTCATTGTGTCTCAGTCCCCCAGCACAGTTCATTGATGACATCTGAAAACCTGACAAGAGCGGACTGATCACCTCTTCAATACCGAACAGCCAAGGGTCTGCTGAGAGTTGAGGGGCACCTCCTCTACCTGGTCCCTCCCATTTCCTGCCTGAGTTGGTCCCTGTGAACGTTCAAAACTGTTTCTCCAACGGTTTTTTCAAAAACTCAGACTGTTTTCCAAGGCAGACACAGTTACACGCCCCTCGCGGGCAGAAGCGATGGGGAGTGTGCGAGCCAGCCGCTATAGCATAGTGTCGTCAGAGGAGGATGGAATGAAGCTAGCCACCGTGGCCGTACCCAATGGTCACGGGAATGGCAAGACGAGGGTGCATACTCAGCAGCAGGCTAAGAGCCGCCTTGTCAGGAAGGATGGCCACTGCAACGTGCAGTTTGTCAACGTCAGTGAAAAGGGCCAGCGCTTCCTGGCCGATATTTTCACCACCTGTGTGGATATCCGTTGGCGGTGGATGCTTGTCATCTTCTGCCTGACCTTCTTAATGTCATGGCTGTTCTTTGGCTGTATCTTCTGGTTAGTGGCTTTCCTTTATGGGGATATTGGAAGCACAGAGGCAAAATGCATCACAAATGTCAATAATTTCCTAGGAGCCTTTCTCTTTTCTGTTGAAACGCAGACCACTATTGGCTATGGCTACCGTGTTGTGACAGATGAATGCCCAATTGGTGTCTTCATGGTGGTGTTACAGAGCATTGTGGCCTGCATCCTCGAAGCCTTCATCATTGGGGCAGTCATGGCTAAAATGGCCAAGCCTAAAAAACGGAATGAGACGCTGGTGTTTAGCCACAATGCCACTGTGGCCATGCGGGACAACAAGCTGTGCTTAATGTGGCGCGTTGGCAACCTCCGTAGGAGTCACCTGGTGGAATCCCATGTAAGAGCCCAGCTCCTCAAGTCCCGTGTCACACCAGAGGGGGAATTCATCCCCCTGGACAAAAAGGACATTGACGTAGGCTATGACACTGGAATTGACCGCATATTTCTGGTTTCCCCCGTCACCATCATTCACGAGATCGACGAGGGAAGCCCCTTCTATGATATGAGCAAACAGGAGTTTGAGAACTCACACTTTGAGATCGTGGTCATCTTGGAGGGCATGGTAGAGGCCACGGCCATGACGACTCAGTGTCGTAGCTCCTATCTGTCAGGAGAGATCCTCTGGGGTCACCGCTTTGAGCCAGTCCTGTTTGAGGAGAAAAACTACTATAAAGTGGACTATTCACGTTTCCACAAAACCTATGAAGTTCCCAGCACCCCTCTGTGCAGTGCTAGAGAGCTGGATGAGAAGAAATCTATCATGTCTGGCTCCAACTCCTTCTGTTATGAGAACGAGGTGTTGCTTGGAAACAAAGACAATTCCGCGCAGGAAAGAGAGGGCAACGTGGGTCCTGAGAGCACAAACATGGGCACAGTCTCAGACTCAGACTCTGAACACAACCAAGCCACAGTGCCCCTAGAACCACGGCCGCTGAGGCGGGAATCTGAGATATGACTCTTCAACCAAGTCGGCTGGGAGGAGCACTGCAGAAACCTGTTGTTTGAAAAGGCACATTGAGCTGGATACAGTTCAGCCCAGAGATGGTGACTGTTTTCACACTGATGGTACTGCTGTGAGAGGTGTTCAGCAAGGACCGAAACATGAGTGTTAAAAAATGAGATGAAAGCAACCAAAACAAAACTGCGCACTGGCACAAAACTCTGACATTTTTGCATAGACAGACAAGTTTGCCTGTGAGGGGTGTTAAACAAAAAGATGCAATACAGTTCTATTTATTATTACAACAGTTTATAGATCTGTGTGACAAAGGGGGAAGGTATAGGGAAATGTTGGTATGGTTTTCAAAACTTGAAATACCAGACATGTCTCTCTGTTCAACTTTCCAACTAGAAAAATTAGATTAGGTTGGTTAGTGAGATTTTCGTTCCACTTTTCTGCCTTAATGGTCTTTATTTGCTGCTATAGAAATTACGGTATTTTGGGGGGGGGGGGGCACAGAATTCAGTTTGGATAATAGAGCATTTTTTAGGTCAATGCACTTAAATGGTCAATTATATATAAATATAATTTCATGACTTCGATTTTTCAACAAATGAACTATTTTTTTTGCAGTTTTACACATAAAATCGGTCTTGAATGATGGCCCTGCAGTTGGTTGAGTATCTCCCTGGACCATGTGGGAGAAAAACCAAGATATAAACGTTAAGCTGGACATGCCGTGCCATGCCACATCAGATCTTCAGGATCCCGAGTGACATGCAAAATGATTGAACCTGTAAACGTCTGCTGCTGAGGCTAAAACCTTAGCTTCTCCATTTGTCTTTTTGCCCGTGCTGAATGGACACAGTCAGATCACTTTTAATGAGCCGTGCAATACAGTGGTTTGCTATCAGACACTTGCAAGATGACCACAAAAGATGCAACATGTTCGCCGGCTAAGCTGCTGCACTTTCATTCCCAGCTGAGACGCACCAAAAGTGCCCTGTCAGCGAGCTGGCCTCGCGACAGTGCAGTGAATATGCCTCATGCAGCATGTTGTGTGTTGCTTTGAGCCCGTGAATTTTTTTCCCCACAAGCCGCTTTTAAAATACTCATTAGACAACAGCTGGCACCACTGGAAACTGGGGGGAGAGTACACAAGTGTGTGTACTGAATATGCCGGCCAATTTTCTGCTGTGTCAGGGCCTGCAACTTGCATAGGCAATCTAAAAACAAACTAGAAAAACTCCCAGAGGAATATTTTGTAACATTTGGAAGGATTAAAACAATATATGAACAAAGTATGTGATATTAGTATGAAGGCGGAAGTTAGCCCTCCAGACCTGGATGTAACCCTTAAGTAAATAGCAAAAAAACATGCCTGTTCGTTTAGAAGGGTCAGCGGTCATTAGTGTCAGAATGAACCATACTTTTTCTCCAGACTTCCTGGGTTGTAAACAAATGAGTAAACGAATGTTTAACAAAGTGCTGCTATGTTGCATATTAAGTGTTTTTTATTATTTTGTGAGGATGTTGAAACTGAAGAGTATTACTGTTAAAAAAAATAACAATTCTAAATAAATAAAGGTTAAGACAGTTAGAAATAAACAGAAATAAAGCACAATGTTTGTGAGTTTAGCAAACCAAAATGGCTCAGCTATTTTACAAGTAAATTATCCATCCTTGTATCTGTTTGTCCTATTTGGGGTCATGGGGGCTTGCAGCCTATCCCAGAAGTTAGGTGCCTGAAGCAAAGAATAACCCAGGAAGGGACACCAACCCATCACAGGGCATATATACATTCATACCCACAGACAGCTTGGCAACTCCAAATCACCTTAGAATGTTGTTGGATTGCAGGCAAGGGGGAAACCAGAGTACCCAGAGGAAATCCCGTGACAATGGGAGAACATGCAAACTGCACACACATGGAACTAGGGTGGAGACTTGAACCCTGGTCCTTAAAGGTGTTGCGGTAATACTGCTAACCACTGAGCCACCACACTGCCCTAGGTAAATTATTCCTTTTTCAAATATTTTCATAACTGAAGCAGAATGTAAACAAGACAATTTGCAGGTAATACATATTCAGACCCTTACTTTTTTGTAAAGCCTTAATCTTCATTTATATGAACTGTTACCCACCAAATGATTTTGTTTTCAGCATTAAGGGCATCTTGGGTGATATTCTGGAGAAAAGCCTGGAAATTGTTACTTTACACAAGGCATCCTCATAGATTGAAAGTCCCAGGTCTCATTTGTCAAGGTGGAAATTGCAGTTTTACTAATCATTCCCCCAAGTTAAACACACAAACTCATGCCTGAAGACATCATATGTCTTTTTTTCTGTAGTTCCAGTCCATTGTTGTAGACACCCTGGCATCAGATGTTAGGATATGATTTTAAGTATATTATTTTTCTTTCTCATTAGCAAAAAAGAACCAAAAGTACTGTAACTGCTCCATTTTAAGGCTCTCTGTAATCTATTTGGGTTTCGTGCTGTGACACATTGCAGTATTGGTCGCTGACATGATTCCCTGGTTTTGTATCAATGACTGAAAGCCTTTTGGCAGCACTTTTTGTAAATATCCCCCACCTGTCCCCGTGGCAGCCTTTTTGTATCACAGTCTTCCTATTGTACTGCAAAAACAACAGAATGTACAGATTTTTATATTATTAATATTGTTATTATTATTAATAATTATTATTATTGTATGACCTATTTTATTTTTTTCAATAAAACAATAATTATTTTAAAAAACGGCATTGGTGTTCTTTGAGAGCTATGTATATCAAGCCCAGACACATGTACCGAGATATCTGTGAGAAACCCTTGGCAGTGAATCAGGGATAATAAACTGGTTTAAGAAAGTGAACAACTGGTCACAGTGTTGCAGGTAAAGGTGCTAGGTGGGGGCCTAGTTCTGCGACAATCACTTTGGATGAAAGTGTTATAGAAGCATCTTGTAAATGTCTACAGTGACTTGCAGACAGGTGTGCATCAAGATCTGCCAGCAATATTTCTGTTAGTCACGGGTCCTTCTGTTTTGTGAGAAGACACAATGACTAAACATATTTGCATTTATAGCATTTGAAACATTAAACTTGAATGTACAAAAATATCTAATTATATAAGCCATGCTGCAGCACTGTTCATTTAGGGACAAGAGTCCGGAAATAAGACAAGATTGCCTTTAAATGTCACTGCAAAAATAATTAGTATTTCTTACAAAATCAATGGCACTGAGACTTCTATTAAAATTAAGGCCAAAACAATTCCATAAATCCCCATGGAATCTCAGCCTCCAGTCAGTGATTGTGTGATTACATGCTGAAGGTTTCTGACAGCTAACTGCCATGTTTATTTAAATACAATACAATAACCACAAAGCAAGAAAATGGGCACATAATTCAACCTCCACTGAATGCTGAGGAACACCGCGACAAGGGTTTCAGAGGGACGAGTGGCTCAGGGATTCAAAAAGGATCCAGGCAGCAAACAGCCCTCCCATGAGGGTAGTAAGTCATGGAACACAGATGTGCACACCCTCTGCCTGCCCAGGGATCCAACAGGTCTAGAAGAACATACTCGAGGGCAATCCAATGGGGATTATTCAGCCATCAGCTTCAAGAACCATGAACCATAGAGTCTGTAATGACTGCTCACATTACCTAACGTTTATTGGCAAAAAATGAGAAAAAAAAACTACTTATATTTCAGGCCCGATCGGCTGAGTGCCAATCCTGACAATAAACGATCTGGCCACCCTTAAAATTTAGCAAGGGTTTTTATACTTTTGTTGCTAATGGCACCAGTCAGAGTGAAATCTGGGCTTTAGCAAAACAGCTTTTTCTATGGCTTAATCAAATACTGAGTAGTAGGTTACAGATCCTTCAATAAAGATTATTAACCATTATTAATTACTATTACTACTTATTACAAATAATAATAATGATGAATGCAAGACAAAAGTAAGGAAAAGAGAAGGAGAATGCGGAAGGAACATTAGCATTATTTGCAATTATATCAGCGTCATTCTCAAAATATTTTTTGGAAATATTGGTATTTCATTATCATTAAAACATTAATAAAAGACAAAGCTGGCAAAGAAAAATAAAGTATTAATTGAGATATTAAGGTGGTGTTTAACACTGCATCGGCTACAGCATGCTGATAGACACTTGAGTCTGTTCCTGCGTGAGAGATTCCCTATACCACCTTAAAAAACAGAACTGATGTAAATAACGTGTGGGAAAGTAAGGAGCAAGAGCCGACCTTTTCCGGTCACACCATTTAATATTTAGGTTTATTTATTGAATGATTAACTTATGAGTTGTGACCAGGAAAGGCACATTCAGGCTCTACTTCCTGTTATAAAGGAACTTCATCATTCTTAGTGTTTGCAGTTGTTGGTGAGATGTACATTAACTGAAGATTGTTCACTCCTACCCCTAGTCCATGAAAACAACATGACTTCTGAAAGACAAATATTCAACAAGATTGCATCCAACTTACAACAAACACAGATCAAGTGTGAGAGTTAACTAAGTCAAAGTATAACTGCTATTGGTTCATTTTACATTTTACTTCCTTTCTCAGAAATTGCAAAACGAATCCCTACTGGATATCGCTGATTGACTCATTGACCTGAACAGAAACCCCTCCATGTTCAACCAGGAAGTGTAGTCAGTGAAAAAATGACTACTGCTGTAAAACTATGGTGTGATCCCCCACTCCCTTTCCCATCAAGCCTGATATAGACAGGCCGAGTTTGTCCCCAACCACTCCCCCCCCAAAAGAAATACTACCATCTACTGCTATTTGACAAATATAGTACTGAAAAACTACGTGTGACTGTAGTGACTTGACTCCCCTGTTGCAATCAAAGGTTAGCACAAATGCAATTTGTGGCTGTGAGACCTTTCGTGGAATATTTACAGTTTATGTTCTCCTGCCACAACTATGGGTTATCAGTTTAGCTCACAGATACTCTGTCCACAGAAAACTTACCAGATGGTACCCATGGGCCAACACATCTCTCTGTTAAACATTCTTCGCATAATGCTTTTGGAGAACAGTATCTTAATGTCACAGAAATGGTTCTATGGGTTCCATATATGGTCCAAAACATTTTGTCTCTGGAAAAGTACTCCCAATGCACATATAAACGGTCCTGCTTAAAGTAATATTCTATATGCTAACCTGCAGACAATGTTCTCCAAATGGCTGGGAATACTGGCTGTGGATTCACGATGCAGTGGTTTTGCTGCATGGCTTCTATCAAGAGCTGTGATTTGGCAATTTGGCTCAGTTTCGAAAGAGAGCCCCCCTACTGCACCTTTAAATGGATTAAACTGGTGAGCAGTAAGCTAAAGGGGAGGGTGGCGGGGTAGGGGGGGGGACTGGAGTTGTGGTAAACAATGCCACACCTCTCCCCCCTCAAACACTATCACAGGAACAACTCCCGCTGTCTGGGAACTTCACTTTCAGAGGCATTCAGCTTTCTTGCCAGCCTATGATCCCCTCTGTTGTGTCTGCAGACACAAGGAGACCTTCCTGCTTCACAGAGAATCCCAGCATCAGGTTAAAGAGAATGCAGCCCAAAGCTGGTCTCACATGAGAAGCTTCCCTGTGTAACGAGGAAATCTGAATCAAACTAGAACTATATATTTAAATATGCAGGTTTTAATATAATTGAAGGCTCCTATATGAGGCTATGACACATCATTGCATTTGGTCCTTTAACTACAGTAAACAAGGATGAAATCTGGGAAGGGATGAAAATGGCTGTGTTACTGACTGTCACAATTGCATAGACATCCAATGCACCTGCTTGACACACTCCCCCCATTATACAAATGCTTCCCATCAGTCTTATCTACTGTCTTATTAACTTCACTTGACATTTCCCATAAGTGCCACTCGCCCTCCACTCTCCATTTTGGTTTCATGCATAAATAGCATAATTTGGCAAAGCTCTTCCTGGCACAACATGGGGGAGGTTAAGCTTACCTGCCTTGTATGGATATTGAGAGCAACCTACACCCCCTGCATGCACCAATGAGCAATGCTTAGCTGAGGGTGGATCCTGGAGGTCTGCAGCACCAGGTTCATGAGCCTTCATCCTTCTGTCAGTGTGAAATTCAGCACAGTTCCCATGGACCCTTAGGAGTCTGCGCTATGCTTTAACCCACCACCTCCCCTCAGTAATGCCCCACTTACAGCAATACCTCAATGCCACACATCCATCTTATGGTAAGCTGATGTTTTGTCTTTTCATATTTAATAGGATTCAATGTGAGAAGCACTCAATCGGGGGTGGTGGCCCGGTGGCCTAAGAGAAAGAGCCCGTCACAGGATAGCTGCACAAGAGTGCTTTACAAACATTTATCAAAAACATTAGAAAACTGTCTGGAAACAAATTAAGAACAACATCACCAACAGACATGGTTAATGTTTTTACAATGCTAAAAGTAAGTAGATGGCAGGAAATGGGAGAAAAAGAAAACCAAACCAAATGCTTTGTACAAGTCAGAAAACAGCAATGCCCTTCCAGGTAGCCCCCCCAAGCTTTGTGGGGTTGGGGTGGCACCTGCTACAAAAACCTGAATGGAAACAGCACCGAGGACATCAATTACGCATATTTGGATAATTACATTGTCCTCCTTATAAAATTGGAGGATCATGGGGCTGAGAAAAAAATGCCTGTGTTCATCAAGTAAGGGTGAGGATCTTAGCTTAATAATAATTTGGAGTACATAGTTTAGGTGTCCCTGTGCATATATATGAAAAAATTCAGAAGAAATGAAAAAGTAACAGAATGCTAAATTTACTAATAACAAATTGACCAAGAACAACAGTTCCCAGTCCATTTTCTAGTGTTTTTATGGCAATAAAAATGATATTTACAAGATATTCACTTTGAGAATAACCAAATGCTGTCCTTGCAAATGAGTACTTAATACACAATGTATGTTAAAATGGCAAACTGTATGTCTTCTTTTTTTGTGAACAAAAAGCTCCTCTAACAGACTGGAGGGGCAAACATACTGTTAACTACTGTTATCAGAAAAATCCAAAACCAGAGTGACCACAAAAGCACAGAAGAATGTTCTGGGTACTGGTTATAGCATTGGCTTAAAGGCTTTCAAATAATTCCATTAGATGACATGAGCCTAAATATTTTGCTCAGAAAAGCTGACGTTATTTATATAGGAAGTGGATGGACCCTGCACAATTTTTGTTCTTGACAAAGTTTGACATACATCATGAACCAAGAGGCCATGAGCCAAGACCTAGAGTTCTTCTGTGCCACAATATGATGGGACTTACTCATTTTTAATTCAGGCGGTCAAGATGTCTGCTTCTTCAGCTAATAATAAAACAGTGGTTCTCAACTCCAGTTCTGGGAACCCACTGTTATTGGCTGATTGAGAGATCATCCTAAAAACCAGCACCCACATCAGCCTTCCATGGAACAGGTTCCCCACCCCTGGTCTAAATGCTAGACAGTGACATTCAATCCATATAAATACAATATTTTTCATAATTACAACCTTATCAGCAAATAACAGCAGAAAGAAAAGGACAATTAAATGAGTTGCCTTAAATAATTTGTGCTTCTTTAAATCGTGTGCATCATATTAAAGTCAAGTATAGTGGGCCTTATGGTCATGCCAGCCATATATGTACATTAAGGGCAGGATTCATTAAAAGAGCAGGAGCAGCACACTGGCTTCAGGCCCCCCTCAGCTGTGTGTGGCCTTTTCATGTTATCCCCATGCTGTGCAGATTTCCTCTCTCTGACATGCAGTTAGGCTAATTGCTGTCCATAAACGTACATGAGATTAGCGTCCCATCTTTGAGTCCTCTGCCATGTGGGATACCCCCCCACCCCCAGTGACCCTGACCAGGATCTATGACTAACACAGCTTTGCAATAACAAGTTCTGCAATCTAAACTTAGACATGCAATTTGTTCCTTTTTGGAGATATTGTAACAAACTATGTAGTAGTATTATGTATTTATTATTTAGTTATTTAGTGCATGATTTTGAAAAATGGAAAATATTGCAGATACATAACAGCTATTTTAATACACTGCCTGAATGACAGGTTAAACATGTTTATGTGCAATAATTATATGTATTCAAAAAAAGTGTGCCACCACACTACATTCCCCAGTGCCTGTCTTAATTAACATGGAATACAGAGGTGGCCAGTCACATGCAAGAGAACAGGCCCAAATTATTAGGAAGAACCAGAGGACTGCCACCTTTGGTGGTCTACTGGATCATTCAACCCATCACAGCTGCCATTCCCCTGCCCCTATCATTTATAGACATGGATGTGGAGGCTTAGTCGCCAATTATGGTGAGAAAAGGGGGTGAGGGGTGGCAGTTGTTGGGGGTGACTGACCAAAAACAACTCATCTCTTCTGCCTCCTTACCCCAGCAACATGGCATCACCCAATAACATGTATAGACTTGGATGTAAAAGCCCCTAAGATCAAGGTGGGTGAGAGGCTGGGCTTTGAAGGGGGGAGGTTAAAAAAAAAACACGTGTTGTAAAGCCTCATCCTTTGTGTGACAATCTCCTAGTAATCATCAGCAGACGCAGGAAAGGGCAGCTGGGGGAAGGCTGCAGAATTTTCCACTGGAACCGGCTGGTCAGAAATAGCAGTCCCGTAAAAGAGGAAAAAAGGCATTTAAAAACAGAAGCTGACTGTAACTAGACCTCAGAGGTGTTAATACCCCCCAAGTCGCAAAGAGACGGGAAAGGTGACTGATTTTCCACTCCTTACAGATGGAGGGAAGCTCATTGTGAATCTTCTATCACTATTTGTTTTTGTGACAGCTAGCTAAAGACAGCTCTACCTCATCTGCAGTTAGAGCCAAACATTATTCCTCTGCGCGTAAACCGGCCTACTGCATTTTATGCACAGTAATAATGTATTTGCTTATACATACAGTATTGTGCAGAACTTTTAGGCAGCCAAAGATAATTATTTTAAAATAATCTTCATATTGGAGTAAAACTATGTTAGTATGCCTGTCACAGTGTATTAGCTTAGCCATTTCAAAACTTCTGCTAAAATCACCCAAGTATTTGTAACAACCATCCACACACCCATGTGCTTTTTGACTCAACCATTAGCACACCTTGAACAATAAATCAATAAAAGAACGACTTTTTTAACTAATTAGTTTTATTAATGGAGCTAGTAGTGGTGAAACTGGGAACTGAAGTGGTATTCATCTATCCATCCAAGAAGATATTAATAACTTTTTGGAGAACTGAAGAAATTTTCACTTGTTATTATTGTCTGATTATACTGTCTGATGCTGAATTGTGTTTTTTCCAGAGTGCACTTTCTACCCAGACATATAGCATAACATTGCTTCTAACTGCCTAGGACCTTTGCACAGTACTGTATATTGTGTTTTATTTTGTTTTTGGGAACCAAAACAGAATGCTCTCTTGTTCTTCAGTGAAATTCCTGTGACATGTATAAATTAATTTTCCCCCACAAATTTCACATACAATTAACCTGGATCCATGCTACAAAATCAGAGCTTCTACCAAGGCTGTAACACAAACAGCTTAGATTGTGGAAGTGGCAAATGCCTACACATAAGAGTTTTAACAGAAGACAAAGTGGGTGCTTTTTTCTTTTTTATAACAGAGGGTATTGTCAACTGCTAGAACATCAAAAGCCAAAAAGGAAAAGTTCCCAGATGTTTTGTTTTTAGAGAATCATATTTCCATTTAACTTAACACCAGTTAGACTACTGAATTGTATTTCTATTAGGTAGAGTTCTTACATATGAAATTATACACCACAGGTGTACTTCAACTAAGAAGACTATTGGGATGACCAATACAGTCAAAACACCATTTCAGAGGTTATACTGTCCTGGGAAAGAATTCAGATCACAGCAGTGAATGGCAGAGTTTTTGCCCATCTGTGCTCTTCCATGAACTGCGCGACATCCAGTTGCAGCATCCAGAAAGGTAGGCTTATAAACTGGACATGTCCCAGTGGCCCTGGTTTCATAACAGGAACTCTTGCATAGAAAGGAATGTGAACAACGACTGCTAAAGGAACATTAGAATCTTACATAAAAATGTGCCCTGAATCATCTGCTTGAACCCGTGGCCGTCATGACACGACTCCCCGTGGAATGCACGTGAAACTGTTTGCGCATATCACGGAATGATCTCTATAATATACACTCCATTCCCAAGCAGTTGTATGAAGGGGATCATTCTTAAGGAAGAAGTGCTGGCACATGAAACTGCATGGCTATTTGTGAGAACACGTACCTACCAAAGCCCTCAGAAGAAGGCCATCCTAAAAGGTACAACATCGTGCCATATACATCGGCCATCACACACACACACACACACACACACAGTGTACAGAGCTGTAACCTGATTGTACAGCTTTGTTTCTCAAGGCCTACAGATTCTTCTGGTTCTTACTCACCCCAGTTCTTAATCCCTGGTGCTGTCATTATTTGGCTAGGTACTTAGTTCACCTGGCCTAGCAGGTGTGAACTAGAGAATTAAAACATTAACATGCATAGCTGCAATCATCCATTTACATTTCTTTTATTTAGCAGATAATTTTTCCAAAGCAGTGTGACCATTGAGACGGCAGGGTCAGACAGTTCCATCCCAACCTGCTGAGCCGCGGAGAGCTCCCAACACATTACATGCCACTTCCATCATCACATCATTCCTAAATACCAGAGCAGTCAATGGAATTTAATACACATTTTTACTCATAGTTTATCTGATGGCAACAGTTTTAGAAATAACATTCATAATAGTCATTTTACCTGATTTTTTGAAAGTTGATGGACACTGTGCAGGATGCTAGCCAATTACAGGAAACATAAGCACAATATGAGCAACTAGAGACACCAATTCACTTAACTGTATATCTTTGTACTGCAAGTGGAAGCTGGAGTACCTACACAAATTAGGGAGAACGTGAGTCCACACAAGCAGCACAACCCTAAACCCGTACAGGTGTAAGGCAATAATGCTAAACACTGCACCGCCACACCCTTACATGTTGTCAGTAATTGCTAAGCCAGTTCAAATTAAATCCTACTTTTCTGGGTTTTACCTCTTCATCACAACAATATAGCATCACACTGGATCTGTGAGGGCTCATCCTGACCTGACACTGGAGTGTAAAGTCTTCGACAGCTTTATGTTAAAACAGGGCCTCCATGTCTGCCTGTGTGTACTCTGTCAGTAATGAATAATGTTTGCTCTCGGGGAATTCTCACCCTCTTTGTACTGCAAGTGGTCAGTACTTTTTATGCATTTGAAAGACTCACATTTCACTTTTGAAAGACGCGTTCTCACTTCCCTTATCATAAAGCAGAATTAGTATAGCACAATTTCAACATGATTTTCACACAACACACTTAATAACAGCACAGCTTATTACAGCATTTATAGTGCATTCAAAGTACAGCAGATTGAATTGTTACTAGGAGCAGAAAGTATGAGCATTTAACCCCTTTTCTTAGTTCCCTTCACTGGCTTCCTCTAGATTACAGGACCGACCTCCTTTCACTTACATATGAAGATGCCAGGTCATTGCAAGACAGACACACACAAACACACGGGGAATTTTAGAGACCAACTCACTAACTACTGTAACCTTATGAGAAAATTAGCAAAACATGTCAGAATAGCAAAGTTTGAAGCACCATAAAGATGTACCAATGACTTGTGTGTGTGTGTTTGGTTTGCAAAGTCATCATCTTAAAATTTAGGATTTCAAGAACTAGAAAAAAGAATCAACTTCAAACTTCCGGGGTGAGGGGCAGTGGGGGAAGCAATAAATCACAAGGCATGTGTTTAGAGCTGAAAGAGATATGGAATAATACTTGCTCATGACAGTGGGGACTAAGGGCTCAGGAAAAGAAGGCTTGATCCACATCACACCACCATTGCCGCTCCTGCTGCTGGAGTGATCAAAATTCCACAGTTGCTTTTAGTAGCAATGGCATGTTTCCCGGACAAGGGGCAGGACTACGCTGTCATGATTCGATTTGTACAGAAAGGCCCAATTCTGCCGCCCCACTGCATACCCCAGCCACCTCCGGCCCTCCTGGACAGTAAAAAGCAAGAGTGGAGGCTTTTATGAGCTCACCAGATCCCACCAAAAAGGAACAGAGGAGGCACGTTGAGACATACCCCTGGGGCCAGTTTCTGTCTGCACTCACACTGACTACTGCTTCCTACAGCCAAGTTCCTACTGTACTGAGTTGGAATATAATCATTTAAAAAGTGACAAGTTTCAGCGGCTAAGCTGCTAGCTGGTTGTTGCCGATTATGAATATACTGAATCCACAGAATCCACAGTCAAAAACAATTAAAGACTTGACACCACTTTTGGCATGTCTTGCTTCTGCATGAAAAGCTCCAACTCATTCCAACTCTAAAATCTGATCACAATCATTCAGATTAATTTATTGCCAGACTAGTTTTCATAACAAACTGACTGATTTGTAGTTTGGGTTTAGATGCTACGCTGAGGAAAAGTAATCTTTCTTAGTCGATACACTTGCCTGATAGCTGAAAGGAAGTGGCTTGGTTAACCAAGAAGTCTCCAGATCGCTGACCTATTTAGAAAAGCAGCAAATAAAGGCAGTGTCATCTTTCACAGGTTGCAAGCTTCTTATCTTACACTCATTCCACATCTACTTGCTTACAGACTGTGGGTTTTCTCTGTTCTCTCCACCTTATATTAATGTGAACTCATTAACTGACATTACTGTTGCCTGAAGTAAAAAGAAGCACATAATAGCTGCAAGAGGAGAGACAGTAACTTCAGTGACAGACGCGGGACTCCAGGGCAGAATAGCTGTAAAGTAAGGAAGCTTGCGGTTAGACTCATTGTCTGGCAGTCTGGAGCACTGCTGATTCATCATTCCCAAATACAGGAAGGCCACCACGATAGCCTCTTCGTAATGGCTATCGCTAGGCTAATGACTTTACCCTCTCAGTTCATATAATTAGTGTTGGCAACCTTATTATGATTTGTTTCTTAATATTTCATACTATTTGCCCATAGAAACTGTTGAAACACAATGCGCATCCCCATCTTTCACTCCTATCTTGTCATGTATAGCAACAAAACTGCAATAAAATTAGGGTTATAATTAGCACATTCCGGTCCAGTGACAGCTTCAAAGTTGAGGGAGTGGTCAGTACCACCATCTGGTGTGGGATCACAAGGGATCACATTCCTTAGGTATATGTCCGCCATTCATATAACATGTATGCCAAGCGCTCATAAAATGTGTACCTCATTTTAGACTTGTAAAATTAGTAAGCTGTATTGAAAATAAACATGGCCATTGGTGATTTCCGATGGCTGACCATACGTAACTCATATAATGAAGCTTGTTGGGAGAGCATCAGGCACTTGACACCTAACCCCACTAACACTTGCACTATTTTACTTTAAAATGAAATTTGGTTTGACAGCCTCAATAAAAGCATTAGAAATTCCAAACATTTTAATACAGGAAGCTTATTTACTCCCACCCTAGTAGACAGTTACATAGCAAAAAAGCCTCGCTGCAAGACTTTGCAAAGTCTTCCTATGCCAATGTCCCAAGTAGGTTTAGAATTGGTTTGGTGAGCATACCATTTAGATTGCATATATAACACATGATTCATTACTAGATAACTTCAGTCAGATATTTCAGCTCATTGTGAACTTTGAAAAGAACTGAAGGAACAAAACCAAAGAAAACTGCATAAAAAAGATGACAAGCTTTCACAGATTCCTAAAAATAGTTTTTTACAATGTGGTTAAACAGGTCCAGTTGAGCACACAAATTTCTGTTTAGAAGAATGTCATCAAGGTCTGAAATCTAAGAACAGTAAATATGAAACGAGACTACATATAAATGGTGGGGAGTGGCTGGGCCCATATGTGTGCGTCAATGAGTGTAATAAGTGAGCACGTCTGTTTTGCAGCATGCTCAGTGACAAACAACTGTTGTGTTGGCAATATGGAATCCTAGTTAGAAAGGTCACAGGGACTTGCAAAAAAGTAGCCAGTTGTGGCTATTGAGTTACAAATACCAGGCCACATATGTGATGACTACATGCTGCAAAGCAACAAATCACCTAATGTGAAGCCCTCATATTACTACTTTAACTAGAAAGAAATACTCAAGATAACATGCCACATTTCTCGACAGAATCCCAGATGTAACATAAAACTCTGTGTACAATATCAATATGAATATGCATGTCTTTGGAAACCCAAGTCAGAGTTCCAGCATGAGACGGTACTGCCAGGCCTTGTCCCAGTGCCAACAACTATGTGACCTTAGCCAGAGAAGCAGAGTCCCTAGACATTTGGAACACTGGTCAGCACAGTTGCCCGTCAGTTGCTCCATTATACCAGTGCTGCTCTCAGTGCACCAGCTCATCCAATGCCAGCCCCCTTCAGACCTGACAACTGAGAGTTTTCACAGCCCTTAAGGTATGGCAACCAGAGAGGGAATAAAAAGCGCGAGATGGATAGGTAGGGGAGAATATGTTGTGGGCTGAATTTTTTTATAATCAGTAAAGCGTTTTAGGGCTGGTGATTGGTATATAACATGCATGACTGTTAAGAGATAGCATGCAGGAAGCTGAGCAGAACCACGTCTAATGGGAAATACCCAAATGCCTGTTCAATCCCACCTCTATTTTGAAATTCACATTATGTGCGACTAAAATCACACAAAATGGTCACATGGTCTAAAACTTGTGTGTGCATGAAAAGTCAGTATTATTATGTAGCTAAGCATGCAGCGGTAATAAATAAAATACATTCATATACCAGCAATCTCTTCTACATATTGACAAACAGGGAGAAAGATGCTGACTCTAAGCGTGTCAAAAGGTATCTTGTTACCTCGGAGAAGTGCGGCTTGCAGCTCATCAAAGCAAGGCCAGCTTAGCTCTGTCAGGAAATGACAGGTCATATTTCTCTTCTCTTCACATGCACAACTGGCAGCACACTAAGTTTGACTATTTCAAACAAATCCTGCCCTACATGGCACAGTAGCAATGTTAAGGGTTATATGCAGGTGCCCACGGGAGAAGTTGTCTTCTAAAGAACTAAAGGGGGTGACAGTAGTGCCTGGTCCACCATGTTTGACAAACAGGTGTGAATGAGCAAGCAGACAAACTGGCAGCTTGGGACGATTGTACATGCACACATGACCATGTTACTTCGTCTACAAATGAGTCGCACAGCAAGAGGTGACAGTGCAGTATGATCATTTTAACAGGATTAAACTCCATAGCTCTGATGGCATTTTTTGTCCAAGCATACATTGAAAGCCCTGACAGGTGTTCCTTTCCCACTGTACAGATCATCATCCGGTCAGGAATGGTGAGGGGGGGGGGCTTATATAGTTAATGGCCCCCCAGATGTCCACATACCCTGCCAAACCACCCCAGGGGTAACTGATCAAGGGTTACAACTGACAAGCGAGAGGGAATGTGGCCCTCTTCTTATTTTTATGGTGGGGGGGTTTTGATGGGGGAAGGGCAGGAGATAAATAACCTGCTGTCAACCTCCTATGAATCTTTGTCAAGAAAACATGAACACAAAATCCTGAAAGGCTGAGTTTGTGAATGAACAGCTGGCAGTGAAGGAGTGAGTACTGGGAAATGACCCACTGGATGAATGAGTACGTAAATGATATTTAACCTTGCAGTGTAACTCACTGCTGATTCACAGCAGAGCATATGAGCTTGGTGGTTTACACTGCCATCAAGGAGCTTGTGGAACGACCAAGTGTATTCCAAATTCATTAGAAGGGTTTATTTTCCATCTATGAGGTTTCCAGACACGCAAAATGAACGACATCCAACTGCCAGACAGCCACTGCGTACTGGGTCTGATGGCCTACCACGATCATTGTAAATGACATGAAAAATGATGGTCTTTAATTCTGTTAACCACAAGCAGAAGCCGATGGTCACATCATGGGACAAAAACGTTTACTCTTATGGCATGTTGGGCAAGAGGAGAAAAACATCTTATGTCATTCTTCTTAAGTTGTTTTATTTTTCATTTTGCTCCACAAACCCATATAAACATTGCGCTATTGTAATTAATGCTCAGTCAGAACAGTGGAAAAAAGAGAGACCATGAAAATTCTACAAAAGGCCACTGGGAGAAAATGGCATCTGTGAGCTATAAACAAACAATCAGATGAGGCATTAGCTTTTCCAGGGCTAGGAGAGGGTATAGAACATTCAACAAGCTGGGGAAATGGGCCAGGGATGTCAGAATGCTGCGTGTTGCATGTTAGGAGTCTGGGGGAACCAGTAGTGACAATTTGGGGTCTGTTCTAATGCTGAAGATCTATGGAACTACTAGAGCTGCATGATATTGGAAAATTCAATGTTTTTATTTTCAAATATCAAAATGTGAATTTTCTGTGATAAATACTGTAATATTTATAAAGAAAAAAAGATAATAATTAATTGAAAATATACCTAAAATAAAACTATAACCAAAATGGAACTGTCAAATAAGTTGGTGGTGTTGCCACAAATTGTGCCAATAAAACATTGGGGCTGGGTTACATGACAACATTATCAGTAATTGAATTAAGTAACCTGGTGTCGGTACCTGACAGTGGCTAACCAACAATTATTGCCTTTGTTGTGGAAGTAGGCTTAGGTTATACACAAAGCGAAATAAAGATCCACAGAGGCTAAAAATGTTGGTCAGCACACATAACCCT
>JABFEB020000041.1:3162697-3180619 GCA_019775895.2 Stomatorhinus ivindoensis
TATACATACATACACACACACACACACACACACAGACACATACATGTGCGCACCGTGAAGTTTAAGTATGTGTGAAAATAGGAGTGGGACAGGTTCATGTTCATGTACCCCCTCTAATCCCAGTACCCTTTGCAGGAAAAGTCTGGTTGTTTATTGAACCCCTCCTGTTTAGTATCCCAAGCAAGATTAGAGCACCCTTTAGAGGGGTAACCCGGTCAATGGCGCAATGGACCATAGAGAGCCAGCTGTTGTGGCTAACAATGGGAACACAGATCATAAGTATTTGCATTAATGAAAGTCAATAAAACACTTAAAGTATGAATAAACCGCTCAGTCAGCTAGAGGATGAAAAAGTGAACGGTTTAGCAAATAAAGTTTAGCAGCAGGAGAGATGCGGTAGTTGAAGATGATGATGATCACCAGTTTTTTTCAGGTTTAAGCATTTTTACCTTAATTATTCATACCTACTGTAGTTTCTTCCCTGCCCGCTGCCTTACAGATGCAGTCTACCTCCTCTTCAAGCCTTTGTCTGTTAAACACGTCAACTGATACTTCAGAACAAAAGAACCAGCATTAACTCTTATGTGTTTTCTTCTCTCTCCCAGAACATGTTTGACACCACTATAGATTTAACTTATTTTAAATTTAGTGTATGTGCTACTGAAGAGAGCACAATTTAAGTTATTTTCTCGCAAGTAGGAAGAGAGAGGCTTAACTCCCCCACTTTCGATAATGATATTTTCTACTTCAATGCCAAAGACAGTCACAGAAAAAGAGAGACCCGTGCTTCACTTCCTTAGCACTCTGCTTCACAGTGACAGTTTGGAGGTCACCTCTTACAGACAAAGTAACCAGCCATCTTCCTTTGAATGAGAAGGAAAACTTCTCGGTATTTTAAATTTAGTGTATGTGCTACTGAAGAGAACACAATTTAAGTTATTTTCTCACAAGTAGGAAGAGAGAGGCTTAACTCCCCCACTTTCGATAATGATATTTTCTACCTCAATGCTAGACAGTTATAGAAAAAGAGAGACCCGTGCTTCACTTCCTTAACACTCTGCATCACAGTGACAGTTTGAAGGTCACCTCTTCCAGACAAAGTAACTAGCCATCTTCCTTTGAATGAGAAGGAAAACTTCTTGGTATTTATACAGCAAGATCCACTGTCTGTTTTACCTTGGGCCATCATTCTCCATCCCTACTTGTACCCATTACCTATAAAGAACAGTCATTGAGTGACACAAGAAGTCACCTAATGCCAGGCCTGTCCCCCTTTGGGGCCTGTATTGACAATCCTGTTCTCTTTTTTCTTGTCACAATGATTTCATTACTAATAATGTTACTGAGATACTTGCAAAATTGAGGCCTTTTACTGAACTTCTCCAAAGTCAATGAACCAGTTTACACTTACAACGTGCCCCCTCATTGCTGTGTTACTTAAATCCAACATCCAAGAGGCGGTTCTTCCACAATCAGGTGGGAGGCTCCATTCTCAGTGTAGACCATGGATCAAGATCTCATGAGCTCTATGAGAACTACCTCAGAAGGGAAGAGCCACCCACACGATGGATTGCATTTCCAGACAGGCACAGGCTACAGGGCAAGCAAAATACCCAGAAGGATCCATGCAGCTGCACCCTTGAGCAGAGATTTCATTTGAATTTTTTCTAAAAAATGCCACCAGACATATCCAATAACATAAAATACTATTATGTATTAGGTTATACACTTAGTACTTTTTCCCAGAGACCACATCCAACAACTTTAACCTTTGGGATGCAAACCTAGGTTCTTATACTACTCTCTGCTCAATTATCATTAAAAAACAACATAAAGTTCATTTTTATAATTGAGTAACGTGATTTCAGTTCATTTACTTTCGCCACAAAATAAATTGAGACAACAAATTCAGTTGGAAACATTTTATGTGTTTTAATGCCATCTGCATGATTCAATATTTTTCCTTTTGTTTTCACTTTACAAAATTTACTGCCAAAATTTCAGTGTTTTAAAATACGGTTCAAAATTCAACCTCCTACATCAGGGACAAGCAGGATAGTGAATACAAGAATATAGTAAACTAAGTTATTTTTGCAAAAACATTATATTAAAATGATTGTTAAATCTCTTCACATCTTATCATGTCTGTTTTTTGCACTTATTATGGAGAGTAGTATCAATAAGAGTATTGGTAAGTATTGGCTTCGATAAACAGTATTGGTACTGATATTGGTATCGGTAAAATCTTAACAATACTTACCCCTAACTGCAATGCAACAATATCTTAAGAGAAGACATCTACAGACTCAATAAGTTGAAGTTAACAATGGATAACTATAACTTATGTGCTCTTTAGCCTCTTGGAGTCCCCTAGCCTGTCTGTCATCACTTTGAATTAAATTATTTTGCTAAACTTACCTGTATTTTCAGTGGCGCAATGGGTACCTGTGTGTGGAGCTTGCAAGTTCTCCCCGTGTGTGTGTTTTTACACAGGATCCTCTGTTTTCCTTCAATAATCCACAAACATGCAATTTAAGCTAAAGTGAACTGGAGTGCCTAAACTGACCGAATGTGTGCACCCTGTGATAGGCTGGCACCATGATCAATTTCTATACTTTTTTCTCTATACTTTTACTTTTTTTTCTATACTTTTTTATACAAAAACATTGACCAGCCAAGGCTCTATCCCTGGTATAGGAGTACTGAATTCCAGATTCATAACCACTTTAATGGTTATCTACAAGTGGAGTTCCTAAAATCTAATTTGGCCAGCATTTTATTTACACTCTTGAAGTCAGGTTCCAGCATCACACAATCGCAGCATGAGCGTATTTTCGCTATGGCACCCATCCAGCATCAGTGAGCACAGACGTGGAAGACTGCAAGAGCGCCTTTCCCTCCCATATCCGCACCCCAACCATCCATCCACCGTCCATCAGGGGGCCTTGAATGTTTCCATCGAGGACAGCTGTGTGCTAAATATACCGGCCACTTCCTTTACCTTTCAGGAAATGATAGAGAGAAGGCCAGTGATTTCAAAGCCTCACCCCAGTTTCCTGACTTCGATCCTCCCATAATACTGCCTATGGAAAAAAAAAACCTACACGCACAGCAGCAACCTCAAGGGGTCCAAGGACCAGCACAAAGGGCTGTGAAATGAAGAACAGATATGCTATTTATTCATACTACTCATATAGCTGGTACATAGACTACCTGCAACTCAATTATATTCCCAGCAAAGATATAAAAGCTATTTATGCAAGTAGCATTTAAAGTAGAACAAATGTCAAAAATGAAAACTAAGAGGAACAGAATCAAGTGAAACCTTAGAACGTAGGCCCAGCAAGTACCTTCTGCATAATTTATCATTTGTGAAAATGTCATGTCATCTGTGAGAGTTAACACAGATGGTGGTACCCCTTACTCTCCGCAATGTCATGGATTAACGCAGACCACATCTTACAAGTAAAAAAAGGGGTTTGAACTGGTCAGGTCCCATTGACCTAATTTTTTAGTTGGAAGCTTAAATGTACCCATGAAGCAGCAATAATTAAGGAATATAGTGAAAGGAGTTACAAATTCAGATACAATGCAATGGTTCAACATGAAGGCTATTACAGAGGTTTCTCAGACAGGATTTGTTGTGGACCTTTCCTTGCAGGGTGTGACAAACAAAACAGCAGGGTCACAGTAGGGGTTGTCTGAGGGGTGGGGGGGGGGGGGGGTGCACAATCGCACATCTTGATTCAAAAAAGATCTCACGAGCCTTTTGATCGCCAGTGTTTGTTATTGTATTCTCGCACGTTAAAAACAAAGAGGTTAAAAAAGGGCACCCGTTTTAGCTATATCTACTGGGCCATGTGTCATCAAAGGCTGTGGGCAGAGCCCAGACCTTTGCCTTACACATGCCCCCAAACAGTGGCCATGATAACCTTAAAGGGGCATGACGTAGGGCAGCATCCGGGGGTTGGGAGCCCAAAGTTCACCTGGAAAAAGCAGGCCATTTTACCATCCAGTCCCCCTTAGGACTGTCTGTTTGTAAACAGGCTCCTTCACTCTACATCCCAGCTGGTTCCGTCAATTGTTCTCCACATGCTGCAGGCTGACATTTGGGGGCAAATGTGCCCAAACCATGTGGTATCACTGTCACAGGTTCAGATAAAAACAGAGCACAAACCCATACTAATACTCATACCTTCTTCTTTTAATATGCTTTTCACAAGTCAGCATAAACCCTATACGTGATTATGCAGCACCAAACACAAGCATGAAGAGAAGTACAAATTCAAACCAAACATCTCCTTCCCATTACATATGTTTTATAGAAAACCAGTAAATGACCTGTTCGGATTGAAACAAAAATCATTTTCCATTGATTTAAAAATACATATTTCAAAAAGATTTTATGATGCAACAAGGTGTAACTGTGGGGCAAAGCTATGCAGGAGGGGTGATTAACAGGCTCCTGTAGGCTCATGCTGCGATCTTTGCAGCTGTTTTCCACCATGACAGAATACTGAGAAATAGTGGGTGAGCCACGTGCACCACAGACACTAGTGTGGCATCAGCTCAAACTCTAACAGTGCCCTTCATTTAAAATATTCATGACTATTGTGTACCTGTAATGTGTACAATTAATTACTCCTGGATTAAATGCAATGACAATGTGACTGCGGACTCCCGCTCCGTCCCCAAACAAAGAGCTGTAAAATATTTAGTGTCGCTAACCAGTTAATGCTGTTCTAATTTTTAAAGTGTGTAATTTATTTCATCTTGAGGACTCTGTCAGAGTGTTTGAAATGTGTTTGTTGGGATAGTAACATCACATGCCTTTGCCAGTGAACAGTAGGCTACTAAACTTGGACCTCACTCAGAACAGTCGCCAACCATCCATCTGAGGTTTATTTTAAGACGGGGAATTTACTGGCTACTGTGTGACTTGGCAGAAAGTTTACTCGGTGATTTTTGTATCGTAAGCCAACGTCTACTTACCAGAAGCTGTCAACGGGCAGAAACTGCACGTTTCTCAGACGTCGCCCCGTGTGTAACTTCATATTTAATGGTGCCGCCAGAGTGTCCGACCGTTAGAAGACTGAATGACATCGTCGCGCGCCCCGTCGCGGTCCGCCCGCGCGCCTCGCGGATTCATTTATGCGCAGGTTCACACTCACGCGCTGCGTCTTTGTAATTCGCCGTTTTCGACGGAAGGGGGGCGAAACATTTTTGGAAACAAAATCCGAACTGCTGTTTAATTAATATACGCCAAAATCTGAATTCCGGCATCACAGAACTTACCCAGCTCTCTCCAATTATATCGTGTACGGTATACCCTGAATGTCTGGTGTCATTTCTGCAGTCCAATCAGTGCACCAAGACAAAGCTAAACAAAATATGCTCCAGGAAATAAACCAAGCACATGACATGTAGGCTTCTGGGAATTATTGACCGCAGCATCTTTCACAGACCAATCTCTAAAGCTGCACATACTGTATATACCTACACACCAACTCACAAAAATTTCACTCTCTTATGTAGCAAAACCACAATGTGGTCTGTCAGAGGCAACATCTGTGAGCTTTGTTGTTTTTTTGCATTACCTGATGGTTCACATTATTCACAGCATAATTGTACTTGCAATGACACAATCTTTCAGTAGGAAGAGGCAAGTGTAAACAAGACTCAAACATAGGATGATGGCAGCATAAACGCCGTAAGGAGCATGCTGAACATTCTATTGCAGCATTTCGCTTGTTTTTGCGTTGCAAATGTTTAGCTTCTCAGCCCAGCCTCAACCAGGGTGCATAACGCCACCTAAAACTACATGGTGGGCACACAGAACATTTGATACAAAGGGCTCATGAGTTGAGACTGTGAAACGATGCCAAAGGCCCCTTTTCCTGTCATCTCTTATCCTTTATCCACACATAATGATACCATAACCAATGCCCACCTATGGCCTGTTTGGAAGCGACAGGGAAGCGAGAGGACCTAAGAGCATCAGATCTTTTTTGTGGGGGGGAGGAACTCTTCTCACACTCTTGCATAAGATACAGAGCAGCTTCATTAAACAGCCAGCTGTATAAATAGCAAAATATTGTAGAATTACAAGCCAGATAAGATTAATGTAAACATGGGTGAAAAGTGGACATTGAATAATTGAGTGTATCCTAAGAATACAAGAATATATGAATCGTTTTCTTTGATCCCAAAGCTCTTTTCTTTCATGTTCTTTCTGTCTATAAACATATTCCAATTGCTAATGAAGAGAAACATTTAAATCTGATTTGATTTTTTTGTTAGATTCTGTCTTTATCTAGTACATCCCTACCCACATCAGAGCTATCATTAATTGCACATGTTGGACAATTGAACGTCAATGTTTGGGAAGTGAAATAAAGGCTTTCCAGGGGAGAATATCATGAAAGTTATAATTGCCTCCTCTTCCTCTTGAGTGCCACATGAGTGTTACAACACACCCTACCTAGCCTACCTACCTCTCACTCAATAGGAGTGTCATGACTTCATGCCACAAAACAATAATTTTGCTAAGATAAAAAAATATATATTATTCCTCCCAGTGGCGATGTCCTTCTGTCACCGCCTCTCTATACAAGGATCTTGTTAAATGTTGCTTCTCCATAATCATTTGTTTATCGAAGGTCCTGAATTCTACCAGCTGCTATTCCCCTCCAGTCTTTAAAGCACTTGACTCAGTTCAAGAATCATATCAACTGCTTGCTCGAGTAGTCTGACTGTCATCAGATCATTGGCAGTTGTGACTGGCAGAGCTTCAGTTTGTCGTTGTGAAGGCTGCGAGGCACATTGGACACATCAAAATGCAATTACGGCGCTTCTGCGGCTCTGAGACCCACAGTCAATTAATTCTCCTTAGTCTGAGCCAGAATGCAGGATGAGTTTTCCAAATGCAATCCGCAGATTGTCAACAGACAGATAAAACCCTAGATGCCTGGGCTACACCCTAGAAGGGATGCTAATCCGTCACAGGACACACACACACACAGCATGGGAAATTTAGGGATGTGCATTTACCAATTTTTTCTGGCACCTGATACATGTCTCTGAAGACAACTGTAACTTAAAACCAACAGAGTGGTATGACCTCGAAGTGAGTCACATGGGATCAAAGGGGAAGGACGGGTATCAGTCAAGCGCAGCAAGTGCATGCACAACATTGAGGAGAACCCCTTCTGCCTATCCCATAGACTGTTTGGCACAAGGAACAGGAACATCTGTGCCAGTTCAGTCAGGTTCTTCCCCAAGGCTATAAAGACACCCTCCTCCCAGTAACTCCTCTCATCAGCTACCCATCCCTAAAAATATCCCCCCTCCCCCTCCACTACCTTACCTTACCTTATTCTTAATATATCGTCAGTCCATTGACACTATTAATTCTACTGTTTATTCTACTGCATTATCCACGCTTGTTTACATACAACTTTCAAAGTGCTATGCACAGCATATAGACCCTTGCATCCAGCCCTCCTGTCCTGTGAAAGCTTTCCCCTGTCACTGTTATTGTAGGCTGCGCCGTGATCGTAGGGGAATGCTATTTCATGCCATCATATACCTGTGTAAGAATGCTGTGACAATAAGCCACACTACACTTCACTTGAAAACTAGAACCTTTTTCTGTGTTTGTTTTATTAAGCACAGAACCCAGGAGTATAAATACGCCCAGTGATGTCATAAAGCACCCTATTTTATTCAAGAATTATGTACCTATAAAAACGCATAAATATGAACAGTATGTTCGCAATCAGGTGATGTTTGCCAACACTGGGCAGCAGATGGTTTTGGGATTTAAGCCATTTGTGGGAGTGAAATATCTAGCAGGTCTGAATAGCAGGATTTCACTGATTTCATAAGCATTTCGCTTTTTTTCTTTCAAGAAACATAGCAACTAATATATCACTAATAACCTCATACTACTCTGCTAGGTTTACAATGCTGGAATAACATTATTATGTCTGTCTTTCCATAAAATATTTCAAATTTCAGCCACCTGATTTGGTCGCTTTGTCATTTATTTTTCTCCTTGCTTTAGAATGTTAAAGGTAGATTTGCCCCTAACCCCACACTATTTAAATCAATCACACTACAAGGACATCAGACTTTAACCGAAAAAGACATCTGGCAGGTGGAATTAGAAGTAACAGAGCATACTAATACCTCATGTCCCTCATAGTTAATATGGTGCTATACTAAGACTTTGACATTGAATTGCCTGCTTACTGTGACCAATGTTTTGAAAATTATGAAGAATTAAAATATCGAGAAGGCAATATAATCACATAACAAAGCTGTTACCATATAAAGTTGCTCATACTCAAATAACGCAAACAATTTTTGGGGAAGTTCTTGATGTGACACCCATCAACACATAATCCATGCACCTTGGGTGAGAACACCCAGCTTGGTGAAGGCACATCACGAGCCGCACTTGGGCTCTTTCAGCTGCCAGGAACGGCCTTGGAGTTTCATGGTGAGCATCGTGCCAGTAACACCGGGTGACCAATCATCCAATTCCACCAATAAATCACTTTAATAAAGTGATTCACATCCAGGCCGCTGCAAAAAGAGCTGGGGGGGGGGGGGGGGGTTATGCAGCTCCTGGGAATATTAAGGCATTAAGGGGCCCAGAAAAATGACAGCACAGGCCAAAGACCTTGGAAGGGGTCCAGTTGACCTAAACTACGGGTAACAACTTGCAGTTGTTGCCCCTCCCCCCATTCCTCCTGTTTTGCGATGCAGAAGCAGGAAGTGTTTGTGGTACACAGGATACCCTCCCCGCAACATTCTGATCCCTCTTGGCTAATAACTCTAACACTTAGCTTCCCCAACCCCCCGCCCACCAGAACCAACAGGTTGCAAACAAACAGGACAAGCTCCACGGCCACCCGCTTCCTGCGTGTGTGACGCCAGTTACCATCCGCATGTAGTGTGTTAGATCTTGCCTGCACACCTTCAGAGAAAACCACTTTAGAAACAGTTGGGGTTAAGGGGAGTATAATTATTACAGGAAAATTCCCCTGGCACAGGTATGCAAGGCAGAGAGACGTGAATCACGGATCACAACCATCACAGCATCACAGGCATTAATGGGAACGAAAGCTTCAGCAAGGTTACATCATCACCACAAAACGTGATGCTGAATCACCCGGTTAGGTAGCACGCAATTGTTGTAGTTATTGCTGATGCCGGGTAGGGGAGAAGAGCGGAATTTCCAAGAGCCAAAAAACAGAAAAGATCTCCTCAAATTCAGCACCATCACTCAGTTCGGCTTTTGGCTAAGAGCAGGGGAATTACTTCAAGGGTGTCTACTGCAGCAAGAGCGAGGCAGCGTCAAATGACTCTGTAATTACAGATGGCTATCATCATAGTCAGAAAGTTCCGAAAATCGGTTCAGAAATACCAGCGTTCCACGTCCAAGCTGCTGGGCTCGGAGCACTGATTTCCCATTCATGATAAAGATGTTTTCCAGTATTCAGGAAAGGTCTGGTCTATTCAGAAGCCAGTAAGTCTTCTGCAGGCTGCTTGGCTGCATTTTTATAGTCTGTGTATGGCAAGGTTTTTTTCAATGAATCTGTTTATTAGCAAAAGTCTCTGTTGCAAACACCGTCTCCTTTGCACATATAAGCAAATGACATACAGGAGACAATATTTTTTCCTCTATGTGAAACTGTTATAGCAGAGACAGATGAAATGAACACCGTGCAGATTTGCAGCCTAAGACTTTTTTTGGACTACTGAGGGATATTGCGTGCCCTTTGACAGATCTATTTATAGATAAACATGCTTTCACATTCAAATGCACAATGTAAACAGGATCTCGCAGTTCCTTTTGCCCGCCTGGCATCCGGTAATCCCCCTCAGCAAAATTTAAATAAAAAGCATGAATGGAGGAATGGACGTCAGCTTGGCCAACAGGGCGATGAGAGAACGTCAGGCCCCTCATCTGCAGATGCTGGAAGCCGAGGCCAGCCTTGATTCTTCCCCTTCCCACTTTCTAGATGAGGCAGGAACCGCTACACAAACAGTCATGGATGGAGGCGGGGGCCACTGAAGGGAAAAGGAAGAGGAAACACCAGGATGTTGTTCGCGATTGAGATCCTGTTTTCTTTCCGTCACCCTGCCCCCCCCCCCGAAGATTGACCCTGGTGCAGGTGCACTCACCACCCCCGCCCTCTTGACACCCCCATCCGTGTGAAGGTACAGCCAGGATTCTCACACTCACAAACAGACTCAGATATGTTCACACACACACACTCTCTCCCAAACTTACTTTCATCAGTCTCCCTGGAGTCCATTCAGTCTCTGCCCATTACAGCTGCTCCCAGGCGAGCTGAACCTAAAGAGGCACGACTGCAAAAGTTCAGCCCAGGACGGACAGACCTGTTTACTAACGAACAGGACCTGGGCCCGATAGAGCGGGCCGTCCCTCATTTACACTTCGTTCTCCGATTTAAGGGCGCTCATAACTATTTCCATGATGTCATAGGCTGTCAGTGTGGGAAGTCAAGTGACTTACATAGTGAAACTTAAGCCAGAAGAAACCTTCAGCAAATGTGGTTTCAATGTAAGCAACGTCGCCTTCAGAGGAAAATGAAGAAGCACATCGACACCCCAGGAAACAGGGATCGAAGAGAGAGAGCCTATGCCCAACCAATAAAGAATGACCACAATTACAGGAAAGAAAACTACTAAGAATACAAGACTGCTCAGATCCTGCTTAGCACTTGGCTAGCCTCTTCCGTGTATTTATAATCCAAAGGATGAAAATGGATTCAAAATGATGGTTTTCAGCGAGGCTGACGATGGCACATACGGGTATGGCTTTCAGATGCATCCCAGCACAGACGTACAGAGATAAGGCACTAACACCACTCTCTGACCTTAAACGTTTAGACATTTCCCCAAAGTCCTAACTCGGCTGCCCCGTCAAAGCTTTGAGATTTCACTGTTCTTCGTTGTCCTCACACTAAGTGGATTCCTTTCGACTGAAAATCATTTTGTGATCTCCCTTATAAAATGAACTCCTCTTCATTTATTTGATCTCATTGATCTCCTGCGGGTTGTTTGCTTACGTGTGCAAAGGAGACGGCCGGCCAGTGTGACGCTTATGCTCGTCCGGGCGGTGGGGAGGAGGGTACCCCTTTGACGGAAGGTCAGCCCATCGTAGGACACACACCCACTAAGAGTCACACACTTTAGAAAACTCAGGGACACCAACATGCCCTGGTGCTTGCCTTTGGTTTGCGGAAGCAGAGCAGTAGAGAGGAAGCCCCCAACACCCATGTCGTCCCCCCCCCCACATTATGAGAGTGAAAACATGAAGGCTCAGCCTTGGGGCAGCCTTCACGCAGCCTAAGGACACACAAAGGTCATGTGGAGCACATGCTTCTCCGCACTCCCATAATGCCCCTGTCAGAACTGGGAAGAAAATTTCAAGAGGCAAGGAGGCACTATTTATTGTGTAAAAATACCTCTTTTATTCGAGTCTCCTTTATTACAATTGCACACCAACAATTCTTGGGCACGCTAAAATATTCATAGAAATGTATCGCCCGCTAAAACAGTCATCAGTCTCTAAATGCCTTGTAGAGAGCTGTAGGTATGCTGAGAACTTTACTGTCCCGTGAAGGCACAAGCTATGCACTCCCCACGCCCCCGCCCACGTATGCCTACAGTAGCAGATGCAATTGTACATTTTGATACCAACAGCAAAATAAGAGTGACAGCAGGGAAGGGGCAGGGGGGGTGGATTGCGAACACGTCCGCTAGCACAGCTACACGCAGCTGTGAACAGCTCGCCGACTCACTTCCTCAGTGTGAGAACGTCTTACTATTCACTTTCAAAGTCTGCATCTCTAAGCGTCCCAATAAGTCACTGCAGGAAACTGGCCCGACCCCACGACCAGGCAAGAGCAGCAACGGCAAAAAAAAAAAAAAGAGAGAAAAAAAAAAATACAAAAAAAATGAAAGGGAAACGGCACAAAAGACAGAAGCGCCACATGGCGTTGCGGGATCGGGCCTTTTCGGGGTGGGCGGGTTCTCGGGATTCAGCGGTAAAAAGCATTTTCAAGGACGGTGGTGTGCACACGCAGACAGGTGGGGCCCTTAGCCCCATTGGGGGGGGGGGGGGCATGGAACAGCAGGGCAGACGACAGAGTGTACTGTACTGTGCCTGGGGGGAGAGGCTGGACAGGAAAGCCCGCTGTGGGGGGGTGCAGGTGTATTTTACGTGGACCCAAAGCAACACCCTTGCCATTTATACCCAAGCAGACAGAGCAGGGGTGTGGAAAAGGCCAGTTTGTTCCTGGAGCCCAGGGCAAAGCAGACGACAGATTAGATTACGCTCCGATGGGGATCATAAATACTGCTTATCGATGCATGATTGGATTCTTGTAGAAGGTCTGCGCCTTAATACAGCAAAGGTGACACAGCACTCATACTTTCACTCCATCCGTATACCTCTCTCAAACCACACCCAATTCATCAGATTTTTACGTGGCGTGGGGCCCCTCCGATTCCACGGGGGGGGTCGGGAGGGTGTGGGTCCACTCGGTTCCCTGGTTCTCATTTCACTATTAAAAAACCCAGAATAAAAGTCGAGCTGCAGCTGACACCGAATTCTAACACTTCGGGCGGGCTGGCACTCAGCCGCGAGGCGCGGACTCTCCCGGACACGTCGCTGGCCCGTCGTGACCGTGCCAGTGCCAGACAGCCGAGAGGGCTACTTACGATCGTGCGAGATCGATGTCCTTAGCAAGTCCTGCAAAGTGCAACGAAGTCAGCAGCTGAGGTACCCCGAGCCCAAAGTACTGGCTTTAAAGGGGTCATACAAAATAAGGGCACTTACTCTGATATAACCTAGAATTAAGACATATTATACAGTGTATGTCTATATTGTATATACACACACAAAAGAACCTTTGTTCTAGAGCATTTGAGTATGAAGGTCAAAGTAGACCTGCTGAAGCGCTACCTGCACGGTCCTCTCGCGAGAGTCCAAGCCAGTTTGCAAAACTATCTCAAAAGGGCAACGGCCTCGGGTTCCAACATGTGGAGAAATGAGTGCCGACAGGTGCTACCCTGACCTTCTCATGCCTCGCCCGGGGGAAAGTGTGCCCGCCAGTAGCCCCGAAAGCCCAGGAGTGCCACGTTACACAGGTGCTGGCTACGTGCAGCACCAGGGGGAACACCACCAGGTACCAGGGACCTGTGCACGGCCTTAGCTGGCGGCTCCTAGAGGCGGCTTTGTTTTTTTTTTTCCCCCCAATTTTAATTGCTTTTAACGAGCAGGAGATTGAGAAGGTGTTAAGGAGTCACTAACAGTAGGTGGGGAGTCAAAGTACACAGTTTGCTCCTTGGGCTGTTCCATCTCATGAGCCGGTCCCTCATAAGCAGTATAGTATGGGCATAGAGAGATAGTGATGGCATGGGGAACATGGCGGCATTGCATAGAGAGCCGAATATGCGGCAAAAACAACCAATCCACCAAAAAAAACACACCAGTTCAAGGTAGTGTATCACAATTAGCAGCCGGTGCATGACGTGATAAGACACAAGAAGTCCTGCAACCCCGGAAAAGGGCTCATTCAGCCCCTCTGCCCGGCCAGAGGCTACGGCACGCGAGAATGAGGGTCACCAGAACATCCGGCATGCAGGCTTTGGGTCTGCCTCTAATTTCAATTAGGGTTAACTGACATTGCCTCCTCAACTCTGCACGGGAAGACTACCAAACAGAAGCATAGTGAAGACCAGGATACAGTACAGACCCCCCCAGCTGAACAGCCCCGGCCCCCCCAGCATTAAAGACAGCCATGCTGGGCCACCTTGATGTTTCCCACGACCAGCTAACATGTCATGAGAGTAGAATGTGTGATGCGTGTAACCAAATGTACAGCGGTCATTTCACAATGAGGGTGACAATCTGGACCACAATTACTAGCACGCTACATGATCTGGGCGCTCTTGACGTGCACCGGAGAAAGAAGATTTTGCAAGTCGCTAGCGAGGACAGCGACACCAGGCACCCCACCACCATACACGCACATAAAAATCAAGAAAACGTCAAGTTATCAAGGGGGGGGGGGGGAAACAGCAGTTAGAATAAATACAGGAACTGCATAAACACTTAATTCAAGGAGAAAAAAAAATATATATATATATATAAGCAACTGATATTGGATGATGATAATTAAAAATAATATTTTCTGCTTTCCAGTTCCTTGCAACAAGATCACACAGAGGCGAGTCCACAGAATGGCTCAGAAATGAAGACTGGTCACTCCTTAAACCAATCACAGCACAGATGTGCAACAGGTAGAAGGAGCATGCAAACACAGACACAAAAATCACATCAGTGGCATGTGGAACTCAGATGCACCGATGTCCCCGCCAGGGTCCTGTGCTCACCCTTCCGTCGCTCAAAAGGCAGAATTCATAATCAGATATGAACAACTTTGCCTTGTTTCTCTGCATGCGTTCGGTTACTCAAACACCTCACGGTGTAGGCATGCATATACAGATATAGCAGATAAATATCTTTATTTTCCCTGTGCTTGGCCACCTGCCCGTTAAATGAAACATTCCAGAAAATATAACTAGGCAGACAGACAAGTCAAAATTTGATGCGTAGAAGAATAGATTTTTGGGGTAGGTGTAAAGAGCTAAATAACTCTTTGAACTTGAGGGGTGGGATGGAAATATAAAGTTCAGAATTTGAAAGCATATTCAAAGTGGAAGAGCACCCCCTAGTGGGTCAACCCCCTGCTCTGGTGCACAACAGCTCCTTAGGGGCAGACAGGAGACGTGAAGGTTTCCCACAGGGAGCTGGATTGCGATTTTTTTTTTGGAGTAGTCCCGCCTCCCCGGAGGATGTGGGCAGAGTCACAGGGAGAGGCCCCGCCCTCAGGCCCCCAGGATGATCTTAACAAAGCCGGCCACGTCAGTGTCTTTGGAGTCGTGGAGCAGGAAGAATGGATGTTGCTGCAGAATATCAGGACATTAATAAACCATCAACAGAAAAAGGACACTCGCTGACATGCATTTCTTTAAACTGCACTTTTTGATAAACGACATATTGCTGAAGCACAGAACCAAATGTGTGGTAAAGAACAAAATAATAAATAATAATAATAATAAAAACAAAGCACAGTCAATTCAATCACTGGGTTTAGTTCGCCCCCTTGTGGCTATTTAAGAAGAACAAGAGACAAAAATGAAATCCCATTAGTCTCCATAGTAACAGGTTTCCCTCCATAAAAGGGTACTTTCAGTCTTGGTACATGCTATCTGGTACATTAGCATCATGCTGTGAATCTCAAAGCTGTCCCTGAGAAATGGTTGAATTCTTACCATGAGTTCTGTGTAAGTAGGACGTTCTACGGCATTCTTCTTCAAACTGTGGGTAGAAAACAAAATTACAAAAAAAAAAAAAAAAAAGTGAAAAACTAGACAAACGTGTATAGTACTGGGCAGAGGGGATTGCTTCCGGTGCAAAGGGACATAGCAAAACTGGATGTGTAAATTTTACCCATGAAAAGTGCCAGAGAAGAATGAAGGGAGTGTGCAAGAATCCGCCCGTAGGTCAGCTTGACAATAAAGGATCACCGTTATCAAATGCACCTACCCTTTCTGCCCAGCAGGTGGAGCAAGGGTGGAAATATTGGAGAGGGGGCAGGGGATTGTCCCAGTGCTTCCAGAACAGGGAGACAGTGGGGAGGGAGAGCAGAATTAACAGGAACCGGGACAGGAAGAGGCTGTGGTCAGAGGGCACAGCATTACCGGGACACCTGCCCAAAACAGGCTGTGGCGCGTTCAGCCAAACCGACTGGCTTCCTCCTTCAAAAGCAGAGCCCTCCCCGCCCCCACCCCCTGCATTCCACATTCTGTAGCTGAAGATACAAGCTATACCTCAACCACCGTGGGAGAAAGCATTAGTTCACCCGCTGTGTCTCACTCCAAATAAAAGACATGCAACAGGTGACTAGACCACTGCGCGGCGACAGAATTTTCTCTATGTAAAGAAAACCAAGATGACAATATTTGGCCCGCAGAGTTGTGGGGACAAACAGGCTGTCTAAACAAGTTTGCATCTTCAGTCATTTTGGCTGGGGTAGAGGTACACAGGCAGATGTGCAGCATCTTCCCAGAACTCATGTGGTTCCCCAGAGTCACAGCAGACGCATTTGCAGGGCCTTCACGCGTCAAGGTTGGGTGTCGGAGAAAGGAGACGCAGAGACTGCCATCAAACGCCAAACCTAAACTGGCCCCAGAGGGGAACGTACCACTGGGAGGTGAAGGCTACGAACTCCGGCGAGAACCGGTCAGCTGGAAGCTGTGGCGACGGCTCCTCCACCACCTGTTTGAGCTGCTGGAACGGCGTTCCCCACGAATCGTACGGGAATCGGAGGATGGCGAGCTCGATCTGTGGAGGAAGGCCGCCGGACGGCATTCGCAATTTACAAGCACTCGGAGAAAAATCTTTCCTTGTTCAGACATAATACAAGCAGAGGATAAGCATTCCAGCGTTGGCAGGATTTCAGGCAACAAGAGGTACGGCTTCTCAAAGGATGAATGCCGAGTGCTTTGATGCAACCTCACTCTGCCGGCACATGAAGGAACAGCAAGAATGGAGGGAGGAGAAGGGAAGGAGGACAGGGATGCACCCACCATGGTGATCCCTAAACTCCAGATGTCAGACTTGACGTTATAACCCTTCTGGTTCGTCTCCGGGTTAATCCTCTCAGGCTGAAACACACAAACACAGAACTCCATTATGGCCTGGCATCCAAAGCCTTGCAATGCCCCCCAGCACCCAACCTCAGAAACACTTTATCCATGACCTTCTCAGCCCAGTCCTCAGGGACCCCCAGAGGGTCCACATTTTTGTTCCCTCCCAGCTCCCAGGACAACTGAACCAAACAATTAAGCAATCAAGAACTCGGAATACCTTTTCCCGGCACATGGGAAAGTGGGAGGGAGCAAAAATGCGGACTGGGTTGAGCAATACTGTTCTAAACGATCATTTACCAAAGGCATATGGCACACTTGGACACCTTCAACCTAAGTGGAATCATTAAAACCTCACACACGGCATAAAATAAGACCACGGAAGTGTCTCTGGCGTAACACAGCAACGTTCTGCCGCCAAGCCGCCATGACTTACTACCAATTCCCACTCAGAATTATAATTTCACTCCTGACATAACTGAATTTGCACAAATTTACACAGCTGGCTGACAGGCACGCGGCTCAGTGGAAAGACGTTCATGGAGTTTTAACCCACAAATTGCTTCAGTCTATAACTTCAGTCGAGTCTCCTGCCTCCAGCAACGAAAGAGCATACAAACACCTTCCCATAAGGAGATTGCATGTGCACAATATTAAATTAAACACACACGTACATACCTTTTTTGGACAGATTTCGGGAACACACAGAAATTATATTGGAGGAAACCAAAACATTTGTAAATAGTATGTCCAAGTATGTTCATTGTCAGTTTCCAAGCTAATTTTCACGCTGGCCGCCCATGTGCTAATCCGGCCCCCGTTTTTGCCCCGCCCCCTTACCGCCATATAAGGCTTGCAACCAGCGTCCATGGTCTTGGCCACAGAGTCCACCAGGTAGCCACTGATCCCGAAGTCACACATCTTGACCTGGCCCTGCGCATTGATGAGCACGTTGGACGGCTTCACGTCTGCAGGCGGGAGGCACAAGCCAGAGGGGGACCTCAATTTAAAGCGTGGGGAGGGGCGCCATAAGATCAAAGGAGTGGGCTGTCCAGCCTTGAGCGGCCAGCAGCGACTAACCTCGGTGTATCACTGAGAGATTGCTATGCAGATGCTCCAGAGCCTTCACAATCTGCCAGAGGGAAGCAGAGCGGGTCAGGGCGG
>JABFEB020000041.1:3183777-3197177 GCA_019775895.2 Stomatorhinus ivindoensis
CCCATCAGCCTCCGTGCCTGTGATCCCAAGGTCGCCGGTTCGAGCCTGGCCTGGGTAGAATAGTTATGTCTGTGCGTCCTTCGGCAAGGCACTTAACTCCCAGTTCAGTGGGAACTACCGCCAGTGGCTGCCCTTCACTGTCAAGCTCGCTGTCACCTGCATGCGCATTTCCCCACAGGGATCAAAAAGTGTCATTATTATTATTATTATTATTATTATTAACTGGTCAAATTGGGATTGAGAAAATGTACAAGAAGAAGCAGCAGAGCTTAAGAGTGAGCGCAGGAGAAGAGTCAATTAAGAGGGCTGCTAAATACCTCATTAACAGGGACAAAGAATAACCGAAATGCCACAACAACAGAGGCACTTACGGAATGAAGACTTAAGCCCCGTAAAATGCCTTAGAATGAAATCACTGACAGACAGACTTTCAATCAGATGAGCTCAGTCCTCATCCTCCAACAGTATTACTCTATTTAAGGAAATAGAACGTGATATGGAATAGGGAAGGGCTTCGTCCATCGCCGGGAGCGTTAATCACGTTTATTCGGGCACCTGCATCGAGGCCAAGCAGCAATTGATCAAACACACACACACACACACACACACACACAAGTCAATTAATTACATACATAACTGCTAATTAAATTTCATTTTTGGTAACTGAGTGCTGCATATTATAGTATTTGATACTTTTTTTGGTACTGTTTGTGACAAACTATCCCCAAAACTGGTGATTTTAACCTTCTCGGAGTTCATTAAAAAAATGCCACGCAACTAATAAGAAAAGGGAATTGAAACACTTCTAATCTTACGTTAACAAAACAGTGGTTACTCTCACTTATAAGAGGGGAAAACCATCATCACTGCCAATGGAAAATTCCACTAATTTTAGAAGTTTAAAATAAATATTTTCTCTGCTGCTCGGAAGGCTACGAATAACATTGCCAAGAGCCTTTAGTTGGTCTGCTTCAGTGATTCGCTTGTGATGTACAGTGGGTGTTGCTTTGACTGACTGCCTCAAGTCATTGTGAAAGCATGGGCTTCACATGTAGAGATGCTGGCACGGCAAGAACGCCAGAGAACCAGCCGGCAATGACTCTCTGGGTTACGCAAAGTCTTTACAGCAGACGCCGAGTGCACATCTCGAAGGCGCTGGTGAAATACAGAATGGCGGGTGCTTGGAAACGGACAATAGCCATGGCGCACTCTCATTGGCAGATGAGGAAATAGCTGCTGGTTGGATGAGCCAATAAAAACGAAGAGGAGACACGTAGGATTGGACTGTACCTTCCCTCCAATGGTCACACAGGCTTTCGAATCCAAATCTCTCGGGGGTCTGTTGGTATAAGAAAAAATATAAAATTATGCTGGTTTGATTATGATATAAAAAAATGGAGATTCTTGACCGAATAGCTGTGGTAGGACTCCTAGGGGTCCCATCTGTGGGCCCACAGGGTACGAGTGAAAAATCACGGCTGCATAAATTGGTGGGAAAGGAAGTCATGGACTATCTGCTGAGCAGTAATACACCACCAATATCATCTTTTCACAAAGTATAAAACACTTGAATTTGTAGCCATAATCCCCCAGGCCCACCTCCCTGGCATGTACTGCCTATCCTCCCGTCTGTCCAAAGAGGGTTGGGAAATTCTCTTACGGTGCTATTGGAGGAGGCTGCTCGAAAACTTCCTTTGACAGCTTGAGTTTGGCTCTGCCTCTTGCTTTTCCTGCTGGAGGAGACCAAGGAGGCGAGGGTGGGTCATAAAGCAGAAAAGGTTCATGGACAAACCAGTTTCACTTATGAGCATTTCAAGAGCGACACTTCAGACGTTAACCTGTCCGTCCATCGAAATGCTCACGCGCTACACTGCTTGGCTTCCCGATCCAATACAAGTAAGCCCCACCGCCCAAATTGTGTTCACATTTCACCGACGACGCCACAAAAATCAAGACATCTTTGTCCAAGCAAACAAGCCACAACGACCAAATACCTTTCACAGGGTCACTAACACCAGAAGCATCAATTTAACAAACCACAATCCAAAAACCAGAAACTGCGTGGCACAGCAGGTTAGGAATCTGGACCCATGCCCATTGGGTTGTGGGTTTGAATCCAATGGCTGGTACTCTTGGGCCCTGAACCCTTGAACTTCTCTAGGGTCTTGGGTGCCGGTTGACCCTGCCTCACTTCTATGTTGCTTTAGACAAACATGCCTGCAAAATAAGTACAATTTAATTGGACATACTGAAATATTCATCAAAACACAACAGTTCATCAAACTGGTGTCTCCAAGGAGTGGAAAGCTACCCATGAATTATTCGACTTTACCTCCCAAAAGATGCAACAGCAACATAGTCTGAACTAGTAATCCTGACAGCCTCAGCAGAAGGCAGATTTCAGCCACTCGCACCCACAGGCCCATTGCACGTTTGACACTGGCATCTAAGAAAGACTTAAGTGGAATAAGTAACTTCGAAAGGGGGAATCATGCTCAGTGCTCCTTTGCACGTTTGATCTTTAAGTCACAGCAAATTCTTCTACTGCTTCCATTCCTGGAACTGAATAACTCCGCTCTACAAACACAGCAGTACAAAACACAGAAAGGCGATGAGACCGCTCCCCCTTTCCCGCAACACACAAATGGAATTGCGGACAGCCGCCGGCCTCAAAGGCAGAAGCACATTGGACAAGACCAGGCACGCTCCGCATGAGTGGGAAGGCCACTGTGGTCTCAATGGCCACTGGAGCACGCATGCACGGAGAGCAACTGGAGCACGGAGAGCCTCTGGAGCACGCATGCACGGAGAGCAACTGGAGCACGCATGCACGGAGAGCCTCTGGAGCACGCATGCACGGAGAGCAACTGGAGCACGCATGCACGGAGAGCAACTGGAGCACGCATGCACGGAGAGCAACTGGAGCACGCATGCACGGAGAGCCACTGGAGCACGCATGCACGGAGAGCCTCTGGAGCACGCATGCACGGAGAGCCTCTGGAGCACGCATGCACGGAGAGCAACTGGAGCACGCATGCACGGAGAGCAACTGGAGCACGCATGCACGGAGAGCAACTGGAGCACGCATGCACGGAGAGCCACTGGAGCACGCATGCACGGAGAGCCTCTGGAGCACGCATGCACGGAGAGCCTCTGGAGCACGCATGCACGGAGAGCAACTGGAGCACGCATGCACACATCCCGATTCCACTGGAAAGAAAACCCCTTAAAACCAAAGTGACCAACAGTGAAAGAATGACTCGGTACAAGCAGTCTGATCTTAGAAAGATTCAACAGGCATCATCAAATAAAAACACTGCAAGAAAAGTAATGCAAAGAACAGAAAAGGAGGAAATTTACCTCGTCTACCTACATGTGTAGGTTTTTCTAACATGTGCCAGATTGATTGGGAACCTGGAATCGCTATTCGTGTGTAAACAGAAGAACAAAGTGCTAAGAAGCTGCAAAGTGGGAATCTCAGCGGCGCAAGGATATTCTGCGCATTTTATTTTCCAAGTAGGAAGAGACGTGGGGCAGTGCGGCCACAGCCATAAATGTAACCGGCCCCTGATGGGCGCCCAATCAAAGTGTTCCACAGGCGCCACCGCCGTGATGACCCTGAGGCCCGGGCAAACAGCGACAGACATCCCCACAAATGCCGCTGCGCTTATCCATATCGCACATGGAGGACGGCGTGTTTCGGTCCCACCGCATCCACATGCTCAAAGCATTTAAGACGTGGGACTCGCTAGACTACAGAAGGAAAGGCTTCTGAATATCAGCGTCCAGGGCAGGGGTTGGCACTGTGATCCTGGGATCCCAGGATCTGCGTGATTTGGTTCTTTCGACGGTATTGAAGTGATAGAAGGCATCAACAGGAAAGAACCAATTGCACACAAGCTCCCCAATAAAATACGCCAAGGACAAATTTAGAAACAACTCAATTCAGGGAAAGGACAGTTCACTGGAAGCGGGGGAATTAGATACTCAACTGCCTTTTGGCAGCAAGCCCGGCATCGCTAAGATTCCTACCCCCCCTCCCCCATTCCTTAGTCCATCTCTATTCTGCCCAATTCCTGCCTGGACTCCGCCCAGAATCTCAAGCGGTCTTCAATGGAATTCCGGAACCAGAAGAAGAAGGGAACGAGGGCGGCTTCGGCACAGAATATCCGCTTCACACGGCCTCCCACCCACAAACTCGTTGCCTCGCGGTTCACTCCCGGTGGCTCGATCTCAATAAGAGTTCATTCAGTTCCTTTTGCATTTAAGAAGCCCTCCAGCATGAGGCAGCAAACAGCATACAATCCCTCCCTATGCACCATCAGTGACCCGGAAGCCTGTCTGACGGCCGGCTGATACATGATAGTAACCATGCGAGGGGTGAGCTTCCATATTGCCGGCATGTGTGCACCTTATGACGGCAGACCAGGACTTTGTGCCCTATTGCTGGTACGGCCCTTAATTCAGAATCCCCCGATCGCTATGGCTGCCCAAGCCTCACAGCTGCCGTACCTTAGCCAGGTCAAAAAATAGCTGTATAAACATGTCTCTGAGCAATGTCGCTATGTAAGCAGCATTCGGAAACGATCAATGCTTCCACGATCGTGTCGTGCTGTATGTTTCCAATCCTAAATCAGATAAATGGATGACGAGGATGTATACACTCTGCAGTACGTGTGACGATGAGGTAATAGGAAGAACGTACGGATTACTGAGTCTCCGGTTTCGACACGCCTCGGGGTTTCACACAACGGCAAATCAGAATCGGCTGGGGCCGTCGCGAAAACTCCGCCGCGCCTGAGCCGACCTGCAGACGGCAGCCAGTTATTCACTGTCTCCCGCGAAGCGGCAAAGTCCACCAGCCTCTTCGGCGGAGGGTAGAGGTGCGTCAGGTTGCCGCGGCATTTGCCAGAGAGGCTAGCCGTGCCCTCGCCGGCTCGCGGCACGTCGCGGGGAAGCGTCACCTGATACTCAACCGTCAGCTGAAGCGGACTTCTGTGCTTCTGCGTTGCATTGAAAATGACACAAAACATGCATGCCAACTGAAGCATGAATGCATTTCTTGTGCCACTCGGCAGCTGTCCACATGTCACTCGCACAAAATCTGTTCACCGATAGCGACTCGACGTTAAGCCGGTTTCTGCACCAAACACTTAACGTCACCTTGATCTCTTATTAAATCCGCCTTGAGCATACACTCTCCAACTACAGGCCCAAGGTGCAGTATAAAAACAAGGCAAATAAATAAATAAATACAGTCGGCAAGGGGCATGCTGTGCTCGTATACCCACTGCCCTGGAAGAGATGAAGACTCGGCACGACCCAGCCAGTATTACAGCAGCCACACTGAACACACACCTCGGGGAGACACATTTCTTGTTAAAAGGACTAAATGTATATCTTGTAACAGTTAAGTGCATTTCAGAGCTTAATAAAGGCCGGGGGAGGGAGACCGACCACGTAAAACCAAAAAAAAGAGAGAAAAATCAGAGAAAGCTCTTACTGTGTGAGCTGCAGAATTCCTCTACAGGTCTGGACCAAGGCCAGTGAAAGGATTGGAGACTGCAAGCTGAGGCAGAACTGATTTGCATGGACTTTAGGCCACATCCTTAGCACACAAATGAACTCGCAGCATGAAGTCGCCACGTTTGTGAAGACAGAAGCCACATTACCTGCAGCCCTCAGAATCCCCCCCCCCAACGTCCCATATGTCAATGTGGCAAACAATCTGGATGGCAACAAGTCAAATAATGGGCCGGGAATTAAGGGAAGGCCTAACAAACCATGCATTCCTGGGAGGTTCACCAGCAAGATCACAAGAGGAAGTAGACAGGGACACTGTTTGCAATGACTTCAGAATTTATAAGTTTACTTTCTCAGGTATTGGAACACCCAGTTCCCACTTTGATCGACTTTAAATATAGTTAAACCGTGAAACATTCAGTATAGTCAGCAGGTTAGTCAAGACAAGCAAAACTGTATTTTAACAATTGAGTTCAGTCTCATCTCATTTCAAGGGGTGCACAGGCCTATGAATCTACACAAGCAGTTCAAAAGAGGCAGGTCCCAAATCATGCAACGTTCCCCTGTCATGCAAACCACAGTGGACAAGCACCGAGTGGTTTCAAAATAACCCAAAAACGTGCAAACGTGCGTAACGTGCGTGACTCCTATAAACGTCACGCTTGCTTGCCAGTTTTGAAATGACGTCAAGCAGGAGCAAGACTGAGGTGGCATTTGGGAACCTCCGTGGTACAGGTATACAATGGGCTGCATGCAGACGTCTCTTACAGGTAAGATTACGCCTCAAGTCCACAGCCAAAGAGAAAATAAAAACGACACATCAGCTAAAACATGCACTATCCCCGAGCAGCGATTATAAAAATCAGGTTTATTCACTGCAGTTTCACCACTTCCTGAACACAACCACGAAAAGGGTCTCGAATTCAGAGAATAAAATACCCTGTTTGGTAGCAGGGCGTTGCTCGGTGTTCGGATCTATGAAAGCTACAATTAGGCCCAGTGTGTGAGAAGTCATGCACCCTCACGGGGCTTAAAGGGATCGGGGCACCGAACCCCCCCCATGACATCTGAAATGTGCGAAGTTATTCTAGGAATGCGTTACACTCCTGTTTTATTTATTTGCTTTCTGGACGCCATACGCAATATTCAACGTGCAATCATGCTTCTGATAAAGAAGGCATTTTCCGCCTAATTCAATACGGCTTGGACTATTTTCTCATCCATTTTGCATTTAAGTACTCCGTATCCCGTTCCTTGAACTGTTTTGTGGCAGCTACGTGTGTGCAACAAAACTATTTTAGCGTGTTATTTTTGCAGTGTCTACCTATTTGTTACTGGGTGCAGAAACAAAACTTCGCCCCCCAAGACGAACAGCCTGAGCTCAATTTAATATGTTTTCCATTACGTTACATCGAGGGCGAAAACAAAATTGCAAGCAGCAGACTTGGCCTTACACTTGTGCCTTATATCCTGGCCGGTCGTACCTGACACAGCAAGGAGGCCAAACCGTCCACAAGAATGCGCGTGCTGAGCGATTTTGCAAATAGATGCGCAGCGAAAAAGACGCGCATTAGCAAATGTGCAACGATTATAGTGTTTAATAATTAAAACTTTAACTTGTGCATTTGTAAGACAGAACGCTGGCATTGCCTGCAGTTCAATGTTCACACTTTTCATGGCGCTGCCAACAAATTACAAAGACAGATTCCTGGTATCGAAGCGAAAGGTATGCGAATAGTACAGTTATTACAGTAACTAGTGCTGGTATCGTCTTACCAGGAACTCTGCAAAGTACTGATCCTAAACAGGAAATGCAACTGACCATTTAAACGCATTAAAATTAAATGCATTGGCTGTGTTCGACTTGCTGCAACGCTCTTTGCAAAGACTGGAGCCCTGAATGCAATGCTACAGTTTTGCAAGGATCGTTTAAATATTCTTACCTCCCTTGGTTGGAGACATTTCTCCTTTGGGGGGAGGGGAAGCACAAAAGACTTTGCCTTCTCTATCGCTCCCTCCCTCCATCTCTCGTTCTGGTTGTAGCTTCAGCGGCTCGATTTGCAACAATGATGCAAAATCCTAGCCGGGATCTTCATGCAACTAGAGCTGTTCAGCCTCTAAACTCCAGGTTTCCTTGCTTGGAGCAAATGTAGAATTGCACGCCTTGCAAAACAGGCTGAAACGAGAAATTTTGCAATTCAACTGCAGGGAATGTTCCGCAGCACTTACATGATGGGCCAAGGCTGGCAGCTGAACTCCAGCAGGCGCTCCGTCTTCTTCTTGTGAGGCGCTATGGCAGATTTCACGCTCGTCTGTCTTGTTGCTGCCACCTACTGTGGCGGAGATGAAAGTCACCTAGAAAAGTTAGAATATGTCGTGGGTCCGGCCACCTTGAGCATATTATATGACCAAAACTAATTTTGTCGTAAATGGCATATGTGAAAATTGCTGTGAAATCCAAATTATTTTTTTTGTATTTTTTTCTATCGCACAAACTGAATTGCTTTCGCGTTTCCCCTTCCATAATTATTGCTCGACAGTCAGATTATTTTAAAAAAGAGTAATATTAAATACCAAATAAACTTTACAGATAACGTTCACGTTCGCTTTCCGACAGATAATGTTATATGTTATTTTAAAAGTGTTTATAGCAATCTGCCTTGCCTCACTGACGTACAGACAGCCAGGGGCCGTGGCTGTGTTCCCTTTAGGAGACCGACGGTAGCATATCGCCACTAATCACTCCAAAGGACTAACATCACCCACAGGTCTAGACAGCCTGGCTTTCGGCAGCCAGTGTGTTTACACTTGGTGTGTGTGTGTGTGTGTGTGTATGTGTGTTACTGCCACCTTCTGAAGTATTTTTACTTTGCAGTCTTATAGCAGTAATAAATTATATGGTTATGAACTAAGAAGGGACCGAGCTTAAATTATGTAGAGTACACATAGAAATGTTCTACACAGTGTTTTGTTTAAATGTAAAATTATGTCCCCCCCCACCCCCCAATCCATTGCTGGTGACATTATTCATTAAGAGCAGCAATGGTCAGGCCTAAAAGGCAGAACCGGGGGGCCTAACCTGGGGCAGTAGACGTGACAGCAACCCTCCATGACCTCCAACGAGGAAGGAGACACTGTGGAGGTCAGAAACGCCTCTCTAAGCTCACCTCACCATCGCTTAGAGTCACCATTCATGCAAAGTTACTTATATTAAGAAATCCAAAGGAAGGAAGAAAGGAAGAAATTGCAGCACAAGGTTTATTTGTCACGGCGGGATGCATAACAGATGAGACATTAGTGACCTTTTCCAGCCACCAGATGCTGCCAAAGTGCAGGGAATGGCTTCCTTAAAGGGCGGAGCCTTTGATGCTAAAGGAGTGTAAACGAGGCCCAAAGACGAATGTGTCATGGATGAGGGGGAGGGGGGTGGCGCAGAACTAAAAGCCTGCATTTATCAAAGACACATGGCACACATAGGATCTGCATACCTGCTACACAGCATATGGAAAACAACACACAGACCGGCAGGATTATATGATGGAGAATAACATCGGTGTCTGTTTTTCTTCTTCAGTATCTCATTAATCATGCACCCGTTAGGGCTGCTACCCCGTTTCCCCCGCTAGTCCGTCAGACTTTCAAATCAGAGTTTGCAGCTTTGTCTTTGCAAAGTATTTAGAATCGGCCTCGACCAAAACATTAAAAAAGGGCATAAATAAATTGCTTGGTTGCTATGGTACAGGAGTAAACACGTTTTTTCCAATAGTGAGCATGACAGAAAAGTAGAGTATGTAATGTGATAGATGTGCGTACATGTACAACCTCCTGCCAGTAGGTGGCCCCACTGGACAGGAACTGCAGTGACATACGGAATACAAACTTAATACAATTAACCAAAATATTTAACCCACGAACACAGAATGAAAAACGGCCAACGTGGCCACGGTTAAATTGATTTTTCAAAAATCTTGTTCCTTAAATGTTCCTTACACATGACTCGGGTTACATCACTCAGAGCACAAAACACAACAGTCCTGAATATAGTAGTGCTGCTGGGCTGAGATCCCCCCCCCCCCCAAAATCTTGTGGAAAGCCTCCCCAGAAGAGTGGCAGCTGTTACAGTTGCAAAGCGGGGGACCGACTCCATATTGATGCCTGTGGATTTAGAATGGGATGTGATCAAAGTTCCCGTGGGTGTGATGGCCAGGTGTCCCGGTCCTTTACGATACTGCGTCCAGCACGTCTCGTTCCACCTTGGCATCACCACCCATTTGACACCCGGTGTCGTCAAAGCTCTTGCCTTTGACTTGGACGGGGCGAACCGCCCACAAGGGTGGCATTTGTCAGCTGTCCACCTGCAGAATTCCCACGCCAGATGTAGAAAAAGGGAACAAGGATGCAAAAACAGGGCTATATGCTTGGCTCGAAGTGCACTCTGCTGTCACAGGCGAATGACGGATCACGGCGTTGTTCTCTATTGAGACAGGAACACAGGAATCGTATCCACTGAACCTGACGCTGTGATATTGCCACCGTACTGTCCTGGCTCGTTTGCTACAAGCCTCTGCCGTTTCTGCCGCAGTGTCCCATCGGTGATGAGGGTGAGGGCAGCATGCAGGGATGCCTGGATCTGTGCAAGGGCAGGTTGGTTCTGTGGCCTGTAAAGTTCTGTAAGGTGCTCTGGGTGTCTTGAAAAGTGCTACATAAATGTAACATTAATTCATTGAGTTGTATAGCCTATGGGGACGAAATAAAGTGCCACTACACTGTTAATTGCCCACAGTCAGTCCCTGCTGCTTTGAAAAGGATCACTTCTGGCCTGGATGCCCGATTATTCCAGATTCCTGTAAAGCTTTGGGTCTGATGAGCTTGTTTGGCTCTAAGTTCAGGTCAGCGTGATGGTGTCTGATCTTCAGTGTCCCCATCACCACCCGTCTGCCACATCCGCCTGTTCTGCCATGCCGAAAGCCATCTGGGGGCCGACAGCCACCCCTGAAGGGGCCCAGTCTGACCAGTGAGGTGGCTGATGCTAGCTGTGTTACATCGGGTGGGCCATCTGTCAACGATCCACCCGACATTCCGCAGAGTGGCTTGTCACGATCCTTCGTTTTTCCTCACATACTTATTTCCAGTTGCACCATATCCTTCTACGCTCAGCTGTCCGTGTCACAGCAGTGTTTGTATCAGCCAATAGCCTGAGAGCATGTGAAGCATCTTTCTGCCATTAATACTGCCGTGATCTCAGCCTTTCCCTGAACACCAATAAGCTGACACCACGTGATGGGGCCCAAGTGCTGATTGGACAAGCCGCACGACACCTACCCCTGGCAACCAGTATGTCACATCTGGATCAACAACTGTTTAAGGCACTTGCTGGGCAGATCCGGAGTCCTGCTGATTATCCTCTCGCCGCGGAGGAATGAACCCAGTTAATTCCACCGGTATGAGATCTAGGTCACAATCAACAAATGGCGAACCATAGCTTGCACCAAAGGAAGGTGATTGTGCCACTGGGAAGTGCACGGAACGATCGATGCTCAGGTAGCATATGAGACAACTTATCGTCTCCCATGTTGGTCTTTTTTACTGAGAGCGACTAGACTTGCACTTACAAACACGCTGCAGCTGCCTGCAAAGAAACATACTCGGCAACAAACTAAATCAGTGTTTCCCAACTCGGTCCTCGGCAATGCACAGACGGTCTGTGTTTTTGCTTCCTCCCAGTTCCCTGCCAGACGGTCTGCGTTTTTTGGACAGTCTGGGCCCCTGAGGACCAGACTGTGCGCTAAACGGATTCAGCTGATATGCAGCTAAATGAAAAGCTTCACAGTGAAGCGGTAACGCTCTTAAATCATTCCCTGCAAAGTCATAGTAGTAGGGAGTATAGCGGCTGAGGCTGTGGGCCATGTATCCCGGCTGGGCAAAAGCAGTCGCATCCTTGGGTGAAATATTTACATCAGAAATAGTGCTCAACTCCTGCGGTCGAATCGAGTAAATGTACACCTGACTCTGGACCCTATTTAAATATCTTCACAGGGTATGTTTCAATTATGCTGGAAAAAGGTGGAGAGGAATGTCCGTCATCTTCCTGTCGCCGCCTGACGCCTTCGATCGCTGGCAGAGTCGCTCTGCTGGTAAATGAATGACCTTTGCGGCACAGACAGGTGACCTTTTAAAAATAACAGCTCCATGGCGGGGGTCAAACAGCGACTGGAGCACATCCCCGCCCCCCCCCCTCCACTTTTGCGTGCTTCACTGCGGCTTACTGGCACGGTTTCTACGGTTACCCTCTGCTCGCCGCCATAAAGTGGGGCAGCCTTAAGCATGCTGGTTAAGAGGATAACTAAGGTGCACAAGCTGGGGGGGGGGGGGTAATCACAGCCGTGTGCTGGGCAGTGGTGCTTCCCTGGGGTGTTTCAGGAAGTTCTCAGTTAAAAAAAAAAAAAAACAAGTAAAGGAAAACTGTAAGATGTCCAGGTATTTGCCATTTACACAAGAACAGGTATCTCAGAATGCGTGTTTTCTTCACATTTCCCATCTCCTTTTTCTAAGACGTCCTCGCGTCTTACATGTGGTGGTGAGAATACAGCTTCCGTCCAGCCACCCCAGAGGCACTTACCGGATGGTTAAAGGCCTCGCTTAAGGGTCTAACAGATATGTGGCTGCTCTGCCAAGAATGGGATTAGAACCAGCGCCCTTGTGATCACAGGCAGTTCGGCGTAAATCGCTGAGCAACACGCCGCCCCCTAGGGTGAGTGCGAGTATCTGCACCTCAGGGTCTTGCAGCAGCCCCCCCCCCCCAACCCCAAGGTCAGTTTCATACTCCTTACTCCTTTGTCGTTTCAGTAAAAGCACACAGCGCGCCTCTCAGATCTCCCCTCTAGGCGTTATTCTCTCATCTCTTCGTTGACTTGCTGCTTGCGTCGTCTCAGGCGGCTCCTGCGGGCGACTTTGGGAACTTGCCTGGCAGCTATGCAGCATCGTCCCGCACAGACCTCCTCCTCAGCCTTGCCGGAACCCCAGAGGAGCCGGGCCTTTTCCTTTCATAGGTCCAGTGGGAGCCCGCGTGAGCTTAAAGCCAGGAGCGCCGCCGTCCCGCCGCCGTACCGACGCCACAGCCTTCGTTACATCAGAGAGTTTAGACGAGCATGTGACACCGCCTCCGGGAGCCAAGCTACAGGTCCAGAGGAGATAAAACTCACGGAAAAAGGGGGACAGAGTGTCTTTGGGGACGAATACGAGTCAGAAGGGCTGAGTGACCTTGCAGAATGTGTGTCAGCCGCTGCCAGCTCCGTGTCCCCTGCCGGGACTCACACAGCGACTGCGGCCACACCGGAAGCACCACCAGGAAGTTAAGTCCCAAGCGCTCTGCCTGCCCTTCCTCTTCCTCAAACTCTTTTACTATTTCCAGGGCCTCAATATAAAATAGAGAAACAGAAAAAAAATCCCCAGACGCTCAAATTCTGGGCTGTCTCGTGTTGTCTGAGGGCACCGATTTTACCTCAACGATCGACGCTGGCCTGGCAAGATGGCAGCATTCCCGGTTAGCGCTGAGAGAGCTGTGATGTCAGATGGTCAGATACGGGCATGTCTGTGCTCCACATCGCCTGCTGCAGAAACAGGGGCAGGTATTTTGGGCCGCGCTGCCATCAGTTTGTTCGTTCTGCTGTGAAATCAGTGCCATCTACCTTTGTGGCTGCTTGCATGTCCTTCCCCTGTGTATGTCCCCTGTGTATGTCCCCTGTGCATGTCCTTCCCCTGTGTATGTCCCCTGTGCATGTCCCCTGTGTATGTCCCCTGTGCATGTCCTTCCCCTGTGTATGTCCCCTGTGCATGTCCTTCCCCTGTGCATGCCCCCTGTGCATGCCCCCGGGGTA
>JABFEB020000041.1:3210054-3223366 GCA_019775895.2 Stomatorhinus ivindoensis
CCCACCCTCCCCCATCATTCCCCAACACCTCTCTTGTTTCCATGCCAACGGCAAACCGGCCATGAGTGCGCTGGGATCATGGTTTTACCTCACTGGGTCTCGTCGGCTGGGGAAAAAAATAAACAAAAAAAGCCTCGCAGTGTAAATGGGTCACGGGATGAGAGAGGAGATCATCAGCCGTCCTAGATAAGGGTTTGCAGGAATGAGAATGGATAACTGAGCCTGGAGCGCAGGTTGCCGTGGTAACGCCATGATGCTCTCCACCTCTGCCAGTCGGGCGGGTCGCCTAGGAGAGTCATGTGACACGAGGGGAAGGTGCTACGCTAACGGGTTGCACACGTCTCCTTCGATGGTTCCCCCTCTCAAAGTCCTATGAGTCCGAGCCCATTTACTTCATCCCCACCGATTCATAACCCCTGGACGTCTCTCTACACTCCAACCCCCAGGGTCCTTCTCTGTGGGGATGTCATGCATTGGATGTCCTACCCTGACTCATGCTTTTTGTTTTCTATATTTTAAGGGGGGGGACAGTTGGGTGTGGTGGTTCGCGTATCAGGACCCTGACAGATCGCCTTGTGGTTTCCTGTTGCGGTTGCGAGAATGACAGGGGGGCGGAGCCGCCTGCACTCACCATAAACACCTGACTGAGCTAGAGTGAGTGCAGAACCAGTGTCCCAGTGAGTCGTGGTCAGGGTACAAGTCTGCAGCTTCTCCAGGTCACAATACCATGGCCGACCAGTTTGTCGCCGCAGGTAAGGAACCTTCCCTCTCTTCCCGTCCCTCCGGTGTGGCTGAAATTGCCGTTCCTGCTCCAGTGAAGCCCCAATATTACCGATGGGCCGTAGCAGATGGGCGTTGTGGTGAGGTGGTGAAGCCTCTAAAAGCCTCCTGCCTGGAATGCGGACTGCGCCAGCTGTGCATGATCCATCTGTCCTAGCAGGGCAGAGAACGCCAAAGGCCACCCACCGCCATGTCAGCCGGCGTGTTACGCGCCACGGCAACAGAAATGCGACTGAGAGATGTTCGTTTGTTTACTCGTGAGGTACTCGACTGGCTGTTTGTGTGGTGGCCCTTGATATCAGCAAAGGCGCGCCTTGCTACGACCGAGATAAGCCAGGATGTGTAAGAGCAACTGTCTGCGGATATTTTGCTAAATTTCTGAGCATCAGGCTGCAGGGATGATCCAAGCTACGACCTGCTTTAAAATGCGATCCATGCGTCCATTTAAATGCATTTATTTGTTTTCTTTGTTATTTGCATGACAATAAATAATTTGTTGTATAGATTTTGGCCTTTTTCCCGAGGCAGTGTGCCACGTATGATTATTTTATATCACCGTACCCTGGAATTTTCCAAATCTCATAAAAAAACAGAACAGGCTTTGCAAACACATTATATTCATTGTATAATGGTTGTATAAAGTCTATAATCATACTTTTTACAGGGTCATACAGGTGTACAGATAATTCACCCTTAACACCACATTCCTTGGTGCTGGGGTTGTGTGTATGGCTACCCTTCAACTTATCGTGTTGAGGTTGGTAATGTCCCCAACATTCTGGGCTGTGTACAGTTGTGTCGTGGTTGGTTATATAACTAACCCTTGGTGTTGTGTACTGATGGTGTTCAGATTACATATATGTAGTTTATCATCGCTGCTGTATACTATTGCGTTGAGGTTATATAGCTTGACCACCCACTCAGGGGCTACCCCCCCCCCATCCCCCATCCTGTTCTCCAGTGTTTCATAATCCTGGCATTTAACTGTAAGCGAAGGAGGTTCACTTCTTACAGTGTGAAGGGAAGCAGGGTGGTGAAAGCCAATTAGCAGCAAAATAGCAATCCAGCTTTTTTTTTTTTTTAAATAGCGTTACCGCGTGGGAACCACTTTCCCTGTTGTGACGATGTGGAGGCGTACGTGACATTTGAAAATGTAAGCGGGCACAGCGGCTCACGCGGCGACACGATCGGCTCTGACATCTCGCCCTCCGAGCGAGATCCATCTCAATGTCTCCCTAATGAGCCACGCAATTAGTCCTTTGTGTCTCCCGAGGCTCCTTGAAAGCGATGGATGTTCAAAGTGAGCTGGGATATGAAGCGACCAGGCAGCCTGAGTGTTCCCCGGGCGCAGGATGGTTTTGCCAGAGGCGCATGGACGCAGTTCGACCGATGGCGCATCTGAGGTTACGCCACTGTGCGCCCACGTGACAGACTGAGCCTACGGCTTCAAAGGGGAGCGACGCCATCACTTTCCGAAGGCTGAACCCCAATCCGACATGAGAAGAGTGACATAAACTTTCCACTTCTCACTTGCCGTGCATGAGGCCCCCGCGCTGCATGCAAAGGGTCGGGAAGCCGCTTCCTCTAGCCGCCTTTTTGTCTTTGCTGTTGGCGGAGCTTCCCGCTGCCAGCCGCACGAACATCTGGTACGTCGCCACCATGTGTGAAAATGTCTTTGGAACAAATACTGCAAGGAGGCCGTTAATCTGGTGAGGATGTAGGGCGATGAGGGCGTGCCCTTTACAGGTGCAGAACTCTTCCAGCGCAGCTGTTGTTGGCGGAGGCAAGAAAACGAGGCAGCCAAGCCCGGTGCCCTGGGGGGGGGACTTTCGTCCTCTATGTCCCTTCATCTGCAAAGCAAAAACTTTTATCGCCGCATGCGCCTCTCCCCCCATTTTTGATTTTTTTAAATAGAAGGAACAGGCCAAACGAAGGAGAGAAAAGCATGCAAGAGATCTAACAGACCGTGATGTTTAAGAGGATAGACGTCTAACCGAAAAGTTATGGGTTCGAGTCCTAAGTGAGGAGAACCCTGCTATTGGACCCACAAGAGTATTTCACCTTTTTACTTCAGTGACCCTTAGCTTTATAAAAATTAGTCAAAAACACAAATATTTACACCTGAGAAGTTTTCATACCTGACTTGATTTGCGTGCTTATTGTTGCGTTATGAGCCCTCTAGACGTTTCCTATTTGTGGCCGGTGCAAGGGTAACATAAGGACGGCCACAGCGCACCTGCCGGTGCTGATGAGAGAGCCAGGTCCTCGAGAGCAGGATTATTACCAGCCGCCAGTCACTGACGAGCTCAGTCCTCTCCTCATTGGTTACTTCATTGGCTTTCTTAATCCAGACAGCCAATCGGCAGCACATGACAAATTCCACCCGCAGTGGGTTTAGAAGCTTCATTTCTCTCATCAGAACATCCCACCAGCTTCTGTCTGTTAGCACTGCTGTGACATGGCAGCGACTCATGCAGTTGTGATTAAAGAGCAGTCCGCTTGCCTAAAGGCGGGAATAAAGGCAGGGAGATGCCATGTGCATTTTATGGAAAACCTCCTCAGCTGAAGGTAGGCAGATCTAAAACTTCAGGAATGGTTTTTTTCTGCTGAGGTTCTGTCAATTCTGATGGCAAATGGCTGTGAGTTTGATTTCTGCTGCCTGTCATCTCAGGGTTTTGTTTTTCACCCGAAGACATTTTATATGACACAAAGGCAGACAAAAAGCCGCCAACACAGAACGGCTTCGCGCTCAAAGTATTTCTACGGAATATTTTTATAGAGGTACAACCATCTTCTAGGTCTCGGAGCTCTTCAAGGCATCAAATAGTCGCACTATTTGGCTTTAAAACACAATGCTAGTCCGACGGCCCCCCAAGTGATTTGCTTAACCAACCAATCAGAAAGTCTCTCACTAATGATCCTCCAAATACAAAGCACTGCAAAATGAGACTTAAAGGCGCATTCGTCAAAATATTTTAGTTCTCAACTAGTCCTGAACCTGTTTGACTGAATTATAACCGAATTTTCCAGTTGTTTGATCCCGTAAAAATGGTACTGAGAGCTAAACTGGTAGAATTAGTGCAGTAAGTTGTTCAACCAAGAGCTTTACTGTTTGTGTAGACTAGAAAACTTCAAAGACTGTGGCCCACCAGCACCAGAGATGACCAACACCATCCAAACTCCACTTGTGTACCTCAAAGAACTTTACTAATTAGTTATTGATTTACTACTACTACTATTAATCATAATAATAATAATTATCATCATCATAACTATTATTGTAATTGTGACCGGTTATAATAAATCACCATAAGTCACATACCTGTTCAAAGGCTATAAAGTATTAAGTTAGTGCTTAAGTAATACTTCGTAATTAAATATAGGAATGAACTACTTTGGTTTTAGATCTTTTCTACTCTTGTTGAAATAAACACACTGCCGAACATCTCAAAGAGTTCAATGTCAAGAGGTCAGAGAAAGGTGAGAATTAAACTGGTACTCAGGATATATTGAACATGCTCACCCAATATTTCCATTGTTAAACCAATTTTAAAATATATATCATGGCTCAATAAAGGCAGTAAATTCAATGTGGCAGTATTCAATACTGATAGTATCATTACTGTATATATTGGCAAACTGGTATAGCTGATTTCTGTGCTAGTTGATTCATCTGAGTGATTGTGAGTAACATGGCTGAATGTGAGCGTTTGTGAACGCTGACTGCCTGTAAGAATTTAACACCAGTTTGACAGATATCATTTGGACAGTACAAACCCTTGACTTTCGTTGTGATGGACCCAGGTATTCAGTGATTATCCTCCATGCACAGTTAAATGGGTGACATTAATCACCGCTCAGGTTGCACTATTGACTGTTGCCATGGATAAATGGGACAGTGGACGCAGGGTACAGCTAAACTTTTGTACAGTATTATTCTGCAACAATCGCTACCTACATGTCGAAATTAAGTCCTTATATTCCCAAAAGACTAAGACACATCACATTTTTATTTTACCACTGTTTTTTTAATTACAGGTTTTTGAGATCCATTGCAGCTGTGCACTTTTGGCCACAAAATGCCATCCACAAACCGATTGAAACTGTCCGAATTCAGGTGTTGCGCCATCCAGATTTACTGCACAAGTTCAGCGGTTGGGAGCTGAATGATAGCAGTGAGCTTAAACTGCGCCCGCAGCGAAGGGGTTCGCCAGTTAGAAGGAACAGCGGCACTCTCACGGGAAACGGGCGTGGGACCCGGGGGAGGAGACGGAGTGCCACTCGTACCGTAATACCTATTGTAGACCACACCGGTATTTTATGAGTATTTTTAAATGAGGGGACTTTCGTTACACATTTCATTATCTGGTTGAATTTACACATTTGGGCCGCTTAACCATTCATAATAAACAATTTACACATTAGCTAAATTGTGGGCAAAACTAATGTGTGTGATTGGTATAGTTCTTGGAAGATTTCGACAAACAGCGGGGCCGTTTGTTGACATGTTGAGAACACATGAGCTGTAGACTTAACAGCTCGTCCCGAATTATTAACTGAACATATTCGAGGCAGTTTTATCTAAAGCCAACTTTTCAGTAATCCCGTGAAGAATGTATAATTGTACCGGCAGAAACGGCGGCTAAAATCTTGCCATGATCTTTTTATCCGTGGGAAAGTTTGCTTGATACTGTGACTACACGGGCCATATTGAAAGTCCATTTGGTTTGTTTGAAGATTTTGTGTACAATAAACCCAGTGACGAACGCGGCACCGTATTCATTAAAGCTCGCAGCTTTAATGTCGCCACTTGGTTTGCATGCGTGGAGCGGCTACTCCGACTCGTGCGGCGCGAGGCAGCGCGCACACTCCAGCCGATAGGGGGACCGCTGGGGGGGTTCGCGACGCCGCGCTGCGGTCGCTCGCGTTGGAAAGCGGACGCTGCAGCGGAGGGAGGGTGAGAGAAGGGCGGCTGGCGGCGCTGCCGGGCTCCCGGGCCTCACTCTCTGAGAGGAGTCCGAGAGGCTTAGCGCCGTTTTCCAGAGCGGAGGGGGACCGGTGGGGGGACGCATCGACGGAGAAAGAGGAGGGCCCACAGCTATTGTTCATGTCTGTCCACGAACAAAGGGCTCTTCGGGGAGCGTACCCTCGTCTACTACAGGCTTTCGGCACCGGACAAGGCCGCGTATGAAAGAAAAATATTACGGAGCGTTAAACGCCCGCTTCTTTTTAAGCGTCAATGCTACTTTAATCTATTATTATTATTATTTTTTATTTAAAGAAGGGGATTTAAGGCACCCCCGCCGCCGTACTGAGCGCACACACCGGGCAGCAGCGATTTGCGGGATCCGTAAGCGCCTGTTCTGTCAGCACTTCTTCCCCAGGTACAGTTACGCCTGTAGGGTCAGATCCGCCGCCGCCGGTTCGGGCCGCGCTCACCGCCCGCGCTTATCTTGTGGCCGCAAGCCGAGCGGTCCGGGCAGGCTGGCCGGAACGCGATTGGAGGTCCGTTCTGGGGCCTGGTCAGCCGGCCGACCGGCGGCGGCTGGCTACTGGAGCGGAGGTCTGTCAGCCGGGGACGGCAGTGATTATCATGTGGGTGGCGGAGCTTGGTCGCTGAAATGCTGCGGTGTTTAAAGTCAGGAGCGCCGCACAGCTACTATTGCCGTCCTCCATGTCGTTCTTTTATTAAGCAGAATTACAAACTACATCCCTCTTTGTTAACATGTATCCAGTTCTTGCTTGTAAATGTGTGTGTAGATAAACGCCGGGGTCCGTCCTTCGGACCTGGTGCTAGGCTGCTGGATGTAACTTCATCCTTATTATCTCCGGGGCTGTAGCGAGGAGACACCGGGGACACCCCCGCAAAGCTCGGCTGCTAGGGTCACCCCCGCGCTGCGAGTTTCTTAGGGTATTAACAAGTTAATGTGTAGCTTATGTACCGCGGCCGCATCGTGCTTAAGAGGATGTCGCTTTGGTAAGAGGATGTTTAAAGATGGAATTAGTGTGATAGAGTAAAAAACAGTTGTTTTTTATAAATACATATATATATATATATATATATATATAAATGTATACATACACACAGATGTGTATGTATAGTAAATCAGGTGCACGTCGCCTCAAACAATAATGTCTTCGTTTCTTTCACATATAGCTGCATTAAATGTTATTGACGTTTTATAAATGGCATTTTGGGTCTTCAGTGTGGGTCGGTGATTTCTGCGTTGTGTTATGTTGTCCTTAATAATAACGAACCCCTTCATTGCTTCTGCGTTGGTTAATTAGAAAATGCAATGGTGAAACTGAAACGTAAAGTAAATGTGCAGTGGAAGGAAGTGCCCGGTCGGTTTTCGGGTATGCGCACGTTGCCCTGGTTGTTAGACTAAAGTGCATTAATGAACACCCCCCCCCCCCCCAAAAAAAAAACCATAACAATAATAATTTGGCCACAACAGGTTACCGACTGTTTGCCCAGTATTTTTAAAATGCCACTTAAAGTGATGTGTTGGGGACAGCTTTAAAAGCATTTTGAAATACCAGAGATTTAGTAGATTAGATTGGTGTATTTATTCGCCTTAAACTGTAGCCGTTAATTTAGTAGCTGTAGGGGTACGTTTGTTGGGCAGGGGCAGCTGGGTGCTTTAAGCAGGGTATGTTTCTCTCCCATCTGATCACATCCTCTGGGTGATGTTACAATCTTGCATTTTGATGAGTTGTGTGTAGATTTGCGGCTGTGTATAAGATGTCTACGCCCTGTGCACACACAGTATAGCTGTGATTCTACTGGTGATGTCAGTGTGTCAAGTGTCTGTGAAGCGGTTGACTTAAAAAGACACAAACTATATACAGTGGCCTCTTTGAGAATGACTGATTTCCCCCCCCCCCCTCCCCGCAGGTGACTCCCTTGAATAATTTTTGCACACTCATAAATGTGGCCTGTGCTGTTTGCCACACGATATGAGCAGTGGTGCGACCAACACTGAGCCCCGAGAAACGGGAAACTGCCCTATCTGTGCAGTCAGTGAACTAGCAAGCCAGAAATTACAGCAGGAAGCGGAGTTCGTCGCCTGATTAAATTTAATTTTGGCAGTGGTTGGTACTGTTGTTAACAGAGTATATGCTTGATGCCCAGGACAGAAATGCTCCGGTCAGTAAAATTTCCGTTTGTTTGGGGAGCCGTATGGACTGCTGGCGATGAGGCTGTATTTAGCTTCAGACCAAAATTCTTGCATCAGCCTTTTCTGAACAGTGAATTTTTAATGGCAGAAGTCTTCACCATGAATGTTTGATGAGCTCCGACTCCCAGTGGGCAAACCTCATTTCCTGTGTGTCTGTTTGTAAACTCCACTCTTTGTTAATGAGCCAACAGGTGCTCCCAGATTCATCCGGTACTACATTTACCTTCTCAGCAGATTGGTCCCTGGCACCCGTTTTTGCCATTGTGTAGGTGGGTGTTTTAATGGAAATATGCAAGGAACACGTTCAGGGCTACATCGGTGCACCCCATCAGACTTAAATTTGTCTATGTGTTCCTTGTGTGTTGCCGTAAATGTGTGACTTCTGGGGAAAATATCAAATGATCTGCTTTCCAGTTAAGGATGCTGAAACTGCTGAAACGACAGCTTATCACAGAGTTGTTTCTCAAACGGCTGGAGCTCAGTGTTTACCTCTCCGGTGACCTGGGTGAACTAATGGTCTGTGTCTACCTCACGTTGGGAGGCTGTTCCTGTTTAGTGTATTCAGAGCTAGAGCTAGAGCACCTAGTGAGCTCCTTTATTGATGCTTTTGACTCAGGAAGCTCCTGTCAGTGTGTGAGTTCGATGTTTAGCTCTCGTGAAAATGGAGATGGGTTCTTGCTTTGCAGAAATATAAATTCTTTAGTGTTTGTGACACCATTGTGGACTTTAAGTTCATAGCCTTGTCTTGTGCTGGGTTTGGTTCTCTCACTCATAATTCCTCGTGTTTGATTTCATCATGTTCTTGACCAGCTGAACTGGTGACTGAGTTACCAAGTTCTGGTCACGCCACATTCCATCTCTGTGTCATTTACGTATGGCTGGGAGGCTGCAGGTCCGAGTTTGTGGTCAAGCCCCAGGTCATGCCTTCGCTGAAATTCTGTTGCCAAAAGCGTAATGGGCACTTAAAAGGTGCATTTGCCTGGCAAAGACTGAGCTGCGAAAGTCGCTTTGGGTACCAGAAGCTCCAGTCCGGCGAGATATTCCTGCTGCGTTCGCTCCCCTCCTTTTTTTTTTCCCGTGACAAACTAACGACGATGTTGTGAGGATCGTTCCGAGTTGCGGCGGTTGCAGACTCACGATTGATCGGCAGTTAGTGGCCAATTTGAAATGGGCGATCGATTCCATGTGCAGGGATGTTCACATGTAGGTTAGCGGCCCGGTGTGAAAAACACGCACCGTTTGCACGGTTCTCATTGGTGTTTTGTGTTTTGTTGTCTTTGCACCGGCAATATTGTGAGTCGTCGTGGGTGAGTATCTGGTAAGGGGATCGTATGCATACATAAAGTGGTTAGTATAATTGTAGCTCTTCTCTCTGATTCAGGCTAATGTCTAGCATCAAACCCCGAGCCATTAGATGTGCTCTTGTGGGCAGCTCACATTCCCTCTCTGGTTTTCGCTGAAGATGGCTGTTGGTTTTCTGTCTTTGTTGTGACAGCTTTCGCTTGGTGTTTTTCCTCGAGGCCTCCATCTAAAGGGAAAACGGATACGTAATGAGTTGAGTGGGGGGGGGGGGGAGGGGGTGCACGGCTGTGTTGCCGTGGGGATGGGGCTGGCTGTCTTGCTTTTCCCACGTGGGAAGTTCACCAAAGCACCATCTAGGTTTCCTGTACCCTGATCTGCTGCTGGGCACAGCAGGGTTTGCACTGTAGGTATGGCTACATAAATAAAATTATTTATCTTTATTACTATAAAAAAATAAAAGTAAAAAACTTACTATGTGCAATACTGGTACTTGACTGCCACCTTAAACCATTGACAATTGCACCGCTGCCCATTTGCTCTTGTCACCTTATTTCATGTGTAAGAACGTTGTCTTACTTCTCTGTAATGTATGACTGAGAGACTTGTTTATTCTCGTCAATCACATTTCATTGCAATGTTGACCCTGTGCTAACTTGCATATGACAAATAAACAAAACTGAACTGAGCTGTGTCTATTCTGCTTTTAATAGAACTAGATTTGGAGAGTAGTTAAAAATATAATTTTAATGTCTTATAATACATTATACTTTAAGTGCTTGTATTAAAAAGAAACGTATTAGAAAGTTATGAATTCTGCGGATGATCTTATCCAGAAACTTTACAGCTGCATGATTTTTCTGTTGGATAGAAAAAGGATGGATTCCTCTGATGTTGATTGGAGCTAAACAAGTAGGCAGGGTGCATAATTTCTGATGGGAATGGCAATGCTGACAATAGATGATGACGTTCTTGCTGGGATTTGTGTTGAAACTGACGACTTGCAGCCCTGATTTCGCAGTCGGAGATGAGATGCGGAAATCTTTGTTTCATATTTCATCTGGAAATGGTGTAAATATTTGTTTAGATTCCGTCTAGGTATGAGGAATAACGGATAATGAGTTTAAAATTTTTTTTCCAGTACTGTAATGCAGCAGTAGAAATTCACTGTACACTGGCTAGCTGCTTGGCTGAATTGTGGTACACAAAGTCTTGGACGTGGGGAATCGCTGACATCCAGCTTATTAATGTCATGCACTAAATTGGGGATAATCTACTTTGATACTATGAATGCCTTGTGTTTTCTCACATGGCAGGTTGATATCTTTCTTTATAATATGAAATATCTAACTGTAATATCTTCCCACATGGACAGTTTGTCAATGGAGAATGAAATTTATCCTTCAGGATTAAGAATAATCGTCTGCTGAAAACATGGAAGTTGATTATAGGCTGAGCATCAGTCCAAAGTCAGCACAGAGAAATTTCTCTTGCCTCTGGGCCATTATTATTGCAAATGGCTGTATTGATTGTGCAGTTGGACCAAATTGTTTTGGGGTTTGCTGACACAGTCAGCATTGTTCTGTAACTGGGCCTGGAGTGCTTGCCCATCTAGAGCGATGTTCATGAGTGAACTAACCTGTAACGTGTCGTGCCCTTTATGGACTGGCCTGCGATACAGATGTCACCCGTTTCATAATAGTCGCGCTTATTATGTCTGTCTGGCATCGTTAATCTAAGTAATGTTATTGAGTTAAACCTTGAGTGTTTGGAAAGGTCCATAATGACTTCGGCTTGCATGACCCAGTTTGCTTAATTGGTATAACGGTCTGTACCGTCCACCATTGGGTAGCTAATTTATTTGTGTTTGTCATGCTGCTTGTGTCAGTCACCTTATGAATCACACGGCACAGAGGCTCTTTGGTCCTGTGTCTACATCAATCAATCGCGGTCTTTGAAATGCGCTGATCGTCGTAATTAGATGGAGCCATTTACGCTGTCGGGGGTTCACGACCCCGGCTTGACTTGATGCCTTTTCATGAGCGACCTGTTTAATTGGGCGCCGGGTGGGGGCTAGCGTGTCACCTTCACCCGCAAACCCCCAGTGGCGGCGTCAGCAGTCATATGGAGGCGACGCCACCGGGTCTTTAAATTGGCTCGCACCCCCGTGAGGAGCAGTGGGCTGGAACAAGACTGGGGGAGTCCTTTGCCCCCTTGTGCTGGGTGCTGATGACCCCACCCCACCCCCAGCCGAAGCGGTTGACAGCTAAATGTGACACACGTTGCCTGGCGATGCGGTGGGGGTGGGGGCCATGTTTATGCAACTCGCTGGCTGGTTTTTATGGCTGCCTCCGCGCTTATGATACATAAAGAAGACGCTAAATGTCCTGTGGGCCGAGACGGCTGCGGACATGAGGAATACCTTTCATTTTGTCTGCCTTTTGAATGCCTGCCTGGCTTTGGCTTGAACGGCAGCTTTTAAATAGACAGTTGCATGTTATATAGCTACCAAATGATTTTTTGCTGAGCGATGTAAATGAAGGCCGCATATGCTGCCGCCCTGGTATGTAACATGCGACCGCTGTCTGTAACATGCGACCGCTGTCTGTAACATGCGACCGCTGTCTGTAACATGCGACCGCTGTCTGTAACATGCTCCTTTTACATACAGCAGCACTGGCCTGCTGCACAGGTTGGCCACTGGTTAATGGTTATAGTCAGTAACGCACTGCTTAAAGCAGAAGTGTGCATTCGTATGTCCCTGGTGGTGACGCCGCCCTGATGGGTCCCACAAGCGGCCTCGTTCCCGTTTGCGCTCTGAGTGAGCGTCGCTGTTAACGGCCATCGTCTGTGCGTGCTCTTGCCTGACGTCACTTCCCCCCCCCCCCTCCCTCCCCCCTTCCTCTGTCCCCGCAGGCTGTTCCTCTAAGTCTTTCAAGCTGTACTCCCCAAAGGAGCCCCCGAACGGTAGTGCCTTCCCCCCCTTCCACCCAGGCACCATGCTGGACAGAGACGTGGGGTAAGTGGCATGGGGTGGGGTGGATTAACTGGCTTCACTAGGATGCTTCATGGAGATTTTATACCTGAGCCGTCGCTCAGCCTTTAGTGGGGAAGCAGGAAGAGCAGGCGCTGGGTGGGGCTCTGTTTACAGTGTCACATAGGAAGTGGACCTGTATCTGTGCTACACGCACTTGTCCCTTGTGTCTTTCACACTCAAACTGAGGTTGTGCTAAAGAACTTGCATTACATTTCAATTTCAGTTGATTTGTATAGCACATTTTCTCAACATTACATTGTCTCCAAGAGCTTGATGATTTCCCTGCTCATTTGTCCCCGGAGAGCAAGCCAGAGGAGATAGTGGCAAGGAAAAACTCCCCAGTAGAAAGAAACGAAACCCAAAGGGGGGGTCCATCCTCCAGGGGCCGGCAGACGAAGTCCAAAATAACAAAGTCCCGATTCTGGAGAATAGTCCAGATATTAATGTGACCTGCAGTATTTTTTATATGTATAGACACACACACAGTATGTAAATGCTGCTGCAAGTTTTTAACTGGCATTGTTAGTCATGTAGTGTCCCTCAGATTAAAATAACATGTGGATCGTGACCTTCGCCGCTGATGCTTTGGCCCCCAGTATCCATCCATTTTACTTTAGACATAAAGTTCCTCTGTCTTGTTAAAAATTCATATCGTGGTTCATAAATTTTGTGTAAGTGTACAAATGCCGGGGTCTTGGCAAGTGGGCCCTCATATGAGATGTTTGGTCTGCCAGGAGATGGAGGACGGATCTTCTATCATTATCGACTGATTGTTTTTTTCTGTGGGCATAAGCCACCAGTAGCAGGAGGTCCAGGAAGACGGGAGAGTAGGGCAGCGGCGGGCATGAGTGGAGAAGCAGCTTCAGCTGCACGTGGCGCGTATGAAAACACAGCTGCTCCCTTTAGGGTGGCTGTAAGTGGAGAGTGGAGCATAGTGACCCACAGGATATAAATCCAGTGCGTGCCTCTCTTGCCGCCCCCCCCCCCCCCGCAGAATCACTTCGCTTGATTCAGC
>JABFEB020000041.1:3247535-3258744 GCA_019775895.2 Stomatorhinus ivindoensis
GTATCTGAGAGGTTCGGCATGAGCCGTTTGTCTGCCTGACTGCATCCGAGAGTAAGTTGGCGTTGTGTTTGAACCGTTGGCTGGTGAAGCTCTCTGAGTCTGTTGAAGACCAAACATCATCCATATAGGTTGTACTACAAAAAAAAAACAAGTACAAATGTAAACAGATCTCTCCCTTTCTGCTGGTGCTCTTTAGCTACAAGTGGAATAAAACGGCTCCAAAAAGGCTTTTTCAGTATGTCTGCCTCAGGCCCAAGGTTTACGGGGGGGGGTGTCCCAGGTGCTTTTAGACCTTCACCTTCTTCCTATTTTCTAGCTGTGCTATGTAAAAACTCTCTGTGTCGTGACTCAACAGTTTAGTGGGTGTTCGTCTCTGAAGGAAGCGATGACGCTGGGTTTTGGAAGGGATGGTATCCCATAGCAACAGCGGCATTCTGGAATGTGTGGATGCGGTGAACAGGCAAGGGGAAAAAAAACAGACTCTGGCAATGTCAGGACGAGGGGGGGGGGATTTATTTGGGCATGCCATTTATTCTCACAGGACAGCTGTCAATATCCAGGGACTAATTGACTTCCATTCTGTGGCTTCAAGCACAGTGTCTCTTAGTTATCAGTTAATATAAGAGCAAGATTTATGGACTTATACATCAAACCTGTGTCAGTACAAGGTTTCATTAAATTTCTTAATGTTGGCTTTGGATTGTATATACTTCTCTCATGGGAGCTTTCTTCCCTCAATTAATGGCTATTAATTTGGTTCTCTGTTGGGCTGATTTTGGTGATTATTTGGATGGTCGTGTTGATGATTATCTGCGTAGCTCATTTATCTTCATGAATCGCATATGAATTGTCCCGCTTATTCTGTCCAAGTGTCATTTTGAAGCCAGATAAGTGTCCAAAAATAAATTTTGGGTGATGTTTGTTGTTTTCTAACCGCAATACCTTTGTTGTCCACAGGTGGGCAATATGTTCATTGCTGACGCGGAAGAGAAGATATCAGTGCAGTAAGTCCCAAAGTGGAGACTGAGTGGCCCTCCCAGCTCTCCATCCCATCTGTAACCCTACACACCTCCAGAACATCTGTGATCTCTTACCAGGAGGACCTCTGACGACTTTGTTTTTCTGCTCGCGTTGTCCCTGAAATCGGTTCAGGTGACTCCCCATCTGGGCCTGGTTTCTAATGACGTTGCCAGCAGATAATTTAAGAGGGGGGGCCATCAGGGGTGAGCAGGATAATGGCAGCTATTCACTCTCAGGGACATTTTTGATGGGGGGAAAAAAGAAATCCGAAAAGCGTGTGGTAGGAAAGGCATGCGTAATCCAATAAAGAGTGTGGCATTTAATTTTCCGCAGTGATTTCTCCTGCAGCTCAGTCATGGACTGAAGGCTTGTCTGCGGAATTGTCAGAGGATCCGTTATCATACTTCACCAGGACACTCGTCACAAAAACTTTTTCACACCCCATGCGGTGCAAGGTTATTTGAATATGCAAATGAATCCTTCCTGCCCTATTATCTACGGCCGCGCCTGAGCTCTTCCCCTTGGCTTTGTCGGAGATTCCAAAGGCCATCATACTTGATTCGATTTGATATTAACAAACAAACCCCAGATCAAAGCGCGGTTGGTGCTCCGCCCACCATCCCATAATCCCCAGTTCCTACTCTCCCTTCTGCCGCCCTGCACCCCACAGCCGCCTGGGAGAATGTTTCCGAGGTCGTCTTTTCTTCGACGTGTAAAAATTGCTCACCGGTGCTCCTTCCTTAAATGCGTTCTTGCGTATCGCATATTAAGCGTTTTGCTGTGATAAGGTTCATCAATTAATTTATGCCTTGCTGAGTTCAGGCTTCAGTTATTAAAATTAATACTCTTATTTAGTGTAGATGAGTGCTGGTACTTTCCTTTCTGAGTTGGCCCACTGTAGCTTGCTAATCTTTCACTTATACTTGAAAATATATTAATGATGCCTTGCAGGAGTATATTACGCATGTATTTTTACATCATACGATATCCGTAACCACTTTTGTATTTGTGTGAACTGCTTTTTTCTCTAGCATTGGAGTGTTAACTAAGTTGCTGCTATTTCTGAGTTGGAAGGTCAGTCAAGGTAGTTCCACCGTCTCCTGCTCACTCCTGCCATTTATTTTTTTTCCACAGGACTAACGAAGCCATTCTCCTGGCCTTGTACGAGGCCGTTCACCTAAACCGAAACTTCATAGCCGTTCTCGTGCAGGCGAGTCCGCGGGGGCCGTTTCCGTCCTTCCGTCCACATTTGTAATGGATTTTCGCCGTACTCTGAAGCTGAAATTGGATTTGCTCTGTATGGAACTTTCAGAGTCATCCAGAGGTTAATATTGCGACCACCCCCACCACGCCTGTCCCAGTGACACCCACTACTCCCCTTGGCACAACCCCCCCTTCCCTGGACTGTGAGTATTGGGTGCTTGCCACCTCATGCTAAAATAATCTAAAGGTTTATGGGCTCAGATCTGAGATGGGGAAAAAAAAACATTATTAATGTTCTGACCTATGACCTCAGGGTGCATTACCTGTAACAGCCTGTTGGGGGACCCCCGTTTCTTTTTCACGGTCAACTTTTTGTATGCAGATTTGTGGGGATGTTCGGTCATTGACATTAATTTTTAACTCATTTACAAAGCTTTTTTGTAGATGCCTCTGTACACGACCATTCCAGAAAGCAGTTCTGTTTTCCCTTAAGCATTCTGAATTTTTTTTTCCTTATTGGTACGTGATTGGTGTTGATTCAAGCGAGAGGTGAAAGTTTGAAGGAAAGGCAAACCTTGATTGATGTTACAAAAGAAAAAAGGGTGGGTGTGTGATGGCTGGAAATCTCTCTGGGTGGGGGCTACTCATGGCAGCTAGAAACGCTGTAATTAAATTGGGTGGGTGAGTGGTGATGGTGGCGGTGATGTAATGCGTTTTCTAACACCGTGGCTCCATTTGGGATTCGGCTAATCCTGTGTTAAGTTGGGTATTTTCCATCAGCTGGGATTTTATAATTGCTGAACACTAAGTATTGTTGACTTTCTGGTTGAAAGCCGTACCATAGGGTGTTAGAGCAAGGCCTGTCCTAGGCCTTAAACTGCCAACTTTCCAATTGTAACTTGACGTTCTTATCAGCTATTGAATGCTTAAAATTGCTGTTTGATATAATTTATAAACACATAAAACAGACACATATACATAGTTTTACATTCCCCCGGTGTTAAAAATGAACGCATTAAATAAGAAATTCTTAGCCGTTGAGGACAGGGTGCAGGAAAAGGTCCTGATGCTCTTTTGAAGATTCTTACCACACCTGAGAAATGGACTTCAACATGTCGAAGGCATCCTCCCTGTGTTAGTTATCTTCTCACCTTGCCCATCAGATCTGATGGAGATTCCTTAGAAGAGCCAGATGTTGTCTTTACACAGAAAAATGACGGAAACGCCAGTTTTTGGGATTTTGTTCTGAACATTTTCTGCATGACCATCAAATGGCTTTATATCCCAAAAATGCCGTGCTTGGTGGTGCCTGTTAACTTGGTCTCTCCTTCTCCTTCCAGTGATGAACTCAGCTGAGCTGCCCCTGGACCCTAACCTTCAAACAAGCAACCTGCTCATCACCTTCCTGAAATACTCCTCCATCGTCATGCAGGACACTAAGGGTAAGTATGATCTAGCAGATCTACCGGTCAAAAGTAGCTGTTTATCACAAATACAAGTGACCTTTGGTGGAGTAACGCAGGCCCTTGACCAGCATTGACATTGTCCAGTTTGCTTCAAAGTCAAGGGACAGTGTTTGGCAAGCAACCAAGAATCTGTTCATTGTAATATCTTGAACGTCATGGGCTTTTTGCTACTATCGTGCTACATTGTGTTCACAAACGCGGTGGACTTTTGACAGTAGATTAGCCCAGCTCCTCAAAATAACATCTCCACCATCTGCTCCTGACAAACGTGGGTGCAGAATCCGCTTCGAGCCATCCCATTATGGCTGCCTACGGCTTGAGCTCTGTTTTGTTGCTCGAGTTAATTATTTCTTATCAGACGCTCAGTGGAAGCCTTCTTTTAGGCACCTTATTAATCTTATCTGTCTGTTTTTTTTCTGTCTGAGTCACCCTTGACACCTTGAATTGGTGCGTATGGGAAATAGTTTGGGTCCTTTGTACCTTCAAACCACTACTGTCTATAGATCCTGCCAGGTCCTCTCAGGTCCGACGTGCCTTCAAACCACTACTGTCTATAGGTCCTGTGAGGTCCAACATGGCTTCAATCCGGTACTGTGTATTGGTCCTATTAGATCTAACATGCCTTCAAACCAGTACTGTGTAAAGGTACTGTGAGGTCCAACATGGCTTCAAACCGGTACTGTGGATAGGTCCTGTGAGGTCCAACATGGCTTCAAACCGGTACTGTGTATAGGTCCTGTGAGGTCCAAGATGGCTTCACACCGGTACTGTGTATAGGTCCTATAAGATCCAACATGCCTTCAAACCAGTACTGTGTATAGGTCCTGTGAGGTCCAGCATGGCTTCAAACCGGTACTGTCTATAGGTCCTGTCAGGTCCGACGTATGTTCAAACCGGTACTGTCTATAGGTCCTGTCAGGTCCGACGTGCCTTCAAACCACTACCGTCTATAGATCCTTGAGCCCTGTTCTTACCCGCTCTCTCCATATTCTTCACCGCAGATGAACACCGACTCAATAGTGCCAGGCTGTGCCTCATCGTGCTCACCTGTATCGCAGAGGTAGGTACCCAACCGGCAACGCACCGACTCGGGCTGGATCACAACAGGCGTCCTGGTGGTAGTCTCCAATGTTGGATGGTGCTGGTGTATCTTGAGAAATGGCTGTGGAGGGCGTGTTCCTCTACTTCTCCTCCATGTAAATTTGGCTGAGACTCGGTGCTGGAGAGAAGGCCTTGAGAGGGCAGCGCCCAGGGGCCTGTCTGAGTTATGCTCCAGAATGTGAAATGACAGGGAGCCCAGCCCCTCCCTCTCTGCAACTCCCAGTCGATCGCTAACGATTTCACCTCCCCGTCAACCTTTGTGCTTAGTCGGTTGTGGGGGAGGGGCTGTCCCTCCAGGCTTTGGGGGATCATTCTCTGGCCTTGAAATTTCTCTGGCTCTGAAAATGCCAGGAGTACAAAGGCCTTCATGCCAACACAAACCAGTTCGCACAAAATCAGCTGAAACTCATTCCCCACCCCCTACTCGTTCTGCAGGACCAGTATGCCAACGCCTTTCTGCACGATGACAACATGAACTTCAAGGTGAACCTGCACCGAATGGTAAGATGATACACCAAAGCCAAAGGTCTCCTTTTTGGGGGGGGGGGGGGTGCCATGTCTTTACACCCCCACCTAAGACATTCTCCATCCCCTGCATTCTTCCTAGAGCTCTTCAAACCAGGGGTTCCCAAATATTTTTCCCTGAGGACTGAATTCCATAAACAATACAAAGCCAAGGACCACTGCCTCGATAAAATTTGCTGGGGGGGGGGGGGGAATTGATCATGTGGTCTGGAATAAATTGTTTTGGTCTGGATGTGGACAGGAGTCCGCCAGTTGGGGATTCATAGTCTAGAAGTGGGAATGATGAGAAATGTCAGAACACTTTCATTCCCCCCCCCAATCCTTTCTTTCCAATAAAGAAGTGGCCAGCAGTGCAGTGTTTGTTTGTTTGTGTACCTCCCTGATGGGAAATGGGGCTGTGAGTTTGTAGCTTTCAGCGAATCTGTCTCTCTGTTCAGGGCCATTGAAGACTCCCTAACCGCGAGTTTATCTCCTCCTGGAGAAAAATGATGTCACGTAGTTTTTTGAAGGGGGGCTGCCAGGTAGCATAGCCAGAGTGAAGGACTTCTTGGAGCCAGCGCGACTTGTTTCAGATTATCCGTCATGTAATGCTGTATGCTAACGCTGGTGTCATTTCTGTGTTTGAAATCCTGTTGGAACAGGCACTTGTGTTTATGAGGTGTTACACACTTATGAGCTTTGCTATAGGTTTGCATGCAAACATCAGTACTCGTTGGGCAGCGTTCCAACGCTCATCTGGCTCTCGTTTCTCCTTCAGCCCATGAGGCATAGAAAGAAGCCTGCAGACCGGAACATCCCCTCTAGGCCCCTGGTGTGTGCAGTTCTAGGTAAGCGTGTCTATTGTTACGGAGAGAGGTGCTCCTGAATGACATGGTTGTATTCAGGAATACCCTTCAAGTCCCTCTGCAGGGTGTGGCTTGACTCTGGAAGCTTGGTGCCTTGCCCACACAGGGTTGATATCATGGAACAGGCAAAGCTGCCACAAATCTCACGGTTTCCCCTGTGATATGGTCTCTGATTGGATGAGACGCTTCTGTTAATATACGCAGGCTTGAGTCAAGGCTCTGAAATCACCCTCTTAGGCAAACATGAGAGCGTGGCTGGCACAGCACAGAGAGAGCAGTGATGGGCGTGCCATCTGGCAGCCTAAAACCGTGCATATGTGGGAGGGAAAACAAGAGCGGGGACCTGCCACCACGAGAAACAGCTCCTGACTTCCCTTCTGTGTGTTGGTGCCTCAGTCTTTCAACATGACACGCTATGAGATTGGCTCACTCCTTATGTCTCTCTCTCCCTGTACTCACAGACCTAATGGTGGAGTTCATCGTCAGCCACATGATGAAGGACTTCCCCATGGACCTGTACATGTAAGAGCCCCAACAATCCAACGGGCATCCTAGTCGGCCAATCACCTTGCAGCACTGTGACCCTTGGGCCAATCATCTTGCAGCACTGTGACCCTTGGGCCAATCACCTTGCAGCACTGTGACCCTTGGGCCAATCACCTTGAAGCACTGTGACTCTTGACCAATGGCTGGTCAGCTAAGACGCTGGTGGAGCACTGAAATTGTGCTTGAGGATCTCAATGGGAGTTTCTCAATATGCATACCTGACCGTACTTGTGTTCTCGTATACACGTTTTATGTCATTGCCAAAGACCAGTTCCAATGCTAATAACAGAAGTATGGAGGACTGTAAAAATCCTCAGATGTCGTTCTTGCCCCGCCCCAAATATCAAGGATACATTGGTTGCATCCTCGCCAAACAAAACCAGTCCCATCATTCATTGCGCCCCAAGTTTGTTCTTAGAAGGCGAGTTAGCAAGACCGTTCTTGTAAAAAACCACAAGCATAGTCTTTGCATTCTTGGTATTGAGAAACATTCCTGTGAGGATCAACATTGTTATTGACATGTTCAGGGGGAAATGATGCTGCATTAGATTTTATTGTGTAAAAGGTGTAGTGAACCGTTTGTAAGAAGGGGTACATATTGGACAGCCAAATCTGAAAACAAATTAGAGAGCGAACCTGAAGTCTAAATTTCAACATTCATCTACGAGGTACAAGGATGCCTCATGAACGTTTCTTCTGGAATCGATTAGTTCTTCCTCATGGGCCTCATGGGCCATGTGGATGTAGTGAGCTTCTTGTGGCTGTGTTTGGCGAGCCCTGTCACCTGACGGTGTGCCCCTCTGCGTGTCCCCAGGCGCTGTATACAGGTGGTCCACAAGCTCATCTGCTATCAGAAGAAATGCCGTGTCAGGCTGAGCTACACCTGGCGGGAGCTGTGGTCAGGTGAGCCTCTGCAGGAGTCTGTGGCTGTCATTGATGGCGGTGATGTGGCTCAGCCAGTTTGGACACTGTACCCATGATCAGAAGTTCGCCAGGTCAGATCCTCGGGTCAGCGGAAGGATTTCATTGGGTCTCTGAGCAGAGCCCGCGGCACTGGATAAAAAAGCTTTTGCTAAATAAATTGATGTATGTCTTAATTAATTAATTGTAATGGAGTGATTGAGTGTCACTCCAGCTGGTAAGGGTGACCTCTGTCGTAGAAATGAAATAGAAACACTGATTTGCCCAAGTTGGATTGGATGCAACGGAACGTTGATCTCCATAAGTGAGCTCCTTAAGTGTGGTCAGGTTGGAAACCTGACTTTGTGTGCAGGGGTTTGGCTTGGATTGGTGTCCACTAAGGCACATATTTATGGAACATGTCATGATTGTTTTCATATCAGTGGCCTGTACTACGAAGCCGGGTTACTGGCTTATTGGGGTAACTTGTCGGATTTAAGGTACCACAAGTTTAAATGGACTTCATATTCATTCATTTACATTTCGCCCAGGCTACCTTAAATCCAACAAGTTTCGCCAATAAGCCAGTAACCACGCTTGGTAGTGCAGGCCACAGGTCTGAGATGGGTTTTTCATATACCATGACACAGAAAAATACATCAGAAGGCTCATGAAATATTAAAGGAGGATTATGAACTTACAAGCGCACACAGCGTTAATGTTATAGAACACCGTTTTGTTTTTATTTTTAGAGAAACAACCAATGACAGGGTTCAGTGGTGTTTTTGGCATGCCGAGGCTCTACCTCGGGGGAGCTCTCTGTACAATTTCCATTTTTTTGCTGTTGTGCTGACTCTTCTCCTTTGATTAGCATTAGCGTCCATTAGCATTCAGAGGGTTCAGTGGCTCCAGCGGAGGGGGGGGGGGTGTCACAACCTGGTCCTGCTGTGCCTCTCAGCTTGGGCCCTGTGGCACAAACGAACAGAATGCTAGTAGCTGTACTACTTCTCACCCGGAGATGCTTTTCGTTTGTCATTTGTCATTCCCGCCTCTCATTAGCCTGAATATATTAGGCGAATGAAAAATGACACGGAAACATGCGCGCTAATGGCTAACACCAACGCAGCGAGGTCGCTGTCTGACATAGTATTGATTTGTCATTTATGTGAGTTTCCTGTATTACAACGTACTTTGTTTCTCTGCAATAATTTATGCGCATTTTTCTTTTTACTGGCTGGCACCATTTTACCAATTCTCCTTAATGTCCATTGCAACGCACAGACATATAAACTGATTGGTTCTACTGTTTGGTTTCATGAAGCTGATTGGTTATGCTATTTGGTGTTATATTCCCTGATTGGCTGGTTTTGCTGTCATCTTAAACTTTGCTGTCATCATAATGGCATACATTAGCTTTGCTTCACTTCTTAATGGAAGCTTTCCCAGATCTGGGGGGTGTTTCCGGAAGCAGGATTTCTTGCTTAGCTGGATAACTTGTCAGGTTTATGGTAGTTTGAGCTAAATGTCCATTTAGCCCAAGTTATCTGGTTAAACAAGAAATTCTTTATGGCAGGTGGATGGGGGGGTGGGGTAGAGCAGGTGGGTCAGGGGCGGGGTACAGCAGGTGGGGGGGGAGGGCGGCAGAGTGAGTGTCACAGCATCTGTGGGGACAAGAAGAACTGAGAAAATGGAGCAAAAATCATAAAAACAAATAAACGCAAGAATATAATATCCTTCCCTAAGATTATATTTGTCTGCAGTCTCAGTAATACAAATCCCTCAAACATCTTATTTTCCAGAGCTTGGAACAAATTTCCGACCCGTTGCATAATACTTTACTGACGATTTAAGGAACAAAGCTCAGGGTAACTTATTACTTCTGACACTTTTGGCAAAATGATTTATGAAGATTTGAGGGCTGTCAAACCGCAGTGTCTTTTGTCCTAGCGGTCAGGTTAGTCTTTAAAGGATTAAGTTAGCTGCTATCAGGGTCAGGCCGTGTGCCGAGTCCCACAGACCGTGGCTAACAGCAGCCGCCTCAGATTGTGCGCGAGTTTGCTTGACTTTCTCCGTTTTTCGTACATCTGTTTTTTTTTTCTCCCCCACAGCACTCATTAACCTCCTGAAGTTCCTCCTGTCCAACGAGACCACATTGCTGTCAAAACACAACATCCTTCAGCTGGCACTGCTGGTGAGAAACGGCATGTTCTCTGCAGATCTGTGAGGCCGTCGTACAAATGCAGTAGTATACTGAGCTTTTTGAACTTCTGGTGTAGCTTGTAGGGGGCGCTGTGTGGCTCAGTGGGTTAGAATGAATCATTTCATTCATTCATTAACCTTTATTTTACCAGGCAAAGCATTAAGAACAGTTTCTTATTTACAATGACAGCCTGGCAAGCGCCAAGAAGCACTCGTAAAACAAAATAAAAATAAATTAATTAATTAATATAAAATAAAACCAATATCAGAATGATTAAACAGAATTAGAACACTTCGTTGATTTTCAAGGGAATTCTCTGATGGACTCCTAACCCCTAATTGCTCTAGTGATCCTGTTTTCTCAAAATTGTACTTCGCTTTCAATAAATGTGTCTTCTAAATAAATTAAGTATAAACTATTTAAAAAGTATAACTCACCCATATGCAGAGTTGCATATTAATCTAGGTGTGCAGTTAAAGATGTCTTTGCACGCGGTCTGTCTATTAATCCGACAAAAGCGACGGGAATCCTCTCTTGCTGTGATTAATGTCTCAGCTGCGGTGATTGTTTGTGAGCCCCGCCGTCTGAGCAGGGTGGGGTGAGTTTACGCCGTGGCCCGATACCTGCGCGGTAAGAAGCCGCCGTTCCTCCTCAGCGCTTCATTAGAGCGGCGGGTGTTCTGCACGGTGGTTAAAAATAACGTGGATCACATCAGCGGCTCTTTCTGAACACAGAGCTCTGGTGAAAAATACATTTCATTTTCAGGAGACCACTTTTGTTATTGTCTTTCCCGTGATAAAATGCGATACAAGAGAGCTATCGAAGGGTGACCTGCGTTGTCAGAGCCTTAAATTACCTTTCCGGGGTAAGCCAGGAGTTTTCCCGATACGCCGGACATGGGGGGTGTCAGTCTGCGGCTGAAAAGCTCAGGGTGCCCCTCGACCCCCTCTCAGCATCGCCGTCTCCGTGCCCGTCGCGCCCCACAGGTGGTGAATCTCTTCAACATGTTCATCACATACGGCGACAGTTTCCTGCCCACGCCCAGCAGCTACGACGCGCTCTACTACGAGATCGTCCGCATGCACCAGGTCTTCGATAACCTCTACTGCATGGGTAGGTGGATGACATCGTCAACAAAAACCTAATTAGCCGAATTATTCATCTTTTGGGTTCGTATCCAGATTTGTTTTTTTCCTCTTTAATGGGGCTGTACCCATCTGTGCTGGAATTTGTGGTTTTGTAGCTTTCTTTGACACGGCCGCCCGTATTTGCGGGCCGCCGCATGAGGCTGGGGTCTGTCGAGTGCATGAGTGACGGCTGAGGGATTTTGGCAGGGCTCCGCTCGGGGTCGGAAGGACCCGGAAGGTGGTGCCGTCGCACACCTGCCTGCACTGCTGTCGCAC
>JABFEB020000041.1:3343730-3356014 GCA_019775895.2 Stomatorhinus ivindoensis
CCCCCCCCCCCCCCCTCTGCGGGTCACACGCTTCTTCCGGCTCCCGTCTCCAGGCTCCGGGACAGCCTGACGACAGCGGCTGGCTTAATTAGGTGTCAAGAGCGGAGTCTGCAGCCAGCGCTGCCCCCGCTCAGCGACAGCCCGTTTCCAGGGAATCTGGGATCCTCTGGACAGTGAAAGACAGAGAGGTTCAGCACCCACCACACTGTGTTCTTTTGGAATCGGGAGGTCAAAGGCTGCTTCTCATGAGCCTCGTCCATGGGTTCGAGACAGCTCTCTGGTTTAGACTTATCTGGACAGCATGTGTTTTTTTTCATGGGGCTGAATTCCAGAATCTATGCAAATCCAATAAAAGTCATTGTTTTAAATGTGTTATGATATGATGGAACATGGTACAGGCCATTGGAGGGAGGTTATATACACAAATTTGGGATAGCGATCGGTTCCCCTCTCTGGGACATCGGTGCCCCAGATGAAGTTACTCCTAGGCATGATGGGAAGGTGACACAGATGCAGCGGTAATGGCAGGAGGCCTCACAGACGGGGTATAGAGTGTCATATGGCGGCAGATAATCGCCGATTACCACGCACTGGAGCCCGTGCACACATTAGCACCCGGCTCCTATCGGACAGCTCAACCTCCCCCCCCCCCCTGTTGTCTGTTGGCTTTTGGCTTGATTGGCCCTGCATGGACCTGGAAGGCTGTGCGTGGATTCTTCTCACGTATCTTCATCCCAATTTCCTCCACGTCGATGATGCTGATGTTAATCAAAGCTGCCTCCCCTTGGATACCAGACAATTACATTTAAACATTTCAGCTGTTATCGTATCTTCCTCGTTACGGGAAAGACAGGTACTCCTCATTGCCCGGGACGCTGTTTCCGCTCATGTTAAGCACTGTTGATTCTTCCTAGATCTTCAGTGTCAGCCCATTTTGACTCGGATATTAATTTTCTGATTTGGGGATATTTTTACCTTGACAGCTGGCCATTTATGGAAATGCACTCATAGTTAATCATAGCACCTCTTATTGGATTCCAAAATGCCACTGTTTGATATGCCCTGCAGTATAATGCTCCCATTTTTCACAGATCATTCACTTTGTTACCCTGTTGACTTCAGATAGCTACCGGACCTCCCCTCGGACACACTAATCCCAGAATGCAACGGGGCAACAAAAGTTCGACCCGATATTACTAAGGATGGCGTAAGTGCGACAAATAACAAACAGGTCTTCTTCTGACGAGTGACAAACAAAACATCGGAGCATGACACGCAGGAGGCGGGGAGTGTGCGACGAAGGGGGGGAGGAGGCTCAGCCACGCGCTGAAATTAAAAATAGACTCCCAGTGTATTTTTGCGGCGGCTGTCTGTCGGTGGCGCGTCTGTGTCTGACTCACAGATGGATGCTTCAGACCTGTGCGGCGGCGGCGAGCGAATATGCCGGTGCTGCTCCGTGTCGCCTGTCCCTGTCATTGAAAATTAAAAGCCAACACGCAGGATAGCAGATTGTCGGCGCTGTTTCTGCTCTGTCCGTCTTGTGACCATTTGCAGCGTAGTTATTTTTTTATTCACCTTTTTTTTTTCCGGCAGACAGCGAGTTCTCCATTATGAACTAGAGTCCATTGATACGTGGAAGGTGCCCCTTTAAACCTGCTCTTAAAGGGACAGGTGCGTTGTGGATTTTCGAGCGCGATGCCTCCTGTCTTTGGGTTGCCATGGCAGTTATTAAACCACAGGTAGGTGTGAAGCAGCAGGTCAGGTGACTCTCAGGGAGTGAGACTTTGCTGGGGTCGTACTGTCAGTAGGCCCAGCACTCACACACGTGCAGATATGAGCGGATGTGTTCCGCGCGTGTCCCCAGAGTCTGTTCCCCGCATCCTTCCCTGGTCCTGTGGGCGTGAAATCGATAATTCTGCCTTGCTGGATCGGGAAGCGGACTGAGATAGCATAATCTGCCGTGGAATAGCGCTGTGCACAGTAACAAGATAGCTTAAAGGGACGTGTGTGTTTGTATGTGTGGTGCTGGAACTTTCTGGAAATGAAGTGGCTTTTTTAATGAGCTCACTCGCTCCGGGTTAATCAGCCGTGCAAACACTTTCAAGTGAAACGGCTGGAAATAGCCTGCAGGGGTGTCGTCCTCTCAAAGGTCTGCCAGGGGCTGCTAGCGAGATAAATGCTACTGGAGTCCAGCGCTTTTGTCCGCCATCCTTCTGTCTCCCTTCTTTGCTCCCTCACTCATTCCTCTCCCTCATATCAATCCGGAACAATCCGGAGTGACATGGCGGCGTAATGGGCGGTTGTACGCACACTGCCAAAGCGTCAGGGACAGAGTCTGATTGGAAAACCCCAGCGGGCACCGTGGTAAATATTTATGCAAACCCAGAGCCTCATGCACCAGAGGGCTGCCAGCGACAGCACTGTTGTAAACAACGCAAAAACCACCAATTGGACGTCTTGTTGCAGACGGACATATTGGTGGCACTCAAACGTGATTGTTTGATCATAAATTAACTCAAAGTGATTGATACGGTTAATTAGAACAGAGAAAATGTAAATGGTGAGATGTCTTGATGATGGAGTTGGAACAGCTATGAAATGCCAGTGGTGATTTTTAATGAGCGCGGCAGGGGAGAGAGATGCTGTGATGTATGACGTCTTCATGAGACCCTGGCCTGGAGACAGGGCTAAAAGCATTCCATGTAAGAAACCACAGGGGGGCGCTGTGTAGCGCAGTGGATTAGGCCTCGAATCCCATGCTCGGCAGAAGAACCACATCGGAGCTGGGCCCTTAAGGTCCATAACCGCCCGAGAAATTCTTCAGGGGTGCTGGAAGATCAGCCTAACCCTGCCTTGCTCTCACCTCTATATCTGTGTGTGCCTTTTAAAAGAGGAGAGCATGATGGGATATGCAGGAAAGCTCATTCCAGTCTATCTGTTCTCATGCTTGTGCAAACAGCAGATAAGGCTTTGTTTCATTTCGCAAAACAGGTAGAAGCGTAATGCTTGCAGGCTGTGAGTGTGAAACTGCTAAAACTGAACGAAGTCGTCTTTTCTTATCATATAGTGTGAGAAAAAGGGCATCAAACGCCGGGCTCCTTTTTAAACCGTCGCTGGAACCTCTAGGTATCCGCCGCCCCGTTACCTAGGTAACAGCGTTAGGCAAATCAGTATAGGTAATGTCACTGGAATGGGCGGGAATGGCTCACTCTCTCTCGTTTGTTTTCTCCCTCTTTTCCCGCCTCCCTCGCTCATACTTTGGCAGTAACAGACTCACACTGGCCGTCACAGCGTTAGGAGACTCTCTTGCTTCCCTAGCCCCTCTGCGAGGCGGTGGGGGGGGGGCCTTGACAGAGCGCTCTGAAGCACCCCTAACAGCAAGACAGAGAGGGGTCCCCCAGAATCCTTAACTAGAGGCGTCCTTGGATGTGGATCCCGGCTCGTCCGGCAGGTTTGGAGAATCTGGACCGGGGGGTTATCGAGGCATAAGGAGAGGGGCTACTGCTGGAATTGACGGGGGTGGGGGGGGGTGAGGGGCGAGGACAGCCAACGGGAAGGGGGAATGAGCCCCTGCCTGAAGACGCTTGCCGACGAGGGGAACTTCTACGGCAAACAGCGAGCGGAGGCTGTCGTGGTCGGTGAAGGACATGTAGCGCGTTCAGAGCGGCAGCCTCAGCATGGACCTGGATGGCCTGGAGATCGTGGCCGTCTTGGTGGTCATGGGGCTGTTCGTCAAGGTTCTGGAGCAGTTCGGTCTTTTCGAGCCCGTCGGGGGGGCTGGAGCAGTGGAAGGTAAAGTTGCTTGTGGGTGGGGAGGGGGTTATGTTTTTGTAAAAGCCGGCTTCTACCGCCGTCATCCTCCGGGTGCCTTTTAATCAATGGTGCCACTTTTCGTTACATTTTTTTTTCTGCCAGATGAGATGTTCGTCTGCGTTCGTGACAGTGCTGAAGTTTGCATTGCTTGTAAAGTCGGCGGTGAGGGCAGGTTCTGCCGGCTGACATATTGTGTGTGGGATGTCGGCTTGGCAGGAAAGCTTCAGGAATGTTCCTTTCGGTTTTCTGCTCCTGATATTATCTCACTTTGCCCATGGTGTGTTTTGAACGGCTGATTCAAACAGGAGAGTGCACTCTGGGCCAGACCGCGTTTCCATATGGCGGCGTGACTTATTCTTCTCTCTCTAAGTGGAAACACGCAGAGTAAGAAAGGTCATGGTCCTGTTTTGCATTTGAATCTTTTGTTCTGACCTGATTGTATCGTTCAGTAAAAGTATGGAAGCCTACTACGAACTCCAGGCTTGCTGTGCGGCCCCAGAACCTGAAGCCTGTCTGCCTTAGGCTGCTCTGCCTCGGGGCATCGGGGCAGATCCCTCATTCTATGCTCATGAGCAGCAGTCTGCTTGGCTGATCGGTAGGTGCTATATCAGTCTGGGCTGTGGACACCTACAATATTACACACAGCGGTCAATGTTAGTACATCTGTTTCCCATATCCACTTATACAAGGTCAAAAAGGTCATCTTACTCAGCCAAGTTAAGTTTCCGCCATCCAGGCACTGGTCAGGTTCACCAGTGAGAAACGTTGCTTAGATTTGCATGCAACAGGCAAAGCAATTAAAATCAGATTGACCGAAACCTTGTGGTTCATTGCTATGGGGTAATTTCAGTAATTATGCCCGTTAGACCATTAGTGACTCTTGAGGAACTTTGTTTTGCGTGCAGAGACCTTCTGAGGACTGACCTGGGGAGAATTCATTAACAGCCATGGCAAGGAAGTCCCAGGCCAATGAGAGGCTTTGTTGACTTTTTACAGCTTTTTATTTTTTTTTTAGATGAATTAATCCTTAACTGAAGGCAGTTGATGAAAATGAGTGGAAGGAAGCAATCATGTAAATGTCCTTCACTTTTTCCTGGACACCTGTTACCTCTGCCGTACTGGGTAGCAGAAACCGTGTATCCATCAATATATGAATTTGACTGCTTAAATATATTCGATTAACCATTCAGGGAGTGATAGGATTGCCCTGTTAATCATCATTCTGGATTTAAAGGAGAGGAAGGTGACCTGGGTTTGTTAACAGTGACCAGAGCTATCGGATCTGCTGTCATCGATGGGGTTTGGGAAATATGAACTGCTTATGAAACCTTGAGATTCTGGGCGGATGGAATGCTGAGATTCTGGGCTTTTTCTTTTCTCTGTCATTCTTGAAAGGTGTGTTTGCTTGTTGTGTCGATACCCATGTTGCTGTTTCACCCTGTTTGCTCTCTCGCCTTTATGTGAGCGCGCGAACAGGCAAACCGGAGCGGTAGCAGCAGCACCCAGCAGACGTTCCCAAAGCTGTTGGTGCAAAGTTACTATACGACGTTTGGCGTGTGTCAGATGGGAAGGCGGCGTGGGAGGGGGGGCGTGTCACGGCGAGAGGCGTGAGGGCTGGAGGTACGCGTTTCGGTGAGGGCTTCCCATCAGGGTCTCTGCGGCCATGCCGATTATGCGGTGTTAGTAAAAACAACAGTAGCACCGCGCCAGATAGGAGGACAGGAAGATGGGTTAGGCTGTGTGGATAAGTGCAAAATGATGCTTCTTTATTTGCCATTTAAACAAGTAGAGTGGAATTCTTCCCCTTACGGCTGGGGCATCCTGTTCTCATTTGGGAGACGCACTCATACACACACGCACACAGCTGAGAGCGACGCTTGGGGTCTGAGCCCAGGGTCGGCCATTTATCCAGCCTCCCTGGAGCATCTGGGGGTCAGGAGCCTTGCTCAAGGGCCCAGTGGTGATGGGAACATTCTGCCAATCATGGGATTTGAACCGGCAACCTTCCGGTCGCAGACACAACCTGCTGAGCTCCCATGTGGTTATGTTTTTGAAAAATTCCAGTCCATTTCCCATTCAGAGCAACTGGTCCCAGTTGACGCAATGCCAGCTGATTGATTATGTGGTACCCATATATGATGGTTGGTCCATTTTCCCCTCAGTCTGTCCCAAGACGCACAGGGCAGAATTCTGTCTGGGTGGGACGTCAGTCATGGGATCACGCAACAGACGACTTGACCCTACTCCAACCCGGGAAAATACTTGCAAACAGGAAATCAAACCCATAACCCTGGAGCTGCCTGCCTGGCCACTCTACCTTCTGTGTCGCTCTGATGTTCCTTTGCACTCCAGTGGTTTGCTCTCCTATTGTGACGGCACTGGAATTCAGGGTGGGTGTCAAGGCTGACAGGTAACGTAAATACTCTAATATAGGGCGCAACAAGACTGACAGAGGTGCTGGATGTGGGTTGAGTTAGAACAAGTAAAACAGAAGTGGGCCAAAGTGGGCGTTCAGCCCAGGGAGTGGGAGATGCAGAAAGTATGTAGTGGGGGAGCTGCTTTTACAAAAGGTTATGTACCTCCAGGTTTCATATGAAGGGTGAATGCCGGCATAGAGCCAATGCACCTACTCTGTTTTGTTTTATATTGTCCAGTAAATATGTGAACTCTTCTAACTCATTACTGTGAAAAAGCATATATAACCAGGAAGAGAGAACAGAGTTTAATTGCGGAGTCACAGACCACAGCGGACAGAGGGAGCACAGCGCTTTGGATCTATCCCATTGCCGTTTATCATATTAGGAAGGTTTCCCCTTATCATCTTTATTATTTTATTGCTTTGCTGGTGCCTTTATTCATCCAGACTGACTGTTACATCCATTTATTCGGCCAGATCTTTTAATGGGGTAATTCTGGTGTGAGGACTTTATTCAAGGACATGAAATGAGCCTCTCCTTAGACTCGAACCGGCAGCCATTGAGTCTCAGGTCCATGTCCGCATTCAACGGGCCTTGAGCTGCCCGTGTTTCTCAGTGGATTACGGCATAATACGAGATGTGGATTATAACTCGCGCGTTGCGTAGAATGGGCAGCGAGGCGGCTTCCGTTCGCTGGCCGTGCGGCTTCAGTCAGAGGCGGGAAAAGGGGGGGAGGATTTGTCACATTCTGGACGTCTCTCTACTGGGGACTGTCCCTCACTGGAGCACCAAGGCAATTTGCGAGGGTTTGGTGACGTAGCAAATCGTGGTCCTGGATTAGGCTCAGAGGAGCTGATCCTGGATCAGTGTCAGCAGGAACAAATAGCTCAAAATTCCCTCAGAAGCTTGGACCCCCCCCCAGCGGTGCCTGTGATCAGCTTATCCACTTCTTATCCTAAATCTGGACATTATACCAAAAGTGATTAAACTGATCCGGGGTCAGTACTGAGGGGAATTATTTATCCCACTCTTCTCCTTGTGTGTCTGTGAAGGGGTTTCTCTTATCTTCTCCTCTCAGAGCCAGACCAAGTCGTTCCTCCTCTACTTCTCTGACAGTTTTTTTTTTATGTGGTTTTATTAACACACTTTTAAACTGTACATAGTTCGGCACTTTGGTTTTAGTGTTTCAATCTTTCATTTATGTAGCTTATTAAACACAGTAAAAAGGCAGAGGGCGTCATTGCTGCAGCAGACCTGTGTTCTGACAGAGCGGCAGACTGGTACCCAGTGTGGGTCCAGCTCAGACGGTTCGCCATCGTCACGGTGACCGTGAATCAAAAACGCCGGCGGTCTCTCCCGCTGGTCATGTGCCAGCCCGAGATGTGACTGTCAGGCTTGGTGGCCGCTTGCTTAAGAGGCTCTAGAACGTTGCCCGGGCACCTGCATGTATTATGGGCGATAGCCAGATCCAGCTGCCATAGAAACGGCTGCCCTGCTGCCGTGCTGCGGTTTCCACGGCAGCCAGGGAACGTTTCGGGGATGGAATCATGTGGCTGTCAGGTGACACAGTGTTTACGCACTTGATTCTTCAGGTACTTTTAGGGAAACGTCACTGAAAGCTGGTGATTGTCACCTTTAGGTGGCTTTAGATATCATCATAATCAGCATTGATTCAGCAATGGTCTGCGATGTCTGTGCACATCTAGTTAAGCTAGCAAAAAAATTTAATAATGGTTTGATAGGATCTGTTGCAACAATGGCACCCGTTTTGGTGGAAGACGGTCGCTGCGTTTTTCTAGCCGCCCATAGACGCTGTTTACATATTCACCGTCAAAGGGTGATGGTTTGCAGAAGGTTTTGTTCGAAGCCAGGTCAGCAAATGTCAGCCCTTGTGACAGAAACGCTCTTGCATGAGCTGGTGCGTTGATGTGCTTCGGTTGCGTCCCTACATGTGTGTGTGTGTGTACATGTGTGGCCCCCAGCAGATCACAGACACCCTGCCAACTTTTTAATCCTGCAGTTCATCTGCCCTCCACAGGGGGGGCGCCGTTTGGAGCACAGCATTAGAGGCACCAGACAGGCCAGATAGCCATGGTCAGAGTGACCACTTAGTGGACCAGGCGAGGGTTCCATTGTGCAATCTGTTGCCCCAACAGGATCTCATACACCTTGTAAAAAACAACATCAGAAACACATCGCACTGCGCCAATTCTGGAAAGTCCCGTAACTTTTCTCGATTTTCCTGGGAATGTCCTTCAGTTTAAATCCAAGTCAGTCTTGAAATCATTGTAATGAGCCTATTATTAGTATTATTATTATTATTATTATATCATTGTTTTGCAGGTACGCGTAACCACTTATACGGGTGGATAATTGCACTGTTACCACTGAGAGCAGGAAGCTTTCTGATCGTTAGTTAGATGTTATTGCTCTGTGTCCCTCTGGCGGGCGGCCGCTGGACAGGAAGCTGGATCACGCTTAAGCATGCGATGCGAATGCTGCATGATATGCATGGTGCACCGTCGCAGCTTGGCGTGCGTGCATGCGTGTCCCACGTCTGTATGCCCCTGTGTGCCTCAGCGCTCGTGGGGCGCGCCAGGCCCCCCCGCCTTGCCCCGTCTAACCTCTCTCTCGCTGTGGTTGGTGACTTGCAGGAAACCCTCCCTCCAGCCAAAACAAAAAAAGCATAAAGCAGAGATTCCTCAAACTGCTGCCGTGCTGTGGGCCGAGCTCCACCCCCACAGTCAGTCAATGCAAGTGCCTCTTTGCCTTATATGTCTGTCTCCTCCCATTTCCCTGACTCTGCCCACTGCCCCGCCCATACATGGTATGGCCACACCCAAACACCTCGGTCTCAGTCCCATTCTCCCCCCAATTTTGCCCAGTAATGGGAGCAGATAAGACAGCGCTGGTGTCTGATCGTCACTGGGGCCTCATATCCGGGGGAACTGAGGAAGTAGGTTTAGGTGTTTAGATTAGGGTTATTTTAATTCCTAGTGGCAATACTCATGTCACGACTTTCCACACCATGTGTGTCGAAGCATGCTTGGGCTGAGTGGATGCGTTCTGCTTACCTAAGAGTGGATACATCTGCACCTAAACGGAGGCCAGTCCTATTTAGGCAGCCGGGAAGATTCCCTCAGAAACACTACAGGTGTCACCATACTTCCGACTCGCACATTGATCTTTGGGGACTTTATTGCTGGCAGGCTTATGTTCTGCAAATTCAGGGTTCTGCTCTGGGCTTTGGTAAAGCAGGCATGTTGGGGCTGCACATGCGTGTAAACGAGGAGTGTGGAATACCTGAAATGCAGCTGTATTCGGAGGCGAGGCAGGTCATTTCTGTAGCCTAAAACATGTCACCGTAATCAATGCCGACTGCAGAACCCAGAAACAATGCTGAGTGTCTGTTGAGCTGTAATTGTTTTGGAGTTTGCTTTCATTTAATGTTCTTCAGTCGAGGAGAATGGACAACTGACCCATTTTCTGGAGAGATGTCCGATCAAGCTCCTTACGTTGCATAGATGTTATTTTTGGCTGACAGTATCTCTCTGGGCAGCCGTCTGGGTTTCCCTGCTTAGACTGCTGCCCCCATGAACCGACCTCAGATAAAGCGCTAGATAATGGATGGATGGATGGATGGATGGATGGTTGGAGTATCTCAATCTGCTTCAACTTAACATTCTGTTTGTTGGTGTCACTGCATATCCGAGTCATTCTCTTGGTTGTTTCTTCATCATTGTCAAATTTCATGAAGCATAATGTTAATGGCACAAATTTCTTGTTGTCATCTTATACAACCATATGATATGATTTATAGGGGGGTGGGAGTTCTTGGGGGATGAAAAATAATATAGAAATGGGGCCACGTTACGTTGGTTTCTCCTTGACCTTTGCCCCTGTCGTTCCCATGTTCAGGATACAGTTAGATAAGCTGTATAAGCTGTGCTGTATCTCAGAGCTCTTCTCCTCCATCGGCGCCGTCTGGAGACGCAGGCCTTGGTCATTAAACAGCCACCCGTGTCTCTCCCGCCCACAGACAGTGTGGAGGACGACTTTGAGCTCTCCACGGTGTGCTACCGGCCTGAGGGCCTCGACAAGCTGCTGGAACAGACCAAGTTCACCAAGAAGGAGCTGCAGATTCTCTACCGGGGCTTCAAGAACGTGAGTCGTCCCTGCAGCTTCTGCAGTATCTGTGTCCGACACTGTCTGTCGCTTTCCATATCCATCCTTCCAGACTCCTGTCTTCACCAATCTTTGTTTCCGACGGTATTTGAATACCGGTGTTGCCTGTAAGCCACAGTTCTCCTGTCTCCTAGCATCTTTCTGAAATGTATCCCCTGCTGCTTCTCTGCTTTGCTGCACTTCGTGTTTCCGTACCTGAAAATGCCGTAATAGATCTCTTAGGATATCTAATCGCTACACAGTCACCACCTCCTACGACATCAGTCCTCCTTCCTGTCTCTTTCAGTCTTCTACTCTTATGAATGAACTTACAAATGGTCTCTTTTTTTCCTGAAAGTCACTGTGGAAAAGGCTAGCTGGCTTACTAACTGAAACCGGCAGATAGAAATCTGGGAATTCCTCATTTAAAGTGCAAGAAAACGTGTTGCTGCTAAGTGACGTCACAACGACAGCAATGTGACGTCATAGACTGTCATGCAGGTACACTGGAAATGTGACTGGAAAGGTATACTGGAACAGGATGGTCACATGACCTGTCGATTGTCACATGATGTAATGATGGTCACATGATCTGGCACATAGTGCTCCAGCTTTCCCCCACGAAAATGCTTTCAAACTGCTTGTTTACGAGAAGCTGCAGCCTGCATTTTTGAGTCTGGCATTTCACCCTAGTTTCTGATGTAAAGCTGATGCCATGATAGGCCAGAAAGACTAATGTGTCTCCGTGATCCACACCACCCCAATAACCACCACGCTCATAAAAAGTCATCGATCATACAGATTAGTCTGTGTTCTGTCTGCCATTATCTGGGTGTACGAGCTGCTGCATAAGGCTGGAAAGATAGAATCCTGGCGTGTGGGGATCTTGATTTTGTCGGATGACGTTGGTCTTCAAGGTGGCATATTTTCAGTACCATATGGCAACCGATAGGTGACAAAAAACCTGTTTGTACATTGCATGCTGCCCAGGGAGATGATTAATTCAGATAGAGGCATGTTTGGGCCCTACAGCCCACACGCTAATGTTAGTTTGAGGTCAGGAACAAACCGAGATAAGATTCAAGGAACAGGTTTAAAAGTAGTAACTTCCTTTTTAGGGTTTTCTGGGTGGGAGTGGGGCAAACACCCCCTCCCCACTCAACTGCACTCCTGGAACTGGTGTCCTGTTGTTACATAAGATATTTGGCACTGAAGGGGAGTGAGAGCAGTGTTGGTATTGTGGATAGCATTGGCTCACACCTGCAGGGATGTGGGTTCGAATCCCTCCCCTGCTCTGTGCATGTTCTCTGCGTATCTCACAGAAATGCCAGATTCCTCCCGCAATCCTAAAACACGCAGCTAGGATAATGGGCATCCCGTCCTGGGGGCACCCCTGTCTCATGCCCCGCACTGCCCTGGCATCCCATCCTGGGGGCACCCCTGTCTCATTCCCCGCACTGCCCTGGCATCCCGTCCTGGGGGCACCCCTGTCTCATTCCCCGCACTGCCCTGGCATCTCGTCCTGGGGGCACCCCTGTCTCATTCCCCGCACTGCCCTGGCATCTCGTCCTGGGGGCACCCCTGTCTCATTCCCCGCACTGCCCTGGCATCCTGTCCTGGGGGCACCCCTGTCCCATGCCCCGCACTGCCCTGGCACGCCGTCCTGGGGGCACCCCTGTCTCATGCCCCGCAATGCCCTGGCATCCTGTCCTGGGGGCACCCCTGTCTCATTCCCCGCACTGCCCTGGCATCCTGTCCTGGGGGCACCCCTGTCTCATGCCCTGCACTGCCCTGGCACCCTATCCTGGGGGCACCCCTGTCTCATGCCCTGCACTGCCCTGGCATCCTGTCCTGGGGGCTCCCCTGTCTCATGCCCTGCACTGCCCTGGC
>JABFEB020000041.1:3356114-3368357 GCA_019775895.2 Stomatorhinus ivindoensis
CCCCTGTCTCATGCCCTGCACTGCCCTGGCATCCTGTCCTGGGGGCTCCCCTGTCTCATGCCCTGCACTGCCCTGGCCCCCTTTTCCTCCCTTTATGACCCAATCCCAAGTGAACTCATGTAATAATAAGACCAAATAATAAGACTTTTGTCATTTTGTCAACGTACAATACTTCTGTGAGGGAGCTTCCTGCACCTGATTTATTATTGGAAACCACTGATCTAGGTGACGTATGGTCACATGATGCACTTGATAGGCATTGGTTGGGTGTGTGTGGCGGGGTTAAAACTCTGTCCACCATTAACACCGTGTTTCCTGGCCCATCACAGGAGTGCCCCAGTGGAATCGTCAATGAGGAGGCATTTAAGCTCATCTACTCGCAGTTTTTCCCCCAGGGAGGTGAGTGTCTGTCAAACAGTCCCGAGGTGGATGGAGCCAGACGTGGGTGATTGAGGTCCAAAGAGCAAAAGTCCAGACCAGGATTTTGTTTCAAATCACCAGTTGAGCATAAAGAATCAGTCAAACAGAACTCAACTGGATGGTTGAAACAAAATCCTGGTCTGGATTTTTACTCTCTGGACCTGAACTAAGCACATCTGCAAAGAGCTACCAAAAAGCAATTGAATTCAACAGATTTTAACATCATTTTGTTGCTTTACAATATGTTTTTCTTGAAGGTAGCTTAAAGTATCGCAGTCTGCTTTTTTGCTTTCCAAACTTCAGCTCTTCCAAACAATTTCAGCAATTTCAGCTCTTGCAAAAAAAACGTCAGTTGCTACCAGAAGTACAGACTGTTCCTCATGGTATTAGACAGCGGTGCTTTGGACAATGGCACCTTAAATACTCAGAGAGGTTTGAGTATTCACTGTGTATCATCAATCGGTGATTCGTCCAAATGTAACATATTTGATGCGGATGCCCCATTTGTTTCCCAGATTCCAGCACATACGCACACTTCCTTTTCGAAGCATTTGACACTAACAAGAATGGCTCTGTCAGCTTTGAGGTAAGCTCGAGTTCATCTTTCTGCTGAGTATTGAGGCATGCGGTTTTCCTTTTGAAAGGTTTAACATATTTGGATTAATTCTTAATATGCTAAATTCTTAATATGAAGCAAGAACAAAGGTCCAATACACTTGTTGTTGGGACTTTATCTTCAGTGTTAGGGCAACCCACCTGAAATTACACCATCAGAAAGAACTTCATTTCTAGTCTGTGCTATTTTTAAAAAAAAAAAAAAGACTAAACCTGCCCTCAACCAAATTTCTGCCACAGGACTTCATCATGGGCCTGTCCATCATCCTCAGGGGCTCCATTAATGACCGGCTGAACTGGGCCTTCAACCTGTACGACCTCAACAAGGATGGTTGTATTACCAAAGAGGTGAGGAGAAGCACCATCCCACTGCTTTTGTTGTGGGTGATGGACCTGTTGGAATTTACTCAGTATTTAATCACTTATCCTCCCACCCAGAACTCTTCAGAGTTGGAACATCTATCACGCTTTTTTTGTGTCTGAAATATGACAGTATTGGTGGTTTCTTGAACATGATTCCAAAACAGGACAAGTGATGGAAATAAGGGGCCTAGGTGTTGTGGTTTGTTTTCTCTTCGTACTTCAAACACTCTGGATCTTCAGCAATTAAAATGTGTCTTATCTGTCTTCCAGGAGATGCTGGACATCATGAAGTCCATCTATGACATGATGGGCAAGTGGACTTATCCATGCATGCAGGACAATGCCCCTAAGGAGCATGTGGAAAACTTCTTCCAGGTGACATCATTGTCCCTACTCAACCTCCAACTAAAACTCATGACCCCTTCAAGGCGGGAGATCGACAAGCCATTTGTATGCCAGCATATTTACTGAAGCGGTTCAGCTTGGGTACCTTTCTCAGGGTTTGAGAATATCTCCCCTCCTGGGGCCTCATCATCTCTTTTCCTGTAACCCTGGGGCCTCATCATCTCTTTTCCTGTAACCCTGGGGCCTCATCATCTCTTTTCTTGTAACCCTGAGGCCTCATCATCTCGTTTCCTGTAACCCTGGGGCCTTCATCATCTCTTTTCCTGTAACCCTGGGGCCTGATCATCTCTTTTCCTGTAACCCTGGGGCCTCATAATCTCGTTTCCTGTAACCCTGGGCCTTCATCATCTCTTTTCCTGTAAGAGCAATCTTGGTCTGGATTTTTACTTTCTGGACCTGAACTATCCACCTCTCTATCCATCCATCCATACATACATACATCCATCCACCTTCTGACCTATTTCCTACACAGGCTCTGGCGGGGGGGGGGGGGGGGATGGTATGCCAATCCAACGCAGGGAAATTCTTTGTGTGACCCCTTGATATGCTTCTGTTCTGCCAGAAAATGGACCGTAACAATGACGGAGTGGTGACCATCGACGAGTTCATCGAGTCGTGCCAAAAGGTCAGCAGAGCTGCTGTTTACATTGTGCTCATCTTATCCTGACCTGATAGATGTGAAATGCAGATTCCCGTCAGTGAAACAGAGGAGATCATAAAAGAATTTAAATGGATGTAAGTGACTTGAATTTGATGGGCCGGAAGCGATGTCAGCTCAACATTACTGCATGATACCTGGAGTGCAGTCGGAGATTATTCCCAGAAAGACTGAAGGGTCCACAGGAATAGGTCGCCCTGTGTCCTGTAACTATGGTCCCTCCATAGACAGGGTGCGCTGATCTAAACAGGGGTGTAATTAGGTGGCCATTTTCCTGCCCAAACTTCAGTATGCGCTTCATTGTGTGATGTCATGTGCTGCCACCCTCGCAGAGATTCTCCAGCAGGGTGTGCTGGAGCACCTGCAATCCTGCGGTAGGCTCTCAATGCCACCACAGGAATGGTTAAATCATAATGAGATGTTGTCATGAGGCTTGCTGGGGAAAATTAATGCAGATAGAATTCAGCTCGCATTACTATCGACAGCAGGAATTAAACATTCTGACCTTTTTCTGTTTTGTACCCAAAGTGTGGTCTGTTTGCCAGCTGACCTGTCCATATTTGCCCCCCTGCTCTTCAGGATGAAAACATCATGCAGTCCATGCAGCTCTTCGACAACGTCATCTAAGGCGTTTCCATGGAGACGGGACGTCGGCTGGGGCGAGCTTTTCAGTGCATGCCGTCCGGGCTCCTTCCTGGCCCGTGTTAGACCAGACTCTGCCCCCCCCCCGCCCCATCGTTCCCCATCATCCTTGCCAAAACTCCTAAGCCCTCAGCCCCAGTCCTTCTGACCTCACTGAGGATAGCAGTCTTTGTCATTCTGGTGCGTCACACGATCCCCCAAATGCGGAAAATCTGTCAGGAAGAGGTTTTTGCAGCCAGCTTCACAGTCATTCTTCACAGTAATGTCCCCAGAGAGGCCTCTCTCCTTGTTGCGTCCCCAGAGAGACCTGTCTCCTCGTTGCGTCCCCAGAGAGACCTGTCTCTTCGTTGCATCCCCACAGAGACCTGTCTCTTCGTTGCATCCCCAGAGAGACCTGTCTCCTCGTTGCGTCCCCAGAGAGACCTGTCTCCTCGTTGCGTCCCCAGAGAGACCTGTCTCCTCGTTACATCCCCAGAGAGACCTGTCTCCTCGTTACGTCCCCAGAGAGACCTGTCTCCTCGTTATGTCTCCAGAGAGACCTGTCTCCTCGTTACGTCCCCAGAGAGACCTGTCTCCTCGTTGCGTCTCCAGAGAGATCTGTCTCCTCGTGGCGTCCCCAGAGAGACCTGTCTCCTCGTTATGTCCCCAGAGAGACCTCTCTCCTCGTTACGTCCCCAGAGAGACCTGTCTCCTCGTTGCGTCTCCAGAGAGATCTGTCTCCTCGTGGCGTCCCCAGAGAGACCTGTCTCATTGTGGCATCCCCAGAGAGACCTGTCTCCTCGTTGCATCCCTGGCAACCTCCTTGCCCTTTGGAGGTCAGGTGACTCGCACAAAGCTTGAGGGGTTTGGGATCGAGGAAGGGTTAGGTCATACTATCGTCATGGTGGAGCTGTTCCCAACATCCCATTGGAATAATCCGGAAAAACCAGCAGCCATCTTCAGCAGCAAGTCCATTGTTCTTTTTCTTTTTTCACATCATCGTGATGTGCCCTGCTGTCATGTAGACGCCTTCATCACTTTTTGTCTCAGTGGCCATTACCAGCCTATTGTTCACCCATTCAATCAGTTGATTGATCTAGCACAGTAAAGTATGAGTGAGTGGTTGCACTATCCTTAGCAGCTCCAATCCCACCCCCAGTGATAGTTATATATGACACAACCCACAGGAATGTCTTCCAAGACATTCACACTCTCCTGCATAATATACCCTTAACTGTTGTTTAGGGTTAACTGATTTCAAGCTCTACATGTGCTCCTCTAAAGCATAAGAAAAATTGAGAATGCCTTTTAGGACCAATAAGGGTCCTTGGGTATACATATCCATCAAGTGTCACAATGAAGTGGTGAGACGATGGACGTCTGTGAGATGTCGAGGTCCGGCCCAGACAGCCAGACAAGTCTGCAAGACATCGAGTTCAAGAGTAGACAGCTGGAAGGATCTGCAAGACGTCGAGGTCCAGCCTAGACGGCCGGACAGATCTGCGAGATGTCGAGGTCCAGCTCAGACAGCCGGACGGATCTGCAAGACGTCGAAGTCCAGCCTAGACGGCCGGACAGATCTGCAAGACGTCGAGGTCCGATGTAGGCAGCCGGACAGATCTGTGAGACGTCGAGGTCCAACCCAGACAGCCGGACGGATCTGCAAGACGTCGAGGTCCAACCCAGACAGCCGGACGGATCTGCAAGACGTCGAAGTCCAGCCTAGACGGCCGGACAGATCTGCCAGACACGGAAGATTTGCGCTAACGAGGCAGCCGCTCTACTAAAGGCTCCCTACCGGAGTGAACATCTCAGCTGTGTTGTTTTCACAGTACATGTCCAAAAAAGCTCTGTCCATTCTGTAAATTTTACGACCTTTCATCATGTTCATTTTAGGGTGTGCGTCCTACTTTTCCACACAGGCCACATTTCCCATGTCGGGGCTTTTACTTACTGAAGACTGCAACCTGTGCTGGATCTATTAGCCTGTGCTCCCCATGTGTTCCTATACATGCTGTATGTCTCAGTTAGCACTGAAGCTAAAATAACCAATGTCCCATTCAGTGTCTTATGGTCACTTATGAGCAGGCAGGGATTTTGTGGTGCCTAGATCAAAGATGGCGTTGAGGAAGGCTCTGGATTTTATTTTGAGCTTAGAGTTGGAGTTGGGTGATAGGCGTCAACGGCGGCCATTTTGGTGAACGCCAGTGGAAGTCGCCCCTTTACTCGGCGCCTCCGGCTTTTCCCAAAAGTGACCCATAGGGTGAGAAGAAAGCTGCCGGCTCACCAGAGGATGTTTCAGAGCCGGACACGTTAAAATATCCGACTGAAGGGAGGGGGAAATGATCCTGAAGGACGCTATATAAATTAGAAAAGTATTCATTGAATAATTGAATTGTCTTACAGCCTTTGTTCATTTGTGAAATGAATGGAGGTTAATTGATGTATTTGAGCTACACCGCGCAGCCTCGCGACCGCTTATATATGACGGGATACAGCTAGCGGCCCATAATCTGCATCGCATTCCTCACTTCCATGGTAGGAGAAGTTCTCTGTCTACATGTCCATGGCCGATGCCTTTGGTCCAGAGCTCAGCCCAGCATTTGGCTGTAACACGGTTAAAGCGCACACTCTCGCAGGGTGTCCCCGGAAAAATGCGACACCAATCGACATTGTCTTACGCCGGACGGTCACAGCAGCCGGCGGCGGGAGAAGCCGCAGCCATTGGGCGTCAGTGAAATATGGACGTGTGAAACAGACACTTCCCCGCTCCGCAGACGTGTCGCCAGCCCGCTGAGATTCCCGCCGTCTCCTAACGCGAGTGATGAATCGCTTTCCGATTGGCTGCTCACAGCTTGGCAGGAATCATCCACAAGAGGGGCAGTTCCCTGGAGACCTTTTCTGATGGACTCCGCCAGCAGCAGCCATAAGCGACTGAGTTTCTTGTCTTCCCAGGACTGCCCTTATTACTTGCTGGCATGTTTTGGATCCATACGTTTCCCACCGGTCCTGACAGTGATCAGATTTTCTTTCAATGATTTCATGCTGACAAGTGAGTTCATTATGCAGCAATCTAACCTTCCTTCATAAGAACAATGGCTCAAGCTGTATTTGTAAGAAAATACCTCTTGTGTGGTATATAGATAAATAATTGAAATAACGAGAAATTACTTTCATTTTCATTGATATACTTTCACTTTCATTTTCATTGATATAATGAAATAAACACAATCATTTAGATATAAAAACAATGAGATGTCTAATATTCTAATTATTGTGTTTTATCATGAGGAACAACAATAACGGTTTTATCATAAAAATAACAAAGATTAGTGTCATTGCAATGTAGCTGCCCACCCAGCACACAATTCTTTCAGCGTTGCTAACCATTCTAGTCATTCTGTTTCTATGACAACCAAAACCATTGAAATCAACAGTTTGGGATACACAATGTTGCCATTCTTCAGCTTCCCCAGGTATAAACGTAGGAAGATCAGGCCAGCAGGAGTAAAATATTAGATGGCTCCGATCGTTCCAAAACGTCCTCGCAGCGTTTGCACAGAATAACTGGATTACCAGAGACACAGTCATCGGGCCCAAGGCTGACATGAGAATGTGAATTACAGCTGAGCTGTGACCGACACCTGATGGGACATATTTGGGGATGTTAGGTGATAGAGGATAAGGTTGAGAATGAGTAGGAGTCGGGCACTTAACCAGCAGCTTTCTACCAGGAATTAGTGAAAAGTCTTCCATGGCACATTGAGGGCCAGAGGCAGGGTGAGGCGTTTCTCATTTCTCTACATGACCACATGTGCTGCTTGACCCTCGGTGGGTTAGTATTCCGCTCCTCTCCTGTCTTTATTAGAGGGGTTCAGGTTCCATAGTGTGGAACCGGAGTTTAGAAACCTGAGAAATCCGAGAACGTGGACCAGTTGGCCCATTTCTTGCTTATTTTTCAAAGCACTTAAACCTAGTAAGGGATAGTGGCAATTTGCGGGGTGTCTTGTTGGTATTAGAGGTGTTGGGCTTCCAGTAATAGGGGTGGGGGGGGGGGGGTCTTCGGTGACATCACCACTTCATAGTTATTGTGTCATGGGATGTCATTCTGGTGACTTCTGTTCTTCTGGAGGAGAAAGGAGATCTTTCACCGAAGACTTCCTTGCACTAGATCAGTGTTTCCCAATCCGGACCTCTGGAATTCCCAGACGGTTAACATTTTTGTAAAAATGTGGACTGTCTAGCAGGGAGCAGGGAGGGAGCTAAAACCTGGACTGTCCACGGGTCCCGAGGACCGGGTTTGGAAGTGTTACACTAGATGACTGTAGTTTCTGGCCCCTGTAGGTCACTCCGTCTATACTCGCATGCCGTGTGTCTCAATGACTCCTGATAACTGTCGTTATTTCCTGTGTGTCTAGTTGACTGGCCGTCACTGGCTGCTTCGCCTTTGAATGTGTGTATGATTTTGTACAGAAGACAATAATAATAATTAAAAAAAAATCACTGTTGCTATGCAACAATGTGTGCCTGTCCTTTGTTATGGGGTGTGCTGTTGTGAGTCAGCTGGGGGGTTTTTAAAAGTGAGGTTGTAAGGGCTTTCGGGGAGTTTGCTAAAGGCGGGTAGAGTAAGACGGGAAGAAATCCATCGGAGAGGAAATGATCATAGACAGTAATCAAGTGTTGATAAAAGGCACTTTACAAAAATTCCTATGGAGAAGTTTTTAATTCATCAATAATACTGCATAATTCAGCTTAAATTGTACAACAGGAAGGTATGTTGGGTATGTTTTGCCTTCGCGAAAATACTTCGGTTATGTGCCCTGAAAATGCGATTCTGCACGGGGAATATGCGGTGAAATGAAATAAAAGCGCCACCTGCTGGCGATCTGAAGAAAAACAGTTCCGATGGATCGTCTGAACTCGGTGCAGGGGAAGCATTTTACGTAAATTCCCACAGGAGCGCGGAAAAAAGAGGTAAGTTATGGCGATTCTGAAAACATTGGAACATAACTGGATTGGTCTGGGCTGGCGACCCAATATGATATGCTTTCATGGGGTTCAAAATCTCTAGTGGCACCGCTGTATATGCATTACCCTAAAAAAAATCATTTGGACCCTGGAGTTGCTGCGTGTTCCGGACAAAGGGCACTGGCAGCTGACTGAGAGTACCCGCTCTTCCGGGGCGGGGTGGTAAGGTTGAGATTAAGATTTACTTTATTGATCCCAGGGCGAAATTGTGGTAAGAAAGAAAATTTAAATGATCCTAGGGCTTGACTGAACTGAAACGAAATTTATGTGCATTCCGGCATACCTTTCTTCCGTGAATTAATGAACATCACATTTATATAGCGCTTTTCAAGACACCCACTGATCTTTACAGAAGCAATGAGGGGCCACTTCAACCACTACCCCGTGTAGCCCCCACCTGGATGATGTGATGGCAGCCATTGAGAAAATGGAGAGAATTCACCAGTTAGATATAGGGGATGATTAGGAGACCAGATTTGAAAGGGCCACAATGGGCAATTTTAGCCAGGACATCGGGCTATCACCTGTCCTGTTTCAAACGATGTCCAGGATTTTTTAATGAGTTCAGAGAGGCAGGACCTCGGTTTATGTCTCATCCGAAGGACGGCACCATTTTTAGAGCACAGTGTCCCGGTCACTACACTGGGATCCGTACAGACCACAGGGTGGGTCAACCTGTAGACCACAGCAACACCTCTGCCACCAGCAACCCAGCTTTGCTATCAAGTAAACACCAGGCTCAGACCTGCTTAGCCTCAGATGGATTACCTATCCTGAACTGCAGGCGGTCTGGCTGCGCCATATCCAAGCCACCAAATGTCCTACTTTCCCATAATCCTCTCGCATTTCTGATTTGCAGCATTATGGTTGCTTATTTAGCGGCATAATAAACCATGATTAGGAGAGTTTGAATGTTAGACAGAGACAGACTAGAGAGGGAGAAGAGTGTGAAAGGACCACAAAGCTTAGGGACGTCCTGAGAGGGGAGCGTCTACATAGGTGAAGGAGAACAGCTCTGGGACAGGATTCCCGGCACGACACAGACACACCCACACGTGACAGCGTGACAGTCCTGTTTGCCACAGTCGTGCTTCACTACCAGTTTCCTGCCTGCTTGCTGTCACCTGTGGCCAACGATGGCTGTTGCCACAGCAGGTGACACAGGGAGGCAACTTTTGCTTTGATAAGCCCACTGAGGGGGAGGCAGCAGCCCTGCAGGACGCTGTCTCGCCTGATCCAATTTTCACGGATGACCTCAGTACCGGCTGAAGGATGCCAGCGATGCAAATGGGCGACACCGCAGACTGCTTTGGATGAAATAAGCCAACTAACGGAATGATGCCGTCCAAAAGCCAGCTGATCTTAATTTTGTGACAATACCTGAATTCACGGCTCTATGCTTTTGACGTTTGGCTGTTGGGTGTTGGCGGCTTCTGCCTGTGCGCCAGTGACCGGTTTTGCACACAGGAGGCTTACGCCGTTACGCTGGGAGCTCTTATTGGCTCCTGGGCTCAACGATGGGCGATTTGAAATCTCCAGTTTACCTGAACGACATGTCCATAAATGGCAGATGAGGAACTTGTAGGAAAGATTTGCAAAGATAACTGAATTAAAGTATCGAAGTTTATTCATCCATCCATCCATTTTCTGCTTTGGGTTGTGCTATTCAGGATCCCAGGGTCCGGGGTCCATCCCAGAGGCTATGGGATAATAAAGTTTATCCATATGTAGTATGATAAAGATGTAGTTTTTAGTACCATAGCACAGTAAAATGTGTTAACATTTTCATTTTCTGTTTTCAGTGTTGTATGACAGCTCTTATACCATCTTACTCAGAATCACCAGTAGCCTAATTAAATATTATATGCTTCATTTCCAAATAAACTTCTGCGTATCATACAAATATATGTCAGCTGGAAATGTACAGTAGCACTGCAAATAAAGGGCTAGAGTTCATTCTGCTATCATTTTGCTATCAGCTGTGGAATTACTAGTGAAAAGAGGAGGCTCCAGTTCCCAGAGAGAGCGGGATGTCTGCGCTCTGTGATTTGAGCCGGTGGGTGCCAGCGAGAGACAGATTAAACCAAAGATTGGCAGCTATTTGTAACTGGTCCATTCCCCATTCCACACGGGGCATCCATGCACTCTCTCACGATACCTGTGGCTGTACAAGCAATACAAACTTTGTAATGTGAGCACATTTTTCATAAAAATAAAAAGTTACTTATGGTGGTACTAGTCATCTCATTCTATTGTAATAAAATATCAATTGTCAGCTAGGTTCATTACCTTCAATAGGAAAGCGGTTTAAGAAATTGGATGGATGGATGGATGGATGGAGATGATAGATAGGATACCACTGGATTCCATTATCTTGTTAGACTGAATAATTCTCTATATAGTGAACTGCACCTTTTTTCCAGTGTATGATTGAATGAGTATGTGAGTGAGTGAGTGAGTATGTGAGGTAGTGAGTGAGTAAGTGAGTGAGTGAGTGAGTGAACCATTTGAAATACAGCCTGGGCCAAATGACACACAGCTGCAGACGATTATAAGCCCCTGAGCTGCCGCAGCGTCAGGGAAGGTAGAGAAATGCAGCCGCTTTGGGTGACTTTGCTTTATCGCATTACTGTGGTTGACGGGGAGGGGGGGGAGGGTAGTTCAGCTTCCTGTGAAATGACAAACATGGCATGTGAGCTTCATACTCCTGAATCAGTCAAAAGCCCCTATGTGAGCTGCTGCACTGTTTGCAGCTATGCAATTGGCAAACGCAGACCTACTGGAATGCAGCAGTGCTCCGAGTTCCTGCCTGCATGTTTATACTCTGTTTTGGTGTAATTTACGCTGCTCTTTCCTGACGTACTTCCCTTGGAGCGTGTTTTGTGTCTCTGTCCTAAAGGTGAGTGTTTATGCATTTTATTCTCTTTCTTGTCAAAATGCACTTATTATTTTCAATCATAAGTGGAATGTTCAAGTCAGGTCCTGAAAGTAAAAATCCAGACAAAAATCTTGTTTGAGTATTCAAACCTTTTGAGTATTCTGGCAAAAAGACTCGTTATACGCAACTGCTTGGCTAAAACAAAATCTTGGTCTGGATTTTTACATTCTGGACCTGATTTTTCCACTTCTGTTTTCAATAACCACCCTCTATATAGCTTTATGCAAGGTAATGTCCCCCCGCCACCCATATCTGCATTGGGTGACACAAGCACGATCATGGTACAGTTTCTGGCTTCAAAGGTTCATCAGCTTGTCCCCTCCAGTGACTGAAAGAGCTTCCTGTGCTCTCAAATCGACCTGGCACCCCCTGTAGCGCTCATTTTGTGCCCATGCCGATGGACAACCTGTTAACGTGGGGGGGGGAGCTGAGGACCTAATTATGACTGCCACCAGGGTGCTGGAGGGGCTGGAAGCACAGGCTGGTGGGGTGAGGATCTGCAGACACTGTGTCCCTGTGTGTGTCTCTGAGGAATCGAGGCGTCATCTTTAGTTCATTAGCCAAATGGGTAGATCAATGCACTACACAGAAATGCTCTTAAAAGCCCGAGTCAGTCACGGCTGCGATCCTTTATGTCCCCCAGCCATTAGCAAAGACACTAATCACTGTGCTTCTTTGCCGTGTTGTGACAAAAATAACCAATTACCAGCTTTATAGACACCAGCTCCATACTGCCGAAATGTCACACTAGAAAAACCTGCAAACCGCCGCGCGGCGCCTCCCTTTGGCGCGGTGCCTCCCTTTCGTGCAACGCCTCCCTTTCACGCGGTGCCTCCCTTTTGCGCGGCGCCTCCCCTTCGCGCGGTGCCTCCCCTTCGCGCGGTGCCTCCCCTTCGCGCGGTGCCTCCCCTTCACGCGGTGCCTCCCTTTCGCGCGGCGCCTCCCTTTCGTGCAACGCCTCCCTTTTGCGCGGTGCCTCCCTTTCGTGCAATGCCTCCCTTTCGTGCAACGCCTCCCTTTCGTGCAATGCCTCCCTTTCGTGCAATGCCTCCCTTTCGCGCGGTGCCTCCCTTTCACGCGGTGCCTCCCTTTCGTGCAATGCCTCCCCTTCGCGCGGTGCCTCCCTTTCGTGCAATGCCTCCCTTTCACGCGGTGCCTCCCTTTCGCTCGGCGCCTCCCTTTCGTGCAATGCCTC
>JABFEB020000041.1:3370567-3381650 GCA_019775895.2 Stomatorhinus ivindoensis
ATCGTAGTCCCGCTGTATCCTGTGATATCGTAGTCCCGCTGTATCCTGTGATATCGTAGTCCCGCTGTATCCTGTGACCTTCTCCCAGTGGCAATCATACCAAGGCTGTTTTCTATGACCTTTATCTCAAATGCTCCCATCTCCCAATACCCACCCCCTCTGTTTAATTATGAGGAGTACACAGTTGAGGTTTTTGGGTTGGGGGGGGGGGTGTGCTCACCATCATCCCATCTTCTCAAGTCCTTCATCCAGCTAAAAGCCATCAGAATAAATTACCTGGCAGATAATGACTGTCTGAATCAGTCAACGGAGCTGCGAGCGTGACAGCAGTTTCTTGACCTGCTGGTTCGTCGCTTCGTTCTGCCTCGGGGAGTTTCTCGCACGTTCTTCAGCTGAATGTACGTTTATCTCGCGTGGATGGTTTCCAGTCCCTTGTGGAATGTGCATGGCTAGCATTGACTTCAAAGTTCTTCAAAGAGAATCATTACCCCGCCCCCCAAGTGAGTGAAACACGTCCGTATGTTCTAAGCAGAAATTCATGAAATGCACATCTTGAGCTCGGAAAGCTTTTAGCCGACTATAACATGCATACTGCATCTTTTCATTGCCATAACATATTTAAAAAATGTATGAGTCTTCTTAGTGTGCATGGTAACAGCGTCACTGCAGAATACGAGACTTTTTAAAATACCACGATGTAAACTCTGACTTCAGATATTGGCTCACAGGAACGGATTTCAGAGTGTTTTGGGCTAAATAAATTCATTTAATTTCATCTCATCTAAAAGGGAGAAGGAAAATGATAAAACCTACGGATGGATTCATAAATAAACATCCCCCTAGACAAATGGTTCCCCTGTAAAAGTGGCACGTGCAAAGGCATGTGACAGAGAGCACAGTGTGTGTCTGCTCCATCGCGGCTCTCGTTAATGCATCTGCGCTGATTCCCTTCCCTGCCGCATGGTCAAAATATAACATGTTAGCTTTGTCCAAATAAATCTGTCAGCTGACCTAGGAGATTAAAACCTCCAACCAGCAGAAAATAGATTCTGTTTGTCAGGATTTTATTTAATTTCAAATGCATGTTATATGAACATCATTATTTGCTGCAATCAATTCTCCTGAGGTTATTACCAGTAAAAGGTCTGTCTGGGAGTTTCACCTGAAATGGACTGTGGGCTGGTACGACGTGGAGGGAAAACGGGGGGGGGGCTCCAATCTTAAAAACCACTTGAGACCACTTGAAACGGCCATGCAAAATTAAGGCAATCAGTTTAAGAAAAAATACAAATTGTGAATGAAAGGGAAGGACCGAGAGACGCCAGGAAATAGATGCATGGATTAAAGCTTGAGTAGGTGGCTTTACTTCGATGATCATCTATGTGTTTGTACAAAGGACTGTCCCTTCTCCACAGAATAATGAACCTGGCCTCAAAGAGCCGGTTGCAGTGCGGTGTTTCCTGGTCCGGTCCGCGGGGGGCCACAGCAATCTGTGTGTTTTTTCCCAGAAACGTGGACTATCTGGGAGGGAGCAAAAATGTGGACTATCTGGGAGGGAGCAAAAATGGGGACTGGATTCTGAAACACTGCACTAGAGCATCAAACTGGGAAAAGCGGACACTATGCATGTCATGTCAGGGAAAAATCACCTAATGGATTCTGACCGCATGTAAAATTTAGCCACCATTACCTACTTTACAGTGGTTGCGCTTATCATCACTCAAACCACACACTTGCATGGGGGCCCTGATATGTAGGGCCCCCCCTGCTGGCCACAAGAAGTCAGTGCACAAGTAGAGATGACGGGGCCCCAAAGTGACTTTTTGAGTGGGGCCCCCAATACAGTAACCCCCCCTCCCTTTATCTATATGGCCAGAAGTCAACATCAAACCGCACCTAAAAAAATCAAGATAATATTATATATTACATAATATTCTTGAAGCAAGAATCTGAATTGTTTTGGGTTTATGGGAATTTGCTGCATGGTTTTAGTAATCAGCATGTCGAGGAGGTTCGATGATGATGATGATAATCATTTCAGTTTCTTCAGAGATGAAGGCTTCTGTTCCACACCCCGGCTTCCTGGGAGCTCGTTATCGGGTGGGCGTGATACCAGCCCCCGTGCTTCTTCCAGAATTCTGATATTCAGCTGGTTCCCTGTGCTCCCAGTGACTCATTTAAATGCCCTTCATTAGCTGCCTTTGTCCCCCCCCCCCACCGAAATGCTGTCACTGCACGTCTTCTGATACAGACAGAGACCTTATCAGGCTGTATCGGAACCCACAAAAAATTGTCGCCCTGAAACCTTTCATGATTTTGCCGAACTCAATAGTTGATGCGTTGACTTCATGACATTTTTGCAATTCTAAGTTAACTTTTTAGGTCCAGGAAATACATGAAGTATTAGTGTGAATAAATATACAGAGCCTAAATTAGTACTGATGGGGGGTAAAGGCTAAGCTTATTTGGCTAACCTGCCAGGTTCCTGTCCCACTGTTACGTCTGTGGGATGGAGGAACAGGTCAGTTCCAGCTGTGATCTGTTACTCAGAGAGAGCAGATCTCACTTCAGGATTGTTGTTTTTCAGAAAGTTTGACACAAAGAATAAAACACAACACAAGTCTTCAGCACAAGCCCATCTCTGTTTTTTTCTGTGCTTCATTTGCAATTAACCTAATGCTGACTAAACTTATTTCTCCCTATTTTATTACACAGATAAGATTTTCTCCACCTTTTACTGTGAAACCTGTGAGGCACTTGGGGTGGAGTCACTGGTGTTTACCGCCCCTGAGCTTTAGGGGCCCCCTGTTGGCCACAAACAGTCACTGCACTGGGGCCCCAGAAACGACAAAGTCAGCCCCGGAGAGGATGCTGAAGGATGTAGAAGGACCATTCATCCAACTATAGCTCAAATTTCCTTTCCTGTGCAGGCTTGTGGCAAATCTGGAGCCTTTCTCTAGGAGCACCGGGCACAAGCAGGAGGAGATGCCTGTAATATTAACAATGATACAATATAAAAGCAGGAAGTGAAAACTGGGACCTGCCAAATTCATAGGAGCCTCCTGGGCATGTCGTCCCACAGTCAAGTAACGAATCTGATTTTTCTCTGTCACTGATCCGGCACGCAGCCAACTAGTAAAATTACAAGTTTGAAAACCCTCGAAATTTGCTTTAGCCCCCCCTCCAGTTGGTGAAATATAGCAATGGACTCCTCCCCCCCCCCCCATCCAGTCGGTATCTCTTGAGAGGAATTTATCTGTAGGGCTGCTGGAGCAATCTTTTGAGAGTATCGGAGAATACTTCAATAATAAGAGCAACAAAGAAGACCCACCGTGGATTAGGGGATAAAAATCAGCCTGAAAGAAAGAATATATGATTTCTAGGTATTAAAAACTAGCTCTCTGCTATGTGTCAGAGAAATTAGAAAAAAAGCCATCCATGTAATTCAGCCCAGGTGGCTTTGAAGTCAGTGACCATGTGTTCAGTTTCAAAGACCCTTTGATTCAGCCTTGATTCATCCACCCTTCAGCAAAGTGGAAGGTACTCACATTTGCTTCGTTAATGTAACAGATGCCCCAGTGCTGTACGAGGAACCAGGCATTGACTTAATAAATGATTCCTTGCTCCACCATCATCAGGTTCAAAGAGAACAGCAGGTGAGCATTTAAAGGGGACGTGTCCCAAAAATATGCTGTTTGCTTTAAGGTGCTCGCTGTAGGGCTTGAATTAGCTCCTGCCGTGGCTCCTTTACGTGTTTGTTCTCCTTTTTTGTGCCAACGTTTTTATGAGGCCTGCGTGGGGCGGGGCTGTGAACCGGGCCCTGAGGCACACGGATTTGGTCGACGAGAATGGCAGCGGGGGGAAATGAAAGCCGCCATGTTGGTGCCAGCAGAGAGGAAAACAGGTGCACAAGCGCAAACGGTGGGGTGGAGTCATGCTAGGGCTGCAGGCAGGGGCTGGATTGGCCGTCGGAATCTCACACCCATCCAATGGGGGACAGAGAAAAGAAAAGTCAGCATTATATAACGTTTGGGGTGCAATAAACAAGGAAGACAGGTGGGCTAGTCATCACAGGTGGGCTAGTCATCACAGGTGGGCCCCCGCTGTTTTTAGTTGACCCTGTAAATATCCAGCCACGTTTGCCGGTGATTGTATTTACCCAGAACATCTCCGGAGTGTTCTGCTCAGTCGGCTATGCGAAGGAGGACGTGGGGACTCCACCTGATAGCCAGTAGTTGGAGGCGTGGGGGAGTGAAGGGACATCACCCCCCTTCCCCCCAGCCCAGAAATGTAACCAATTGCGCCTTCTGGTAACAGACAATCGCATAAAATACCAAACAATTTACTCAGAACTCCCCCTTTCCGGGTCAGTAAACTTGACCAAGACCCCCCCACCTGTGTTGCCCCTCCCGCTGTGAGACCCCTCCTCCGGCCCCACTGGTGGCTCATGTCTCCGCTATTATGCATGCGAAAACAAGCTCTGCGCCACACCCACAGCCCAATCAGTCACGCCCTCAGTCGCATTTTCAATATGACGCGCTAGCAGACACTCACTGATAGGGCCCCTCCTCTGTGACCTTTGACCCCATAATTACAGAGCTGATTGGGTGCAGCTGTGTGTGTCTGGGACAGCTCCTGGTGCTGATTCTGCTCTTTAACGCTGCCCTGTTTTAACCCTGGGAATTACAGCCCAGCCATGTTCCGGTCCAGACTCCCCCATAAATAAAATGTACTGGATTTTTTTAGGTTTAGGTTTTTTTTTTTTTTTTTTTTTTTTTTACCTACCAGAGATCCACAAACGGAATGTCACACATAATTAGTCACTCGAGGGAGCAGATTGGGAAGAAGCATATTTTGAAAGAAAAAACATTAAAAATGGATCATGTCATGCCAGACTCAAGCTCAGTCCATTACGAAAAAAATGAATCTGGTTTATTTATGTTTTTATCTGTTTTGAATCATTTTAGCACATGGCGGCTGTCACACAGTGACAAGACGGGATGACCAGTCCCTTTGGCTAATGAGCAAGTCTGCACTAACGATGTGCCCCAAGCCGCGAAACACTCTGTCTGCCATTAAACAGAATCAACTCAACTTAGGAGACGTCTTACAGATGCCTTAGATTGGACACACTGCCACAGATGCGCTTTCATCTATCACACCTCCTCCAGCGGCCACTCTGCTCACAGAGACCCTGCAAGATGGCATGTACCATGATGTGGGAAAGGACGGGGGTGTAATATGTATGGAGTTAACTCATGACACTCTTTGACTTAAAATATCCTGCTTCTTTATTTGGGCTGATTGCATTAAAATGGCCGCCTCGCCTACAGTTATTGATTAATATAATAAAGTTCCTTCACTTCCTTGTCTGGCTTTCTGAGACCTTCCAGGATGCACAGAGCACAAGGCCAAAGATCATCCTAGGCCACAATGGTCGAAATAAGTGTAGGATAGCCCCTCCCACTCTCCTTATGAGTCATCACAGCAGTAGGTCTTCTCAAACATCGCACGTATAACGATGTTGTGCATCATTTAAATTTCAGAAAAGTAATGTTTACTCCTAACGGCTATCTTTTGCACTGATTATGTTATTTACTGAGCTGTTGTTTCCCAATTAAATCTTCAAATTAAGCATCAGGAAAATCCAGAGTGCACAAATTAATTCCAGCGAGTTTATAAAACTGTCCAGCTAATTAAACAGCTGAGAAATTTAAGCCTTTAAGCCTGTACATTGATAACAGACCAAGTGTTACCACCACAAGCTGGGAGCATGTTGCAGGTCCTCAAATTCTGTGTGCAAAGAAAATGATAACTATAACTAAGCTATCCTCTTATAACAATACTGGCTGGAAGCAGAACCGACTCTGAGATACATATAATTCAAATGTATATAAATCAAAATCCTGGAGTATTATAATTCATAGTCTCTCCCCTTTGAATTAGAAGTTTACATTTTTACTCAAGTACCCAGGCAGTTTTTAAGAATACCAGCACTGAAGAAAATGAGAAAAAGATTTATCTTGCAATATTATGGAACTGGCATTATAATTAATAATAAATGATGAATATTTCACTCATGTTTTTGCAAAATTTATATGCATGTTAAAACTTTGACAATACAACTGGCTGGTTGGTGTCCTTTATCATTTCTTTAATGCGCTTTATATTTATTAAGAAATAACAGTATTCTTTCAGACCATTGCAGACTATTATGTGTGACAATTGTTGAGTTTTGTTTTTATATTTCCTGTTGATGAAAATGTCTCATGCAATTGAAAATCCGAGGAGAAGTTAAACAGTCAAAGCATCACAATCATATGTATTTGGATGAAAGTGCCAATAGTAGTGTTTGTTATAAAAGCTTGTTGGTAAGCCTGCCTCAGAAGAGTGGGTCCTAGTATGTCAGAAAAGGGAATTGGCCTGCTGAAGACCTCCAGTGCAGAACATTAAAACCAAAACAAAAGGTGGAATGAGAGACAGTGGCAGGAACTTCTCCCTGTGGCTCGATGTCGCACCTCTCCGCTCTGCGATGGACCTGATGTCCGCAGCGCCACACACATGTCATCACGCGACAATAACCGGCAGACAAAACATGAACCAAGATGCCAAGCACCTTTTGCTGTTTATGTCATGATGCAGGCGAAACTGGACAGACAAATTAAGATCTTGTTCTGTATCTCTAATTAGCAGTCATGTCTGTTTCGGGGGCCAGTTCATTGAGTGTGCAGAACACGTGGACGAAACATGAACCTACAGCAGTGAAGCAGTCTGAAGGTCAGGCCAGGTTGGGAGCGTGCACAGATGCTGCGTACCCACCATACAACCAAACAGCTCAGGATCCCAGTTGGCGACACCCTCAGGCCCAGATACGGTCCAGTTCTACCCTCTGGAAATGGCCATTTATCTGCTGCAGCCAGGTGTTACGTGGGCGTCCCCTCGGACCGGTCCAGCTGTTTGGGTCCTCAGCAATGAGGATCCTGCGAGCCGGGTCACCCTCAGGGAAACTGACGCTCCCTCGCAATGCAGGCAATGTCCCTCATTTGGGATTCCCTGAGCAACCGACTCATTCAACATAAAGTCAAACCAGTGGTACCCAAAGATTCTCTGAAGAGACAGAGTAGCAAAGGAGCCCAGTCTTCGTCTCTGCTCAGTGGACAGCGTCCGTGTCTCACAGCCATACAGCAAGGCCCGACAGCCTCCGGGGAGCAGGTGAGGTCACTGGTCGGGTACTGAGGCGTCGTCAGCTGCACGGCTGTACTTGTGTCCAAATCTGAGGCGGCCCATCTGGGTCGGTGAGTGGAACGTCTGCCTCTCCAGTCTTTAATGACCACAAAGTAGTCTGCAATCAAAACAAAATCATTTAATCATATGGATCAATGATTTTTTAGTTTTAAACAGTGCTAGTGTTCTATATGAATAATCACATTTCTCCTTATTTTCAGTGATGAATCTTTATTTTAAATGATTAAATTATTCTTACATTGCACCCTTTGCTAATGTGACTATTGCTTGTGTGCACATCCCCATGTACACCGCACATCATGCAATGCTTGCACAGTCGTATCATTTAGCTTACGACTCAAAAAACACACTTATGTGCACAGTCCCTGTTTAAAGTGTTAAACCAGCCGCAAAATCGATATTTCAGCTTGGTAAAAAAAAAGGCTGTAAATAGAGTGATTAAGATTTTAAAAATTGGTCGATTTAAACTGGATGCCGATCGATCACAGTATCTCGTTGTCCTGGAGGAACACCGTAACAAGAAGTGCACACCAGTTAGGGTATCCAGGACTGAATGCATCCATTAACACGAAAACTCCCAACTCAGGGACCGTCAAGTTACCTCAAGAAAGGAGCGATCGGGTATGATTCATCGAATCACGAAAACATGCATGTACTACGACACGCTTTAATTTTCATGAAGTCTTTCCATGAAACAACCGCTCTTGACAGTTTTGATCGTCTTTGCTCCAGTCTTTTCAGATTCTGCTAGAAAGATTCTATTAAAACGCAGAATTCCTAAGTCAAACCTTATTTTGTGTCAACTGGTATGGGTGATGACTGCTTGAGATAGCAAGCTATATATTAATATTTATATAATGCTCTAACAAATAAAGGGCCAAAAAGACAGTAAGATTAAATGCCTGATCTCACTTCTGCTCATTTACAGTCTTCTGTGCGGCGTGTCTGATCCCATCATGGTGCTGTAATGTGCGTGTGTGTGTATGCAAGCCTGTCTTTGTTATTGCCGGGTTGGGTTGCTGCCTCGAATCTGGACCGGCGACGTGATCAAGGGTTTCTCACAACAGCGAGGCTGACGGTGTTAGTGAAGCGCGGCCGCTCGTCTCACGCAGACGGGACTCGACGGCTTTTCACTGCGCGGTAAGTAATTGCTGACTAATTGCACAGCTGGTGTTCAGTGAGAAGACTTGGTTCTGCTTTCTACGTTGCAAGAATGTACATGTATGTACACATGTATGGAAAGAGTAGTGTCCTATTCATCCACGCATTAAATTCTCCATGTGTTTTTTATTTGTAAAAATAAAGGAGCAAATGAAAGAAGAAAATAAAGAAGAATCCTTTTTTCAGAGGCTAATTTCTTTTGTTGTCAGTCACATAACGGCACACTTCCATCTTGGACACGTGTGGTAAGTGGTCATTTCATCATTAGCTGAAGATCCTGATGCTATATAAATATAGTATGATTCTTTTATTTTTATATAAATTATTATATAATTTTCAATATTTTGATACAGATGAGAGGGCACAGAGAAAAATAGTCTGATTGAAATACTTTTTCAAATTCCTCATTGAAAATTGTGAAAATATAGTCCAGATATTGTAATATAGAAGTGTATTACCTAGGATTTTGCTAACACTTTTGACACCTGAGGAATTTACCTGGGTAAGATTATTCAGTTATTTCATCCTCCGCTACACGGTTGCTCAACAGGCTGACGCTTGTGGGTGAGTTTAATAATTTAAAAAGGCGGAGCTCTGTTTCATTTCTGCTAAGATGATTACGCGTGTCAGTAACCTGCGGCGCTCCGCTAGCGCGCTGCCTCCTTATGTTACCTACCGACAGCTGCTGTGTTCTAAGCACAGATCTATGTTTGCTGTGCCGGGACGAAGGTTTAAGTAACAAATGCCCGTGTTATTGCTGACTGTCAAAAACTACCGCTACTTACTGCATTATTTATATTGCTGTTGAAACTTCAAGCCGAGACGCGCCTAATACTGCCTTCAGAATCATTTGCGTCGTCACTGCACGTTATCGTAATTTGCCATATTGACGATAAAATGGAAAATACACTTTAAGTGACTGCTTACATGGGTGAACACCGTAATGTTATTTTATGAGTCGTTATTTGTTTACTTTCGTAATCTCATCACCACAGATCTTAATTCCAAAATCTCGGCATGGTATGTCTAATAGGATTTGGAACTGAGATAAGACACGTTTCACATAAATAAGTATTAGTATATTATATAATATATGAATATTAATATCTTTATGTTGGATAGATAATTAAATGCCTAATCTCGCTTGCCTTTTGAGGTCCTGGACCGTGTAGGCTAACTAATCTTTAAAGTGTACGTATCACCTCCAGTCAGGCGAAGCAGGATCCGCAAAGGTACGCTGTTACAGCAACCACATTCCGTCACATGCTGAAAAACGTGAAAGCAGGACGGCGTGCTGAGTTCTGCTAAATGCCGGAGCAGAGACCATTTCCTCCGCAGTCATTTTGCATCTCAGTTGGACGGAGGGCCACGTCTCTCCACACCTGACGATGAACCAGTCAGTGGACATTCTCCACACCTCCTCATTCTCGTGCAACATCAGCTCGATCTCCGAGCCCCACCTGTTCATCGGCGTCACCAAGAGCGAGCCCTACCATGTCACCATCCCCCTGACTGCCTTCTATGGCCTGCTCTTCGTGTTCGGACTAACCTCCATTAGTGTGAGCTTTATGATCCTCCTGACCAACGCCCGCATGAAGGCCAGTACCATCCGGCCCTACCTGCTGAGCCTGGTTGTCTCTGACATCCTCCAGCTGCTCACTGTGCCCGTCACGCTGTACCGATACTACTGGGAGAGCTACCCCTGGAGGCTGGGCGAGCCGCTGTGCAAAGTCTACTTCATGATCCGCCAGATGTACTGTGCCATCACCAGCTGGACCATCCTGGCTTTCACCGTGGAACGCTACGTGGCCATCTGCCACACCATGTGGTCCGTCTCCACCCTGGAGAAGGCTCGTCTACCCTGCTTGCTGGCTGGCGTCTGGGTGCTGTCGCTGGCGTCCGCTGTGCCGTTCGCCCTGGTGTATGGGCAAACCCCAGCGTGCATCTTGGACTACACTGCGACATCACCTTCGGAGGCCTTCGTGCTGTCCTCCGTGTGTGAAATGATAGAAGAGGAGCCGTCCCCCATATACCGGGCGGCACTCTTAACGAGGGCCGTCCTCTGTTTCCTTGTGCCATTGGTGGCCATCGTCGCCCTCTTCTTCCTCATGATCTCCCATCTCTTGCGCAACGGTCGCCAGAGAAAAGCCATGGGCCTCACCAGGACAGTGGTGACAGCCAGGGGACAGCCTTCACCACACCAGGGCAGGGGTGAACTCCTTTTCTACGAAAGACGGGCTCTACAGCTTATGGGTGAGTTACACGCAAACCAAACTAAAATCTTTTTCACTTCAGGATTGCCATTTGGCGTTTGGATAGAAAAAAATGGATTTTGCAGAATACATACAGGAGTACCCTGATGGCTCAGTGATTAGCACTGTTGCCTCATAGCTCTGGGACCCGGGTTCGAGTGTCTGCCGTGGCGCCCTGTGGGTGGAGTTTGTATGTTCTCCCCATGTCGTCGTGGGATTTCCTCCGGTTTCTCCCCACAGTCCAAAAACATGCCGAGGTTAATTGGAGTTACCAAATTACCCGTAGATGTGAATAGCATGTGAGTAAATGGTGTGTGAGTGAGTAAATGATGTGTGAGTGAGTAAATGGTGTGAGTGAATAGTGTGTGTGTGAATGGTGTGTGAATGAATAGTGTGTGTGTGAATGGTGTGTGAATGAATAGTGT
>JABFEB020000041.1:3389251-3399482 GCA_019775895.2 Stomatorhinus ivindoensis
TGTATGTATATATATATATATATATATATATATATATTTGATTGTCTCAGTGGAATACCTTTTTGATCGATCCAGTGTTTGATCAATACCGGTGTTGAAATCTCACCCAGTAATACCAGTTGAAGTTGAATAATCAGTTAGTAAAGAGATTAGACAAGACTATGAAATAAAGTTGAGTTGGCACCATTTCGACCATATAAATGGTCAATAATGAAATAGTTGGTGCAGCAACTTTCTGGCTCTGCTGTCTTGAGTTATATGAGGCTGAGTGTCTCATTAAATTTCAGGATCTTTGTTATGCTTTGTAATTTCAGTGAGATGGCTTTTTGGCAGTAAACATGTCTTTAATTAACTATGCAGCGTGCTGCAGTGAATAAATGTTATGTATGACCGCCCGGCTTTCGCATTTATACAGAATATCAGCAGTTTAAGTATCCCGGGGTGCTGTTTGACTTTGGTGTGTGTTTACCCTCTTTCAGAGAAGGGAATCGTCTTCGGCGCACCGTTGACTGAGGAAGGAATCGCTCAGATCTGCCAGCTCATCGAGTACCTGAGCAGAAGTGAGAGCTCCCGTTATGCTCTTCCTGTAGAACATGCTGCCAGGCAGACTCTGTGTGCGGTCTTTAGTCCACTTTAGTCTTTCTGTGTGTCCTTGGTAAGCTGGGCTTGACTGCTCCCAATTAAAATAGCACAGATTCTTATACTTTTTGCCCATGGACGGCTTGTTGAGGATAATGCAGATTTCCGCCCACCGACACACAGAGACACTGGTTTAAGGCATGAAAATGTTTTGTATAACATTAAGTCCCATAGTTGCACTGCACCGGGTACTGTAGTTTTGGCACTAAAAATTTGATACTTTTCCTTTGATATCCAGGCAGGTACCAGTACTAAACGAGCTGTGGTATTGTGGGGACTTAGGAACTTTTGGGCAGGACTTGCAAATGTTTTCATTGTCAATTTGGTTATTCAGATAACCTGCCTCACAGACGTAAAATGCATCTCAGAAAATAACGATAAAGAAAGTAAAAAGTATCTGTAAAAGAACTGCAACACTAGAAGTACCATAGTTTTTGTACTTTTTTGAAATACCGAATGTATGGAACCTGCTGCCCTAATGCTTTATAAGAGGCTGTGCTTGGTGCAGTCGGCGCGGTGTTAAAATGCCCATTACTGTCTCTGTCCGCGGCGTGCTAAGATTTGCATGTAGAAGGCCTGTTCCGGGTCCCGGGCAACAGCATCCGGCAGCAGGCCCTGCGGGAGATGCTGGACAGCGGGGTGGACATCGACCTGGAGACGGGTGACTACCACCCCAACGACGTGGCCAGCCTGCTGAAGACTTTCCTGGGGGAGCTGCCCGAGCCTCTGCTCCCGCACCGGCACTATCACGCCCACCTGAAGATAGCAGGCGAGTGGCCGAGCGGGTGCTGTCCGGGGGGGGGGCAGAGCGCGGCGCGGCGCCGAGACCCACGGCCTTCTAACCGCCGAGCCGCCGTCACCCCCCCCGCAGACCTGATGCTGTTTGACGAGCGCGGCAACAAGACGACGCTCCCCGACAAGGAGCGACGCATCGAGGCCCTGCAGCTGCTGCTGCTCCTGCTGCCCCCCGCCAACCGCAGCCTGCTGAAGCTGCTGCTGGACCTGCTTTACCAGACGGCCCGGCAGCAGGACACCAACAGGATGTCCGCCTTCAACCTGGCGCTCATGTTCGCGCCCCACGTCATGTGGCCCAAGAATGTAGGTGACCCACCAGGGCTCCCTCCTTCCCCTACTCCTGTCCTGCTTTTCTTTTCTCTTCTTTTTCTCTCCTCTTTGTCTTCCCTCCTCCATCCTCTATTCTTCTCACCGCTTGTCCTCCTGTCCTGCTTTTCTTTTCTCTCTTGCCCCCCCCCCCCTTCCTGGTTTTTCCGGGAATAACCTTCCTACTTTTGTCCCTCCTCATTCCTCTTCACCTGTCTCTCTGCCCCTCCCATGTGATCTGACTCATTCAGGGTCGGGGGCCACAGGGCCACTGCCCCCAGATGAAAGCCTTCATAGTGCCTTCTCCCCTGTCACTCACCAACTCATAACAGTTGGCAGATAAGATTGCCCTTTGATATTCCCCCCACCCTAAAAAAAAAATTCTCGAATCACCCCTAAGCTAACTCTGTTCACAAAGCCTTTTATTACAGCCATGGTGTGTGCATTCGAGTAATTTTGCCTGTCAGGGATACCTATTATGTGACTCCTAAGTAATTATGTCACTAATAAAACCGCATCTGGCTTTTCAGGTGCTGATTAATCGCTAATTAAAATGTTTCCCAAAGCACACAGGAGTCCCAGTCGCAAACCCCCACTATATGGCATCTGTGGGCTGTTTTCTTTCCCTGGGATAAACTTGCTTTAATTAACTCGTTCTTTGTTGTAGATGACTGCGACCGACCTGCAAGGAAACATCAAAAGGCTGAATGAGGGCATGGCGTTCCTCATCAAGCACTCACAGAAACTCTTCAGAGTCAGTCTCGCCGTCTTTGTGACATGGCTGTTAGAGGAAAGGGCATTGCTGTATTCACTGGAGCTTTTCTTTTTGTAGATACAGTACCTGTCAAGAGTCTCCACTCACCTGCTTTTAATGTATTTCTCTATTTTAGTTGTTTCATTCACTTGCAGTAAAAGACCTTGAGGCAATGAAGGTGTATCCAATACTGCAACAGCCAAGAGAAGTGTTTCATATCTCAGAATTTTACCTCTACTGAAAATCATTTGCTTTTAACAATATAAAGGCCCTAAGCACATCTCGAGGTTATGTAAGTATTGTATTATCTTGTGAACGAGGAAAGACGTGAGTGTTGCGACCGATGACTTGGCCCCCACAATCCCTCTGATTTAAACCCTATTGAGCAGGTTTAGGATGGTTTGTATCGAAAAGTAACAGCAAGGGAACCAACTGGTGGCCAGAACTTGTGGAAACTCCTTCAGGAGTGTTGGAGAAGCACTGCGGGTGGCGACGTGTGGAAGCTGGCTGGAAGAATGTCAAGAGTCTGCGACGCTGTCATGGAAGCCAAAGGTGGCTTTTTCAGAGAGGCTAAAATTTGAGGAAATTTTCAGATGTGGAACGCGTCACATAGTAGTTCATTAGAGTAATCTATGTAATATTAGAGTTCAAGTTTGCCTCGAGGCCTTTTACTGTAGGGTGAATAAGAGCTGAAATGGAGACAAAGGCATTAAAAGGTTTCATGCCAGGTATTGGCCTCTGAATGGGTTATAAAGTTGTTTTTTTTTTCTCTCTCTCTGATCCCATGCAAAAAGTCACTTTGGGTTCCCATGACATTCTACGGCCAGCAGGGGGCTCCCTCTGAGTGGAGGTAGACAGCTGCCTGCAGGGGTTGCTTGGAGATGCTCGAAAGCCCCACGGATCTCGCATATTAGGACTGTTCGTCCCTAAATGTCTCCATCTCTACAGGCACCGGCCTACATCAGGGAGCATGCAAGAAAGCAGCTCGTGGCTTTGAAGATCACGCAGTCCAAGGTAGTTACTCCTCCAGCGCCGTCCTGTGACACGTGTGTCGACCAGTGGCTGAGCCCGGAACCCAGCGGATCCCTTTCCATGCGTGTCATCTGTGTCAGGATGACCTGGACCTGCCTGCCTCTACGAGCGCGACGCCGTCCAAGCGGCCCGGCCAGGACCCCGAGGCCAACCCACACACCGAGGAGGCACTCAGGGAGCTCTTCCGCCACGTCAACAACTTGCCCGAGTCCGCTAAGAAGAAGAAGTACATCCGCCAGGTGGCTTCCGAGTGTACCCACACTGACCAGCAGGGGGCAGCCTGTACCAGCTCCTGATAGAGGGAGTAGTGTACTTTGCACAGAGCTGATCGTGGGCCTGATGAGCTTCAGTGCCGGCCCTCTGACCTAGATGGGTCAGTGCGTTAGCCCAGACGTGGTGCATCTCCTTCTGTAACCCGTGTAACTGGGTGCACCTTGGTAGCTGAGTACTGGGGAGAGGTTTTTGCTCTGGTAAGTAAGTACTGATCACCTGTCTTGTGGCTCCGCCCACCGATTTTTAGCTTGCGAAGGGGGTGACACCGGGGACGCCAGGATACGACTGCCAAACCCCTCCCGCCGGCAAGAGGCACCCCCGCTCCCGGTCCTTCGGGGGGCTGATAAAGGTGGGCCCCGCGGTCGAGTTAGCTACCCTGAGCGATTGCCGTTAATTCCCTGCCGTGTAAATGGCGGATTGAAGGCGTGAGGCTTTAAGATCCGGATAAAGACACTGACAATAAAAGGTAATGATTGTATTATGGTAGATTGGCCTTTTCAGCTGTCGGCCTGCTGCCGTCTCCCTGAAGAAGGAGCCTCTTCACCTGTAATTATATTTGTCTCACTGAAAGAAGTTTGCGCTAAAATGAAGCAGCCAAGGCATCGGCAGTAGTCACAGTTTAAACCGCTGTCCTGTGCCACAGAAAAGAGTCCTGGGGAGCCAGACAGCGGCAGAAAGACGAGGCCAGGGGACGCCCCCACCTGCAGATGCCCCCACCGACGGACGCGGGAAGGAGAACCCCAGCCAGAATGCTGTAAGGAACCCGCCGCGCTCAGTCTGGCAGCGCTGTTCTCCAGCTTCGTGTGGAGCAGTGCACCCTGGGTAAAGGCAGTGTCCTCACGGTCCCTGTGCAACATCTGACGTTACCGTCTTGTCCCCTAGGCTCAGAGGGGCCATGATTCTGCAGCAGTGACAAACCCTGACCTTTGTCCCAAGGCGGCCGTCTTCTGCTGGGACCAGGTACTGGCGCACTAAACAGAGGTGGCCACCAGGGGGACTTGGCGGGGAGTGGGGGGTTAACGGCATCTTTTGGTGATGTCAGCTGCCCGTTGGACTTTTGTTTCTATGGTAATACTGATCCGTTCCATTAGGGGACACTGTCTCACCAACAAGATGCTGGCGGCAACGACACCGAGAGAATCGGCACATGTAGCAGAGACGTGATCACTTATAAAAGTTAATGGCTTTGAGATTTTAGTGATTTTATATAAATGGTGCATATATCAGCATTTATATGAATGTTGTTATATAGCTCTATGTAAGCATCTTAGCTGGACCTAATTTAATTTTATGTGTTTATTCCCCGTTGAGGCTGGCTCAGCATTACATGCATTGCACATGGTACGCTTATGTTTAGCTGTTATCTAGAGGGCGCTGTGTGCCTTATGTCTGAATTCTTCTGTTTTTCAGGAATCTTCCATCCCCAGTGTGTGGTTTACACCCACACAGGAGTCCTCGGTGTAGAGGCAGGGGTCATTTTACACTGGATCTCCAAGTGACAATTTTTTTATTTTATTTTATTTTATTTTTTTGAATGTTTTAATGTGATTTGTAAGCGCTGCGATAGAAGGTGCTGTAAGTGAGCACATGGTGAGGCAGCTGCTTCCGGCCGGCTGGTGCCCCCGTGTCCCTGCTGTCTGGCCCGTCAGACCCAGCGAGACCGCCGCGGGCCGCCTGTCTCTTCCTAGGCCCTTCTCTGTCAGTAACGTGAGAGCTGCTCATCGATCTGTTATGTTGTAGGAGCACAGTTGCGCTGTGACCGGCCCAGGCGGTCAGACATGTAAACCGGGCCTGCAGACTGGAGCAGAAATGCTTAGGCAGATAAATGGGCGCTACGGCTGGGATTGGGGGGGTGTTTTTTCACAAAGAGCCATATCAATGTTAGCATTAATGTTATTATTGCACAACAACTGTGGTATATTCCAATCCCTCCCGAGGGAGTGAAATATTTTTATGAATGAATTTTTATTAATTTCTTTTTGTTTACTGAATACATGCATCTGTGGTTGTCTGTTAATCCCAAGCATAAACAATATATAATGATATTTGTCTGGGAGACTTTATTCCACCATTATGTGGATATTTATTCAATCCTGTCCCGCTGTTTTTAAATGATAGTGGCTTAATAGCCTCCATATATGTAAACTCCACTGGATTCCAAGTTAATGGACATGCTTTCTTGTTACTAGGTTTACTTATTATGGGATGAGCCTCAATTCCTCTGGGATGTTCCTTATATTATGGGATGTTATTTTTTAAATAGATATTATGTCTATTCCTTTGGCGTCTGTCTTCTGCTAACAATGTTTCTATGTTTAACCTCATCAGTCTGGCCTCTAACTCTCCTCTGGGAGTGTTTTTTTTTTACAATTATATTTCCATAAGCTGTTTTTAATTGTTCAAGTAATTGTGTATACTGTGACGTACGGGCTGTCTGATGCTCTCAAGGTCAAAATAGTGGTTCCATTGGCTGCAAAGCTGACTGTTACCAGGGACGGCCACATCTATGAAATGGAGTTTACTTTTTGTTGTTGTTGTACCAGTGAGTCTCAAGGTTGTATTTCTCAAAATGTCTATAGAAAACAAAATAATTATTTTTAATGCGTATGACGGGTTAGGTGAGCTTGTGGGTGTTTTGGGAGGGGAAAGACTGTTTTGGTGGCGGGAGAGTTGTTGAGAAGGTCAGTCTCTGAGTATGCAGAAAGGTTTTTTTTTTTTTTTTTAATGGGCTTGATGACTGATGAAATGGAAGTTTGTTCTGCAGGTGATACTTGGTTTCTCTGAATCGATGGCGAGGCAGGTCATATAGGTTCCTTTTACAGGTCCGGGCAGGTGAAATGCTAATCTGCTTGTACAGTCAGTGGGAGTGTTTTAATGTACGTTTTCTATCTAAAATCTCCCCTGTGCTACGAGTCATTTTCCTTTTGTTTAGTGGATATTGTTTTGACTCTGATAAAAATAATAGTTAGAACTGTTCTGGTTTTTGTTTCTGGTTAATTACTGGAAGAATTGTGTTACGTATGGTTTGAAAATATACATGTGTTTTAAAAACGTAATTAGTATAATTAATTATTATAACCAGCAGAGTGTAACAATGGTCAAGTTTCTAAATCTGCACAAACCAGGATTTTCAAAAGTGGTTTATCTCCAAAAATGGATTGTGAAAGTTATAAATACTGGTTGTAGGGTCATTTTTACATAGTTACCTATTAGTTCTGGGGGAATCTTCAAGCAAGAGCCGTCAAACCTTCTTTCATGACCGTAATGCATCTGCATTTTTTTTTTCTCTCCATGGTACTTTCTCATTTAATTGTTTCCTGTATTCAAGAGAAGTCTGGTGACGGGAGAGTGGAGCGTCTTTCACTTTAAATAATCTAATGATTTAAATGTGTTTGTCCTCCTAACTGAGATCCATCCTTTTAAGAGGGAAGTGATTGTGCTTCGCTGTTACAAAACGTCTTAAGCTGTTACCTTAAAACCCCTGTGCAGATTACACACTCCTGATGCTGTCCTGTGAGGTTTTTTTTTTTTGACTGGATGTACAGTGAATAAAATTTTATGGTGACTTTTAAATGTTTTTCCCTGTTTTATTAATTACTCTGCTTTGTTTATATCCTACTTTGGAATTTCCTGGTGATTAACTTTAATCTTTGTCAGCCTTTTGTCCAAACTGCCGCATGCTTTAGTTTTAATTGAGAGGTGGCCTTTGAGATGAGTGACACTGGTAAAAGTTTGGTTCTGTTATTGTAATCATCTAAGGAATGAAGGGGGCAAAACCACTCGTGTACATTGCCAGGTACTTGGAATTAATTCCGTTTCTGTTTACCTGCTGTAAAAACATTGTCTTATACTCTGTCTACATGTGCTTTTTATATTTCTATGATATAATTTAGTGTAGAATTATAAATATTTTTTTTTATCTTGGATTAAACATTTTCTTTTGTTCTCTGCTCCGTTTGTGTTGTAATTTAAAATCCATTTATCATACATTACCACATTGATGTTGTAGTCGAAGCGTCCAGCCACTAGATGGCGGTGTATCAAAGAAAACGGAAATTCCCTATAACTTGGCTTTTTTGATTTTGCATGTAGAGAACTAAAAAACTTTATACAATGTATTTTACCCCTATCCCTTATTCACTTATATTTGGTACATTTACCAAATATATTTTCTCCGATTTTTCCCAGAAAAAAAATCACTTGTATGACATTTATTTTCATCGTGGCGGTTGAAGCTGATTAGCTTTAGACATCATTCTTTAAGGTCCATTAACTAGTTATTGTCAGGATGTACATTCTTTGAAAGTGAAAACCGTTTGGAGTAGGTGGAGTCAAACCGCTGTCCGTTCTCGTAATTAGAGCTACTGCTAACGATGTTCCTTACTAATAGAATATAATACCGGAAGCTGAAGCTGTCCGTGTATTCTTTGGGGCACGTACCCCCTGTCTGGCCTGCGGCCTGTATGTAGCCTTTCATGCTAAGCGCACCGCAACCTGTCCGACTTCGCTGAGCGCCCCGAGGTGTCCCTGTGTATTTTTGGCTTGCTTTATATATACAATATGCTTCACTTAAATGTTTGTGTTCCGTGAAGGTTGCAGATGCAGCTCTATCGCTGATCCCCCTCAGATGCCAAAGGGTATTAATGTAACGTTCAACCTTCACTGTAGTTTTACCAAAGGTTGCAGTCAAAGGTACAACAGAACCACCAGTGGGCAAGGTCTCTAAGATATGAACCTGCCTTCCTAGCAGCTCACTACTGGTCCACAATCCCTGGCCTGGACTAAGATTATTATTCTAGAGGATATTTAAAATGAAGCGTGTGAGGAAAGGGCTTTTGCCAAACTTCAGTACATAACTGTTTGAATGGTACAGTTCTCCAGCTTCCCGTAGCCTGGTGTTCTGCACCCTAAATGTCTCAGGCTTGATTGTATCCACAGGCTCCAGCCCAAAGGAAATGAAGCGTGGAAATGGGGCCGCTGTCCCCTTCGACACAGCGCCGCTTTCGGTTTTGGGACCGCTGTACTGCCGGTGACCCGGGACGCCGAATGCAGACGTGCAGCTAATGACTGCGAAGGTGCTGCCGGCTTGGGCAGATGTGAGCCAGCTGCTCTGGGTCTCCGTTGTGCATCTGTGACGGGCTTGGCGGCTGCGCTGTCATTAAAAGGTATGGGGCTATCCCTGTTGCGTGCTGACATTTAACGTTTTGCTCCCCGGGTTTCCCAGTTGCGCTTTTTAATGAGTCTGACTCGTGCATTAAAAAGTGCCCTGACCCACACAGCAGAACAAAACGAAGCTGCAGAACTCATTAGCCAAAGCTCTGCTAAATTGGTCAAACTGATGATATCCGTCACGAAGGGAGCGTGCATGTCCGTATTTACTGAGCCGGTCTGGCACTGCGCTCCGTCGCCCTTCCTGCAAATCGACTGCAATGTCGAGGGTAACCAGTTGTGGCATCAATATATATATTTTAACCAATAAATGCAGTCTGGTGAGAAAGTACAGCCACGCAGTGCCGCTCAACTCATTAGGCGAGGTAGGCGGCTGGGGCGCCGACTTAGCAAGCCATCGTCGCTTTCTTCTGGACTGGGGGGCGCTACAAGGGCTTTGGACCAGTACTGGCTACATAGTACATCGCTCTTTTGACACGCGTCAAGCACTTATTACACGGCCTTATCGCCTTGTGCCAGACGTTTCTAACACTGTGCTGCAGCGGTCTGGATGTTTGACTTGCGTTTCCTGCGAATCCTTTTTCTTTGCCGCCGAAGTGCGATGCACAACCTTAAGCAATTACACCGATTTCCACGAGATGGAAACGCGTGACAAAGGATGAAATAACTTGGCTAATTATGGATAATTAAAGACAAATCTGTTTGCAGTTGTGCCAGCGGTGTGTCGGGCCCCAGGTGGCCGAGTGCAGTGCCAGTCGAATGCTGGAGGGGAGGTGGTGCTCTGGGGGGGGGGGGTTGATCTGACCAAAGCCTTTCCTTGTCTGAAGAGGCAGAACAAAGAGAGAATCCCTGAGCACATTTCCAGTGCTGTGCCTCCCCTGGTCCCTGACTCACAGCTGGTGCACCAGCCTGTGTTTCCAGCGCCTGGCCCTCTGCCCTTCCATGCACAGGCAAATAAGCCATAAGCCCCCCCACCACCACCACCCAGTCGCCAGCCTGGCCCAGAATGCCTCCTCATCACATCATCACACTTTTCAACCACCTCCCGTCTTGCTCTGTGTGTTTTGGACCCACCCCACTTTAGAAATGTAGAATTTAAAGAATGGGGTCTGCTGTGGCTGTAGGCTTGGCTCCCCCCTTTCACTGGCAGATTCTACCCCCTTAATTACGCACACATCCAAATTAAAGCTGATTGTTTCCTGCCACTCCAATCGGTTGAGTCGGGGGTGGAGCAGGCGAGTTGTCCGACACTGCCCTAAGCCA
>JABFEB020000041.1:3534746-3552990 GCA_019775895.2 Stomatorhinus ivindoensis
CCCACCACACTCCAGACATTAAACAAAAGCATGACCTTACACTTATTGCATTTTTTTCCTCCCTCCCTCAAATTCACATGCTCACAAAGCTTAGTACTAAGGGTGCTTTCGGCCTGAATGGTAGGTGAAACAAAGGATATTTGTGGGTCACGCATGGAAATAATAGTGCAGTCAAAAGCGGGAGAGACGCTGTTAACGAGCACAGACTGGCTCTTTTGGGGCGGGGGGGGACACCAGGCTACAACAGAAAAGTAAATCAGGCAGGAGTTTGTGACAATATCCACCTTTAATTCCTTTGCCAGTATAAGAGTGCACAAAAATACAAAATGCAATAACCAGCAGCCTATACATGTATAATTGTAAATACAGGTTCACTGAGTCTGATTGGAGATAATTTATTGACAAGACCCAGAAGACCATATTTTGCATTTTGATGACATACAATTTCAACCAAGTCAAGTCCAAAAAAAGAAATCTTGAAAGCTGTCTGACGGTTTTAGCACCTACAAGAATTAACATTACCTCATTTTAAAGACAAGTGGATATGGAATTTTAGTTTTCAATCAATAAAAATGTCTTTGCAAATGTGACGCATCTGCAAGACTGAGCAGTTTAACGTTCCTTTAATTTAAGCAAAACGTTACACGTAACCTTGTGAATTACAACACGTTAAGTATCACACAGCTCCGACGAAAGACGACAAACGATACGGAGGGAGCTCTGCTGGAAGCGGATCGGGTTTTAAACGGAGAAGATCGATATGCCTTTTAGTGGGACTGTGTACTCTTCACTTCTTAACCCACACGGAGACGCTGCATGGCCTTATTTGAATTAAAACTGATCCCGCTTCATTAAATCATATTAGAGCAAATCACATATTGTTACATTAAGAGCAGATTTAAAGATACAGCAACTATGTGTCAATCTATATCTCAGGGCTGGCCCTTTTCCGCAATATGTGTACGACGGGCATTAATAAAAAAAAATAATCAAGATCAATACAAAGGGGCGATACATTGTAACAGCATAAACCGGGAGACAAAAACGGGGACAAATTAAGTTTTTCATTTCGGGGGGGGGGCACTGTAGTAGACAGAGACCGTTTACCGTGTGTGAGGAAGAGAGTTTCGCAGTTAAAATACGGAAATCTCGTCCAAAAACAAATCATCATCTTCTCTGGACCTAATGCGCAATGAGACTGGGCCATTTTATCCGGACTCGCGTCCCGGGAGATCACAGCCAGGAAGAGCATAATCTGTAAATAACACCGAATATGACAGATTTAACCAGATTAAACGGGGACAGACAGCTAATAAAAAGGGGGAGGGGGATTTGTTACGGCAAGACAGACGCGCAAATGTACCAGACATCCTAAAACGCAATTTAAAAACCTCGCAGTTTAGAAGCGAAACCCTCTAAATAACCCGATTTCAATTTTTCTGGCTATACTGGCTTTCATGGGACCGCCTGCCGCTTGCTTATCGATCAATTTCATTAATACGCAAAAGATCATTTTAAGTAATTAGATACATATTGCCAGCACGACAATTTCACAGGGGAGCCAAATCAGCAAACTACATTAAGTCAAAAACGTATCAAAACGATTACTAACTAGCTGACCAACCCGATCCAAGTTTGCGCCAGCTAACTAGCCTATATGGTGTTGGTTAAATTAAAGCAGGTTGTTTTAATAAGCCATGGTGCTCAGCGCAGCCGCTGCGTCTCACTGGCAGCTCGTCAATCTCGTTTTTCATTGTGTCATCTCCGCCCCCGTCCCTAAAATACCAAATATATTTCAGTGACATTTCCCCCATTGCAGCAATGCGCGCTCCCTGCGCGCCGCACGGAACCCGGCTCCGTTACTGAAGGAACGCGCGTCGCGGCCCCCAAGCAGGAAACACAAGCAAAACCAAAAAAGTGGTGCGCGCACCCCGGCGGAGCATTGGACCCTCATTGGCTAAAGCTCGGTCCCCGCTGGTCACGTGACGCGCTTTCCGTACAATAAATAAACAAAAACTGTTAATTATTCTTGTTTAATAGTGTTTCTTGGGGGGATTGGTGTTAAATATGCCACCAGGCCGCCTTCAACCGCAAAACGAGAAAGTTCACAATGAATAAAGGACATGACAATGGTCGCGAAAGCGAATCTGAAAGCACTGTGCTGAAAACAAGCTGCATTTTTGGGTTTGTGCGGAGGGAGGCGAACTGCTTGAAGTAACAGCTGCGCGAGACAAAAAAAACCAGCTCCGTACTGCTCCTGACTGTTCAAGAGAATTTTCGGAGGAACCGACACAAAATGTATAATACCTCTACAAATACCGAGCCCCGAGAAACGACAGTCGGTTCTGCATGCAATGTGAAAAGAGCTTACCTACACAGTGAATGAGTTTATGCCGCCACGAGTCAAGTTCCTGCCGAAAGCCGCGCCTCTCGATCGTGCATTGCTGCCTTTTGCACAGACTCGCCATTTTCTATCGGCCCCTCCCGCGGCCGCGCACGTTCTGCTGGGTGCTTCCCAGCGCGCACGTCATCGCCACTTTTTTGTGTGTGCATGGGTGGAGTATTTGGAGACGCTTCTGCGGCATCTTGACCGTCAGCCCGCCCACCAGAATAAATATCTTGTTTTTGGCTGCTAAAAACTGTCTGATTTTAGTCTTTGAAAAGCAAACGTTATTCACTAATGTTCAAAAAAGCCAAACTCCAAGTAACAATACGACTTCCAACTGTTTCAGTAAGTGCTGCAAATTTAGGATATTTTTGAGGCTGTATATTAGCCTACGACTTGATATGTAGATTTGCTGCAGTAAGCGTTCATTATCTTACATATATCTCGTATGATAATACGGTACCCCAACTCAACTTTTGTGTCATGTTTTGCTTATTAACAATTAAAGGGTTAATTACGTGCCCCAGTTCTATTCTGTTAAGTATCCAAAATCCTGGAGCTCCGACGCCACGAAGCATATAAGGCAGATATCCGCAATCACTTTTAACCCCTTTAGCTCCGAGTTGCATTGCGGGTTCTTAGCGACGTACTGTTAAATGACCCTAGAAACAAAAAAGCTTTCCGTGAAACAGGCACCTAGCCAAATTATCTCCATCATGCCAATGCAATAATTTGGTTTATAGTAAAATAAACACACACACGATAGATAGATAGATAGATAGATAATTTTGTTATATGTGACAAAATGTTATTAAGATAAAAGGTTAAAACAACCTATTTAAAGTCACTACATTACTATATTGTAATTGATTAAATGACTCATTTATTAAATACTACGCTTAGAATAAACAAAAGGAACAAGATAATTTAAAAACATTTGCCATCGCTGCTTATATGTAAATATCCAAGTATACATGGAAAAAGAAAACATTGCAATCTGTGAAGGTAGATCGCGTTGGATAAAATCCCTGAGCCATGCGGATTAAATGAATAACTAAACTCACAAATACCTGTTTAAAAAAAAACATGACAGAGCCTCCTTGTAAGCTTAATCAGCATTAAAGCCTGGAATATGGATGGACAAAATGCCCTAGCAATGTAACAAGTTCAGTATAATAAACTTTTAATACAACAAAATAAGATACAATATAATATAATATACATGAAATGGGGTCCAGTGTGTGGCTCAACAGGCTAACCCCCTGTCGGTGATCAGAATGTCAGCAGTTCAAGCCTGGCCTCTGCAGAATGATGCATGGGTGGGTCCTTGAGTGAGGCCCCTAAACCCCCCCCCCCCCTCCGCTCCATGGGCACCACTGCAGGTGGCTGTCCTTCACTGCCAGGTTCGCTCTCACCTATGTGTGTGTCATAGAGGGCAAGATGGGGGAGGTGAAAACAGAATTCCTCCACAGGGATCGATAAAGCATCATTACCATAATGCACTGCACCTGCACCAAAAAACTAGCATATTTTTTAGGCCAGTTCCATTGTATGGATGTGGTAAGGTGAAGAATGACGAGTTTGATCAGGCTGAGAACTCCACGCCGCTAGTCCACACAGCTGCACTGCAGCTCTCATTCTCTCTTTAACAGGCTGAATAGTCTATTTTCTCCTCCCACAGTTAAAAAAATGATCCGTTCAGGTGGACTGGTGATTCTTGAGTGCCCATTATGAGTAACGAGCGTGTTCATCCAGTCGAGGCCTGTCACCTCACTGAGGGGGTACCCTGTGACCCCTAGGATAGACTCAGAAACGATGGCGGTGGCATATTATTAAATAGATTAACAACCCATTTTATTAAACATCATTCCAACTATTAGATCAGATTCACTGACTCTCATAATGTACAAGTCTAGATATTAGCTTAATACCTGATATATGCTTATATTTTGAAATCACAACTTGGAATTTAATCAGTCTGTTGAATTGTATCATATTGAATCATTGTATATTATTCATATCATGTATATTGTGTCATTTTCACTACCCAAATTTTGTCTGCATGTCTGTCTGCTATTAGCTATTGTTGCATATTTTATTCTGAGATCATTAACAGCATATCCGTAAATTAGCATTCTTTGTTTCTTACAGCATGTAGTGTACAGTAAGCCTCATTTAAGTTTCTCATATAGTGTATGGTATTTGACATTCATGACGTAAAATTGCCCAAAACTTCCAGCACTTACTGGTTATGTGTCTGTGTTGACCTTTGTCTGTTGCTTAATGCACTGAATCTATTGTCATACACTGGCAGTGCATCTGACCAAACACACGTGTGTGTGTGTGTGTGTATGTAAATGCAAGTAATTTGTTTTGCAAAAAAAACTTTCAATAAAAAATAGACTGCAAACCATTTAAATTCCTTCCATGCAGGCAGCATAATCTCCCTGGCAAATAAATAGATATGCTATATTTTTACATCTTCAATGCAATACAATAAAAATTGAAGCATTCATAATTCATTTTATGATTTATTAAAGTGAGCATATTTCACGTAGGGAAAAAAATATATTTTATTCTAAATATAAATCAGTGGAATTTTATAGGCCGCACAGGAGTTTCAGAAATATCTGTGATAAAATTTCAGCAGCTTTCACAGATGAGCTGGTAGAAATGGATTTGAGCGGTGGTAAAAATCTTTACAGCGTACCATTGGCTTGCTTATGGGAGAAATAAATCAGCTTTCATAAAAAGAGCAAAACACATTGGGTAAATTGGCGCGTGGGGTTGCCTTACATCGCGAACCGCGAACCAGTCCGTGAACCTTGCACTTTATTCCTGTGCTGGGACCAAAACAGCGCAAAACAGCAAAGACAAACGATTCAACACGAAGCACTCCATATAATTAAATGGGCAAACTAATAACTGCATCTAAACACAACTGACGGCGGTCAAAAGTGTTTATACATCAGTGCTAAAAGACAAAACTGGGAAGTGAATGGGACGTATTGGATGCCAATGAGATTCCCGACTGATAATCGTGCATTCTTTTCAGCTCACATTACGAAAATACGAGATTCACATGATTCTGCAAAAGTTAACTTATGAAAGGGCCCCAAATTATTTATTCAATGGCGAAGAAACCGCGCGGCAGATCGTTCCTGTTACTGTGGCAACATTCCACGAGCCAAAGCGCGAGATAAGAGCAACGCCGGTTGGTGCACGTGGCTCCGCGCGCGGACTCCTGCTCCTTCCACCGGGTCGCAACAAATCTTAGACGGCAAAATGTGCTGGAAACGAAATTTAGAACCACCACCATATAGTTTACCTGGAAATCAATTAAAACACCGTTAGCCGTTAGCACGGCAGTTGCTGAAGGCAGCTGGCATTTAAACACTGGGGGCAAGACTGGAGATTCAAAACACTGTAGATAAATTAGAAAACATTTTTAAAACAATGCCATAAGCATACAAAAAAACACAAAATAATACCAAATGTAGTCTAAGTAAAAAACTTACGCTAACGATAAATGTAGCGATGATCGTGACTCCGTAATGATTTATTTATTTTTTGTTCAGGGCAAATGACGAATAGAGATGTCGAATCAGTGACTGAGTTAAATACAACGGTCAACATAAAAGAGTCAACACATTTTTGCAGTTCAGGGATCAGTGATGAGACATACAGATATCCCCTTAGGCATATCAGGGAGGCAATAGGCTTCGGGGGCATTATGTTAACACCGGATACCGCTATCCCCCCTCTCATCAAAATTTATCTGGAAATGTCGGAATAGCGGTGATTTTAAAAATGCCGTCAAATACCATAAACCGCGGTATAATGTCGGGATGGTATGACAGTATTAGAAATTATATACCGCGAAGTCTAGTGCTGGTTGGGGTTGCGGAGTTAACACTTCTTTGCTAATTTTATTGCTGCTGAATAGCAGAACACCAGATTTCCGAGACACTGCGCATCATTGGCGGGTGTCAGGGAGCTGTGGTAGGTGGGATGTCTGCACATATTCACTGATAGTATAGTGAGGATGACAAGAGCGAAGCTTCTTGGTTTTTGTTACAATAGGAGCAAATTATCTAAACATTTTCATGCATTATATTAGCATATGGGGTCTAATAGGTAGCATAAGAAGATACGTTTAAAAACCTACTATTGTACCCCTGAATGAGGTACTTAATCTGGATGACTCTGCTAAGATATCTTCTATTTCCTTATTTTAAGGTTATATTTACTGTACTTGACATGTTACAAAAAGAAACACTTCATCAATATTTTGAGTTTTTTTTCCCTTTAAAAGTATCAGTGATAATCCTGGAGCCTTCTATTAGCATTGAGTTAAAATGGCTAAAAGGATAAAAAAAGTAATATTTCTTTGCAGTTTGTCATTAGATCTTGGAAGACGCATGCGGGGCATTCCTGAAGGATTTCCTCTGTGACCTAAATGAGTCTCTGTGACACACAAAATAAAGCAGTTGATCGAGGAACAAGCTCAGGAAGCTTTATAGTCCGAAATTTACTTCAGCGCAGCAAAATAATATCTATAAAATGTGACATGCCTTCACCCTTATCACATTAACACGCACGGCTCATCGAAAACCACCACACCACACTGTTAAGTTCATTTCTCGATCTGTTGACCAGTATTCCAGCACACGTGAAGGACGTCTCCAGTCTGTTTTCTAATCCCGACTGAAGACCTGTTAGGTCTTCTTAAGCCTAGCCTACGATAAACAAGACTGCTGATGCGAACGTATACGCCGGTGTTTTGTCTGTGCTTATGCTGATGTCAGTCACGTATCAACAGCTGGAACTTTTATTTTTGGCAAAGTGCTCTGGAGTGACAGCCAACAATAGGTGGGCATGAGGTTTGAATTGTTTTCACTGTTTATGAGTGACAAACACAAGATCTCTTCTCTAGCTTTTCTAGTACCTTGACCGTCATCAGCACACTAATTCCACAACCCCCGAAACCAAAGATCAACAGTGACACTCCAGCTGGGTCAGAGCCAGAGATATTGCTCTCAGCTAGACATGCCAACAACTCAAGGCTATTTTGGCGATTGCAGCAGGACATTTTATTGCCAGAAGGCACCTTTATCCGTGCGAAAGCACAAATCAAAGGTTGATGAGTTCAAAAAACAAGAGGATGAGTCCAAGCAGAACAGGAACCCAGGAACCTGCCTTCGGGGAACTTGGGTGACCTTCAAGCCCAACGCATGCTGTAGCTAATGAACCACAGTCATTCCGGCACACGACCTGCAATGGCGCATCAAAGCTATGTTCAAGTGAACACTGACTTCATCCGCTGATTATGGCAAAATTATTTTGAAAAGGGTTGAAGGTACTATGAATGGTATCTTGTTTGTAGACACAGGGAATATGCTGTGAAATCAAGAGCAGGGCGGCACCTCAAAATACACAGAACTCCATGACAAGCAGTGCGTAATGGAAGGCAATTCGAAGGGAAAGACAGGTATAGATATGCATGTACTTTCAAATGAGTGATTTCTCCCTTCCACAGCTATCTTTCCAAGCAGCCTGACACCACTTGCCGTATCACTAGTTTCAGACATAAATCTGTCCATGTTAAACCAGTGCTGTTAGTGTGGAGGGAGTCAAACCCACTCTTAGCCCATGTCATTCAGTTACCACTCTGGAAATCTTCAGAGGTTTGAGCAAATCTAGTTCCTTAAACTGCAGAAGCGTTTCTCCTGAAGTGTGTATATGAGAACTCATACCCAGACCCCGGTGTAAAAAAACAACAGGCATTTCTACTCGGTGCTGTCAAAGATATTTACATTCTGCTGCTGACCCTCTGGACGACTGAGACGACAGGTACCCCAGCTTCTGGGTATTTTGCCAACATGTGCACCTACACTATCGCCAGGCATCGGACATTCTGTCTGACGTATAGCGGAGGTGAAGATCCATTTAGCAAATTCACCCCACTGCCCAAAGGCACGATTACAGGTCTGACATTGCACAAGAATTCATACCTTTCTCTAAAGTACAACAGTAACTACCCTGTAGGAATCTGAATCAACCACCTTTCATACACCCATCATCCAGTGCTCTTGCTCTCTACTAATCTGTGACACGACATGCTTGGCTTGAAAGCACACGCATGGGTGTTGATCCTGGCCCTCGTCTAGCCCAGCTGGACAATCATAGCCACAACGGCACCTCACCAGAGAGGTGGAAACCCAGCCTTGAGTCAGCGCCCTCAGCACGGCGCCCTGAGCGCGGCGCCCTGAGCACGGCGCCGACACAGCGGGTAGCACCGCAGCTGAGGAGCTGTGAACAAAGTTGAGTGGGCTCGAGTCCCAGGAGGAGCCGAGTGATTCTACACCCTGACCGGGAGATTCCACTCGCTAAACTGCTTCCAAAAAATATCCATGGATGAAGTGTGAAAGAATACGGAGCCAAAAGCGACAGTTCCACATACCGCTGGCTTCCCATGCTAGAGTGATGCCGGGCGCCTCTGACCACCGGAGGCACTTCCAGGGAGGCTCGTGACCTCTGACCTCTGCTGAGCCTTTCCGCGTGGCATCGCATGGAGCCCTGCCGAGCCTTTTCTCTGAGCGGGAGCCGAGTACCCCGGAGACTAAGCCATTTAACGCAGGACAAGAGGGTCTCAGCAAACTGCGGAGATCCTGCCCCCGTGTGACACGTGTTATTTATGTCACAAAAACACATCTGATGTATTATTCATCTAAAAGGTTGTCCTGGCTATGGTCCGCTTTGCAGTGCTGGGTGATTTACATACAGAACTCTGGGATTTTTGCATGAAGTAAAAAAGGCATATTCTCCATCTCAAGGCCCGTGTGCTTCGGCAGAGATTCTAGTTTTCGTGCCCTTTGAACTCCAGCAGGAAGGTTAAGGGAGCGAGTCCTTACAGCAGTGGATGGCCTGACTCCTTCCCATGCACAACACCACAGGTAAGACGCCACCCTGAGGTGAACAGCGGCATTGCGGTCTGGGGGCACCACCAATCCCCCCCCCCCCCCAAGGACCCGTTTCAACACATAACATAATGGTCAACATATGACAACAGACTTCCACAAGACACTACTTTCTCAATGGCAAGCGTGTATAACGTAGGGCTGCAAGACTCAGCTCTGATACTACTTCCGGCTTCTGACCCCTTTATTAATCTCTAACGGGTCACGGACGGTTATTAATTAGCTGTCGGGGTCCACGGTGGCCAGGGGATTAACCGCAGAAGACGAGGGGAGCTGGCGGTAAAGGAAGGCGCCACACGGACGGCTAAAACAGCCACGGTCACAGTATATGTTCTATATTTATTTATAGAAGCACCTCGGAATCCAACTGGAGCTGTTGGTGCAGGAATGGGGGGAGGTGTGTGAATTTACATCAGAACTCAGAGAAACAAGCCCTTTCCGAAGGTCACTATTACACATTCTGCAAGGACTGTTGTTTTTTTGTCACGACACACAAATTCACGCGTTTCCTACAAAGATCGCCCTGCCCGAGCAATTCCTCTCCGGATACGTTTAAATTTATTTAATTTTTTTTTTACAAAAGAAACCGTATCATATGGAATGAAGAAAAAAAAAACAAAAACCTTAGTTCGTCTTTGAATTTTGTTAAATATTCATAAGAGCAGAGGTGGTGCGGTGGGGTAATCAGAAGCTTCAACTCCATGGTCAGGGGCGGTTACCGGCGTGCCGGCGGTGAACAGAGTTACCACGAAGCCTGGCATCACACAAAGCACTGGGCGAACAAGCCGCCGTCCCGGCAACGCCACGCCCCGAAGGAGACGCGTTCTGGACTATGGTCTTGTTTTGTCAGCCCGGGAGCATTTGGTGGAATTCACTGACAGCCCCATCCCCCTTCTACCCGTCACAAAAATAGCTTTAAGGTGTGTTAAGGCTGGACTTTAACCTGTTTTTTTATACTGTGTTGCCATGGTGACCATTTGGAGTTCCCTTAATTTGTATCCTCTCAGTCCCAAGTGCAGCAAGTTGCTTGTTGCCTAATCACACGGTGGTTGCCATGGCGAAATATTAAAATATTCCCTGCCACTCATTCAGAAGTGTCAATAAGAACATGTCCTTTTGTTCCTCCGTGAAACGCGCTCAAGGTTTCGCAGGTTTCAGTAAGGGCGCCGTTGTTCCTCTTTGCACGTCTTTTATCTTATCGGGTAAGCGAGCCTGGCTTCCCAAAAGGTGACAAGCCCGCGTATGGGAGGAGAAGAAAAGGAATAAGCTGGGAAAAATGCAGTGATCGCTACAGCACGCAGAAAGCATACTTAACCTTGCAGTCACTGCCACTGACAAAAGCTGAGAGAGTCAACGAGGGAACAACGGCAGTGGCCCCCAGCCACGGCGCAAGGAAGGGAGAGAACAACTTCAAGGCACCGTTTTTCAGTTTTTTGATTTTGGTTCACGTTCTTTTAAACAGACGGTGCATTTTCACAAGCCGATTAGCGCACAGTCAGGTTTTATCTGTCAATAAAATTAATTCACATTTCTGACGCGCTTCAGTCAGTTCAATTTGACATTTTACAGTGCCGCCTTATGAAAATATACTATACATACTATAAAAATAAGCAAAAAAAAAAATAATGACAAAGGCCCATGGAAGTGTGGACAGTGTCTCTGGAGAGGGAGAGGAAAGCTGGGAGTTTTAGCTAAGGGAACGCCTTTGGCAGAGAGCTCACCCGCGACCCGGCGTTTGGCATTAGGCGTTTGCACTGGCGCTGGGGAGAGAGCGGGGCGTGGTAATGGGGAGTCACTCAGGAGTCAGGTCACATACGTACACACGTATGCACGCGCACACACGGTCACGCATCATTTCCTCCACAGGGCATTAGTGGGGGAGGGGTCATTTTCTGTTTTATTTTTTTTTGGGGGGGGGGAGTTAATTAAGGAGGGGAAAAAAACACAAAAATATTAAATTATATATAAAAATTGGAAGATGCAGCCGGCGCACCACAGCACCGAGGGGGTCAGTGAGTGGACGGTGTGTTCACCAGGGGACAGGCTGGGCAGGTCTGCAGAGGGACGGTCTCTCCGCCTTTCACAAACCCCCAGCCTCCCCACCCCCACCCTGCAGGCCTCTCCCCAATGCCAAACGCCCAAAGTCACATGGTCAGGCTTTAAATCTCCTTTATTGAGGTCTCCGGGGACGTCCCTGATGTTAACTGATTACCCCACTGTTCTGGTGAGTCACAGTGCCCTCCTGTGGTGGAGTAGTGGCTTTACCAAGTATCCTTGCCACGATAGGCAGCCAATTAAAAAAAAAAACAACAAACATTTCATGTATACATTTATTTATTATTTTGCTTCATTCATAGTTTATGCTGACCTTAATCCACAACTATAATGCAAAAAACATTTCTATTCTTGTATTCTTAGTCAAGCAGTTAATTTAAAACATTAATTTTTTAACATTTTTGGAAGTAATTTCAAAGCTTGGGGCCTTTCAGATATGAGGCTTTGAATTATGAAAACACTGTAATTATAAAGTAGATAAATACAGGGTAATTAAAATATAGTCCTGAGGAAGCAGGAGACGGGCCTCATGCAGCTCCCCACGAAGAAACAAACCTCAGCGAACTCCAGCTGTTTAAATGCCACCCCCCCCCCCCCACTCACAGCCACCCACTGGAGGTGAAATCCTCTCGCAGCAGTTTGGCCTCGGCCTCCGACAGCGGGCGCAGCGGGGAGCGGCACTCGCCGCCGTGGTAACCGAACCAGCCCATCGCCCGCTTCAGGGCTGCCACCCCGAACTTCCTCGTCACCTAGGGAACGGAAGATGCCTCGATGGTCACACGCTGCTGCTGTCATCGGTTAAAATAGAAAAGCTTTAATTACCTAAGCACATTTCCTGAGGTGTTAATAAACTGTCTTATTAACAGCCAAGGGATTCATATAGTTATGAACACAAATTATCATATCAGGCCGCTAGTGCTGTTACGGTAGAGCGCTGAGGAAAACCTGCTAAGCTCTGGTAGATATCTGCAGGTGCCGAGCTTTGGGTTAAACCGCCCAACTGCTTTCCAGCACGTGTGCCGTTACACATGCGGCCAAATATGCATATTTCCAGGTGTCTTATCACCACAGCTCACAAATCACCTCACCGGGTGCCTAAGGCGTGAAATGGTACCGGTTTGCTGGGACATTATGGGTAGTGTGCAAGGACGGGGAGCCGTTTACCGCCGCGTTGGGTTCGATGAGTCGAACCTGCAGCTCTCTGGCCTCCTCCCAGTTGCCGGACAGGCAGAGCTGCTCCAGGTGACACAGCTGCGGGCCCAGGACGTTGGCGAGGGCGCAGACTCCGCCCACCGCTCCTGCACCGCGCAGGACGAAGGGGTTAGTGCGCGAGTCGCCGTACTTAAGTAGAGGGAAGCGGACAGCGAGCCAGAGAAGAAACAGAGATAAGCCAGGGGGTGGGAAGAGAGGGACGGAGAGAGAGAGAGGGAAAGGGATAGAGAGAGGGAAGGAAAGAAAGTGATAGAGAGGGGGCAGAGCAAGACAGAGAGGGGGAGTGGGAGGGAGAGAGGAAAGGGGGGGAAGAGGGGGAGAGAGGGAAAGGGGGACAGAGCAAGAAAGAGAGAGGGGAGAGGGAGGAAGGGAAAGAGGGGGAGAGGTAGGGAATGGGAGAGAGACTGAGCGAGAGAGAAAGAAAGAAAGGGAGAGAGGGAGGCAGAAGGAGAAAAGCTGCTACAATTTGTATAGTAATTATTTCAGTAGGTTGCTGGTCCCACTGTGGACTAAAACCTGTTAGTGCTGCATGAGGACCAGGTCTGACGCTACAGACGCAGCCCCCCCACCCTCAACTGCTGATCTACATCCCTATGTCCACCCCCTGCGGTGTTGCTGCTTGTGTGTGTGTGTGTGTGTGTGTGCACGCGTGTGTGACCTGCTCACACAGGTATCCTTGGGTTTATGCCAAGCATCCCCTGTTCCACACGATGTCAGTTTTTCCCCCCCCCCCCCCCCCAAAAGCCTGCCAAGATGCAGATTCCAGGGCATCGCTAAGTGCTCCATCATCACCTACAGGTGGCATCTGCAATGCATCATGGGTCGCTCTGGACAAGAACAGTACCAGCAATCAAGTGGAGGAAAGGTCCGTTGCACCGCGGCGACTTTCGCGCAACAAAAATAGCAGAATAAAAGCTTGACTAAAATACTTGCAATTTTATACCCGCTAGTAAATGCCAATCAAAAAAGGTCATTTTCTTATATAACCGTGTCCAAAAAGGCAAAGAAGTGGCTCTCCTCCGCAGCCAGGAACGGGGAGCATGAGCCGACGGCTTTCATTAGAGCAGACGGGGTGAGTAAGCGGTGAGTCAAGCCTCACCCACAGCATAGGCAGCCAGGAGGAAGCCCGCTGAGCCGGCCAGAAGCTGGAGACCGCTGCCTCGCGTCTTATGGACGATGAGGGCCATCCTGGTGATCTGAGAGGCCGGCGGCGTCACGGGGCGGCATGAAACGACACCAGGACGCACAACACAAACGCTACTATTACTGCTAAGAAGAATAAAGGCTACAGGGCTGATAGGAAACACGGCATACATCTCCACTGCTGTCCTTGAGCCCGACGATGTTGGGATGCTGGGACAGCGCGACCACAGCCTCCACTGGAAGCTCCAGCCCCGTGTTGGCTGGGACGCTGTACAGAACCACGGGAACTGGACTGGAGTCAGCCACCTGCAGCGGGCAGACGGGACACGGATCGGTCACCAGACCCTGGAGCTCGGTCCATCCAGTCACACGCTCCAGGCAAGCTGCTACTTGAAATCGTTAGTTCATATAAAAACCCAGTAGGGGGCGTGGTGGTTAAAACACAAGACTACAATATACAGTATGGCTGCTGCTGAAAGGAAGTACATTGGATATCATCACATGAAGAAATATGTTTGCATCTTTTCATTGACTTACAGCCACACTTAATATTCTTACCTATAATTTCTCTAAAAGAGGGTGAATTTCTACCATTATTCTCTCGACTTGACAAAGGCAGTAAAAATATCCAGTTACAGACATGGGTACACGAGATTGTGAAACTGACTTGCACAATCATGTCCCGACACGGTCACCTGTGTGTAATGATGAATCAGTGCGCGGCCGTCCATCCTGCCGCGGTAGTAGCACGGCGTGACCACGAGGACGGCGTCTGCCCCGGCCCCAGCCATGCTCTCGCTCATGCGGACCGTAGCCTGGGTGGCTGCAGGGAAAATCAGCCGCATGTCTACAGTCAAACTGCTTTCAACCCACCTTGCTGGACCTATGAACCCACAACATAACAGCTGCCGCTCCAACAGAGCCAGGAGGTGGTTGGTTCATTTCCCCTTATGTCGCCTCATAATAGTTTTACTGTGGTAATTAATATCACCTTGGCCTCTGAAGTACTAATTAAATTATTATATTAATTAATACAGGATCGTTATTCACTAGGGTAAGATGCCCCTGTGGTGACGCAAATAGTTTTGATTTAAAACAAAAATGTAAACAAGCTCTAAGCTGATATGTCTGGGAGTCAGACAGACAGGTATCACTGAGCATCCTGTTTGGTTCAAAACTAGCGGGAAACATCTATTAAACAGTCAAAAATGGTCAGAATCAGCTTAAATTTAGAAATATTATGTCTATTATGCGAGCCTTATCCGAGAAAATTAAGAACGGCAAACTGAAGAAAAGTGTAATCATTGAGACGAAGCGGCAGAAGCTTTCTGATTCTCAGTCCATTCAGCGAAGGTTAAATTCACCGGACTGACCCAAAGGCTGCTGCAGACAGCGAATTAACTCGCTGACAGATCAGAGGCCCGCAGAAGAACGAATCAGAGGCGCCGCAGTCGCCAGCCGCCAGCAGAGGGAACACAGCACAGACATTAACATGCACTAATGGGAACAGCCTAATTAGTGGCAAACAAGACACTTTTACTGACACAAAGAAGGACAGGAAGAGGAGCTTTCCTGCTGGGGTCTTCGACCACGGCAACCATTGCGTTTAGCGCAGCGCTGCTTCACAGGGGTGAATCCGCAGCAGAGCGGACAGCAGACTATGAAAGGACGAGAAGGCTTACATTCGCACCCGGAACCGGCCATCACCAGCTTGTCCCTGGGCAGTGCGCGCCTCACATGCCGTACCACCTCCACCCGCTCCTCCGCCGTCAGGTACGGGAATTCACCATTGGAGCCCTGCACCACCAGGCCTGGCCGGGGGGGGGGGGGGTGTAATCAGTCACGGGCAGGGAGACTGGGCAGTCTGAGTATACACAATAAGGTGCTGGCCTTAGATTCCCAAGACAGAAATGCTGCATTTCACTACACCATCCATCTGTTGTTTCAATAAATGTTTCAAACATTTATCCAGTACAAGGTCAAGGTAAGCCTGGAGCCTATCCCAGAATGCACAGGGCACAAGACAAGGGGCACCCTGGACGGGATGCCAGTCCATCACAGGGCACCGGGCAGGGGACACCCTGGACGGGATGCCAGTCCATCACAGGGCACCGGGCAGGGGACGCCCTGGACGGGATGCCAGTCCATCACAGAGTAATTCTCACTCCACCTGATGTCTAGATTACTCTGCATAAGTCATTATTTATGGGCAACACATATCACCTGCAGTTTCAAGTGTAAAGCAGGTGCTTATTATTATGCATTTTCAAAGCTCTATGAATCCTGACCCAAACTGCGAATTTCAGCATGTTATAATACAGCAACGAGATCACAGAAGCAGATGACAGCACAATGCATGCTGATACGGCTAATTACATTAAAGGAAGAATAAAGTGGGGTGGGGCCTAAGGTTTCAGATTAATCGCCCTGCACTTAAACCCCCCCCCCCCCTGCTGACTTAGCAGAACGATTCTGTCAGAAACCGCAACGCAGCCTTCAGGAAAACCAGGCGAAGAGACACCTGACGCGTCATATCACACAGGGACAGGGTATCGGCTATGGTCAGCATAAACAAGGCGCAAAGCGCACCACGCCTCCATCCTGAGTCTCCGCTTCAGGAATGCCGCGGTCCTGGGTCGTTACCCCTCCCACGCATGCGCAAAGGCCGCCTACGTACCTGTACGCTACCAAACATGTGGCTTATTTCCTTCCATGGATTCTGTTCAATGTCCGACGGTCCAGCTACTGATCTCCATGAGCAGATAATTTAGCCAATTACAACTTATGGTTACTAAAATGACTTCCTACAATCAAGTATTTTATAAAACAGATTCATTTTTATCGTCAACATATGACTAAAACATACATTAAACCCGATAAAGAAAATAATTATTTGGAATTACCTCTGAAAGGTATTTTTGCATATTTCTGCACATTTTCTTCCAGTTTTTCATAATCGACCTCCTCCGTGAGGGTGAACGGTGTGGCGATAGGGGGGTAAATCCCTCGAACGCCCCGTTCCGGTGCGGAGCTGCACGCCACGGTTCGCTTCCATAACCTGAAAATATTTCTGCTCCTAGGACCGAAAGAACTAACGGCTAGCATTTTCTCCAGCGACTTGACTTTTGTTTTAATGACGGACTCACCAATGGACCGTGCAATCTGTCGCTCAGGCTGTATCACTCACAAAGGGGAAACTTCTGTTAATGTGCAACAGCCCTATCTAAATATTGCCAAGGACTCGACGATGTTCACGCACAACTTTTTCGTAATACGCAATACTATTTTTTTACTTTTTAAAATAGATAAGTGACAAGTCTGTTTTAAGTAAACGATTTAAAGAAATGTTTGTATACAAATCGGTAGTATACTAATAAACCTCATATCTCTTGTAGCCGGGTAACACATGAAGCACTCTAAAGCGAGGTAACACCGGGACTAGAAATTATACATGTTAACTACAGCTGATCAGCACTATTGCACTATGTTACAAGTGCAAACCTTACTAAGTTAAAGTCTGGTCGGTGCATGCGCAATATGCGCAAAGTCCTTCAACTTCAGACAGCTCCAATTGAACAACCGGCGTCTCACATCCGCCTACGTAGTTTTTCAGCAATTAGATTAAGGGATTGGGTAAAAATTACACACCTGTATTATGAGTGGAGTTTTAATATGGGTTAAGTTTTAACCGAGTCGCCTTTTCTACATCCTAACGTCCAATTCTCACTGAATGGTCATAGACGGACGGACTGCTTGTATCTGCACGCCATTCTCCGTCAGATCTGTACTTCCAGTGACCAGGCCCTCCTTCGTAGACTTCTGTTCCTAAATGAATATAATGCAACAATCACTGAGATGGTGGGTAATCTCAAAAGCATCCCACACATTTCAAATGTATCATTTATGTTATAGCTTGGCTGTCCAAAGCATTATACATATCCATTAATATATATGTAGATTTATTACTGAAGAATATTAGAGAGACACTAGATTAGAACCAGCAAGCTACGGGTTGTAGATCCATATGAATAACCCTCTGATTCTTCATGCATGCAGGAGTAGAGTCCTCTTTGTCTCTTTAAAGCTAATTTATACTTCTGTGCAGAGTCTATGCCGTCGGTAGACATGCACCCTGCACTGTAGCCTGCTGCCTGCATTTCTGGGGATGTGTCTGTCAGGCTACAGCTTGGTACATGGCTACTGACAGCATAGACCCTACACAGAAGTACAAATCAGCTTTCAGCTGCGCATTCACTTAATTAAATAAGTACCATCTTAGGAATCTCGAGGAAGTCACACGATGGCTGTTTTTACAGAATCCTCACTGGCAATAAAAATATCACGGTTATGTAAGCCTGGCACTATAAGGTGTACGAAAGCCCATTCTCGCTGAGCAGAAAGGAGAAAAGTTCCCATTTTCTTAAAACTGTTAACTGGAGGGGGGGGGGGGGGGCAGGGGCCAACCCGT